>PITA01001119.1:122817-213691 GCA_004023965.1 Spilogale gracilis
AAAAACATGATGGTTTAAAACCAACAACATAAAGCAAATTTATTTGAAAGTTTTTGGTTTTGCTTTTTTTTTTTTTTTTTTTTTTTTTTTTTTTTTTTTTAGCTATTTGCAATAGAATGCAAAGCTCCAGAACTTAATGGACACAGAAATGTTATCTTCCATACTATCAATTACATTTTATACTACAGCATCTTTTAAAATTTTTTTCAGTGCCCACTGCTCTTTTTCTGATTCACAATGCTTAGGTTTAGATTTTCCTCTGGAGTAAATCCCACCCCACCCTGACTGTCAGTCCCCGTGATTCAGGGGAAGTTACTCCAGCCCGAGACACCTGCTAAACTTATGCCTTAAGCCAGCTCTTTGGAATGCCCCATCCTCCTGGCCATAGTGAGTGGTCCAGAGAGGGGTTTCTGACTGAATTCTGAGAAATAATGGTTGTAAGAGAACTATTTGCCTCCCAAATCCAACCAGACCAGAAGCCAATTCTACTCCTGCACTATTTGGTTAAAGGACCCCAACGCCTCCTGTTGATGCCAGTTTGAGTTGGTTTTCCTGTCCTTTGACATGGAAACAGTCCTATTATACAAATGATATCCTTCCAACATGTGTCCTATTCATTTGCATTTCCACTTGGAGTTAAAAATTCATGGACGAATGCCCAGCATACCTTCATCTGAAAATTACCCTGTGTTCTGGGGAAAGAATCTTAAGAAAGAATTTTCCCTGCAAGGATCTGTTGCTTTCCTTTGCCATAGCTCTTCATTACAGGAGTCTTACCCCTAAAACAGTAGCATCATTAAACCAACTAAGGGACCAGAATTGGGTTTCTCCAAACATTTTTTCCCCTAAAAATGCAGCTCAAGTGTCTGCCAGTATTTCGTCCCTACTTACATACCACTTTCAATTATTACAAGGCCATTTCTCTTTATTTCTGTGCTCCATGTGCTCAGTCACATAGAAGTTTCCAGGGGACGGGCACTTAAGTAGATGGGCACAGTGTTAGGTGGACACCCAGTCCTAAGACAGGCCCTTCTGGACCACCTTGAGAGTCAGGGATGACTTTGAACTTGCTAGCCTGTACAACACTATATGATTTAAACTTAGAAGGGCGGTGCTGGTGGGACCAGAGGGGTTGTAAGACTTCTGTGGGACCCTAAGCTCTTCTGCCTTAGGGCACCCTTCCCACCATAATAATATCGATATTAAAAAGTATTCTGAATATTACTTTAAATGCTTCAACATTTAAATGTTTTCTCCTTTAAGAAAAATTTAATCATTTTTGGGGGGAGGGGGCCTAAAATTTCCTCTTTTTTTTTGGCTGATGTGAGAAAAATATAAAACATATTTTTCCACTTTAAAAGTTCATTCTTCTCCCTTTGGTTTATTTTAAAAGATTTTATTTATGTATTTGACAGAGAGAAACTAGTAGCTAGAGAGGGAACACAAGCAGGGGGAGTGAGAGAGGGAGAAGCAGGCTTCCCACCAAGCAGGGAACACAATGCAGGGCTTGATCCGACACTCCTAGATCAGGACCTGAGCCGAAGGCAGACGCTTGACGACTAAGCCACCTAGACGCCCCTTTTCCCTTCGATTTTAAACAAAATCCAAACATTTTTACAGGCATCTAAAAGTTTCGGGGGTCCCAGGCCTACTTTGCCTAATGGATCCCAGGGCTCTGGGTGGGGACATCTATGGAGTTCCGGTTTTGCTTTGCTTTGTTTCATTATAAAAAAAAAAAAAAAAAAAAAGAGGAAAAAAAAGAGAGAGCTTTTATCTTTCATCAGAGGTTTGATTTTAAATGGAGATCTTAGATAACTGTTAAGGGACCTCAGGCAAGTTCCCTAAAGTTTCAGGGCAGTTTCTTTATATGTAAATGGCACATAATAGTACCCACTCTCCTCTGTTATTGTGAGGACTGCAAGACTCAGATCAAGTAATGTGCTTAGAAGAGCCTGCCGTGCAGGGAAAATCATTTAATAAATACCAGCTATTAAAACTATGACTGTCATAGTAATACTGATGGGAGGGCTTTCCGTGTAGCTTTCTTAAACCCCCACAGCATGGTACTACCCATCAGGATTTTTTGTGGCTAGATAGTACTTATGTCTCTCAAGTTCTTGAACTACATCTCTAATGGTGAACTTTTAAATGGGTTCCAAGAAGTCATAGCCCCAGACAGAGCTGTGAGGCAGCAGGCCAGCGCATGAATCCTTTGCACTGCACTTAGGTTCCACTGAGGTTGGAACTGGAGCTTCAATCTCGTGCACATGTTAGATGTGCTTAAGGAACATCATCACAATGTCACTGTTGATCTTTAAATGTCTTTTTCACCGCTCAGAGAAGTGGATTTCATGCCAAGCCAGAATGGGTAGGTGAACAAGTGACATGTCCTCGTGGGGGTGATGCTCTTGGGGAAGGCAAGCATTGTTAGAATTCTGGAAGATCTCCTGGATCAGCTGCAAAGCAGCAAAGGGTCCCTGAGATGCTAGAGAGCCCTTCTGTGTCACTCACTGTGCTTGCTGCAATATGGAAATTAAGCAAGCAACAGAGATAGTACAGATTGTGGTTAAGGAGGTGGGGAAGGAGGCTCTAGAATTTGCCACTGTCTAGCTCTGTGACCTTTGGGGCATTGGCTAACTGTTCTGAGCTCATCTCCTTGTCTATAAAAGAGGGACAACAGCAATTCCAATCCTATAGGATTATTGAAGATGACCACAGCCCTATCATGTAGGTAGGCATGGCTCAGCACACAGATTGCCTAGCACCCGATAAGCATGCAATAAATGTTGGGTGTCATTATCAAGTGACATGTGGTGGGACAACATGCTCTCAGAAGGTCTTATCCAAATTTCAACACTTGAATTCTTTATTTCTCCAAGTCTCGGCTTCCTTGTTTGCAAATCCACGTAAATCATTCCTACTTCAAAAAATTGACCCGGGGATTAAATGAGAAACGTGGGTGAATGTCTGGCACAGAGGAGGCGAGTCGGGAGTTCCCATCTCCTCCACTCCTGTACCTTCCAAAGGCAGAGAAAGTCTGAGCAAAAGACGGCAGCCAGATGGAGTGAACCCCCCACTGGTTCATTAGCACCCCTTGTGGATCTGTGAACAGAAAAGGCATTAGGGAGCCTTCGACTTTCATATTAGGGTGGTCTTTACCTTGTTATTTTAATTAATTAAACTAAGCCTTTACATTTTCCAAAGAAATTGGTCTTAGGACTAATGCCATGCACTTTCGGCTAAAGGAGGAATTGGTGGGAGAATTCACACCAAAGCGTATCTTGCAAAGGTCAGTGCTATTCACACCCATGTTGTTTCATTGGCTTTTTTTTTGACCCGATCCTCCATAAAGAGCACCAAACACCGATGAGAAGAGCTACAGCTTAGAATCTGGGATCTGGAAAGCTTTCTGGAGTTTAAGGCTTAAAAGTGGGGTTTAGGGTGCTGACATTCAAATGTGTGTCAGTGGGCAAAGATGGGCATCAAGACTGCCCCCCAAGTGAGCGACATGATGGGGGAAGGTGAACAGCCGTGGACATCTCATCTACTGACCACAGGTTTCTGAGACTTCACCTGCAGCTCCTCGCCAAAAACCTGGTTTGAGAAGGGAACTGGCACTCCTTCCCAATTTTTAATGGCAGCAAAATAGGATGCTGGACCCCCAAAAGGACCGCTGTCTGTGAATGCTCTGATCTCAATATTGGTTGTGCATGAATTTCCCAGCCATTCCCCCCTGCCTTCCAATTTCTCTCTCTTCTTTCTCACTGCCTTAGCTAGTGAGCCCTGGTGGCGTGCTTGAATTTCAAACAGGGACTGCTGAAAGAGGAACAACTGTATGTTTATTAGGGCATCATTATCCCTGTGAACTGCATCATTTATATCCCTGGGAAGAGACCAGGCCAGGTCAGAAGCAACAGTTTGAGTCGATAATTTGTCAGGTCGGAGCAGGTGGGAAGGGGAGGCGTAAGAAATCACCCGAAAGGCGCCACAAACTGAAATGGATGGAGGTGGAGGAGTAATAAGAAAGTGATCAGTGAATCCACAAACAAGAGCAGATAAATCAAACAGCGCCAGGTGGATGGGAGCAAAATGGGAGAGATTCAAATCAGCAAGACCCGAACCTTGTCAAGGCAAGGTTAGGAATTCACCTCCCTGTCACTGTTATCCACCCTGGGCTGGAGAAGTGCCCACAAGAAAATGAATCTTTCCCATGCAGGGAGCTGGAATGGAGGAGATTTCCTACAGAGTATCAATTTGGATTATAAAAATCCCAAGGTCTCGTGCACCGACAGGGTGTAAGGTAGAAAAATGGACGAGCCTTGTTGTAAGTGCCACTCCCTGAGGAGGGCTTGATACTCTTCAAATGTTTGCACGTTCACACGAACTGCTCACAAAAGCTGGGAGACAAAAGACCCAGCTGCAAAGCCTTGAAAAGATAAGTGTTTCATCCAAATACCCGTGACCTTGGGGGCTTGTAGATGAAATATTTTCCCCTCTCTATTTGTCTTAACTCTTTGATAAAGTTTAGTCCTGAGTAATAGGGTCAGGGAAGCAAAGGCAAAGGCAGAGAAGGAAAGTATCCTCACCGTGATGATGATGATGATGATGATCATGATGATGATGATGATGATGATTTAATAACAAAAAGTATCACATGGGGACCTGCTCTGTGCCAGTGCCTGGGCTGAGTGCTTTTAGACCTGATCTCTTTTACCCCACGGCAACTACATGTGCTGGCCGTTACTGCCTTTATTTTTCACATGAGGAAACTAAGCCTCTGAGAATTTAAATGCCTTGACCAGGGTCATAGCTCCTAAGTTATGCCATCAGGAGACATGCCCAGGACTCTCTGAACCCAAGCTCACACTGATCTGCCCTGCAACTGGTACTGAATATTTTTGGAAGCAGATTAAGACTTTGGGACAGAGCAGAATGGGTGTCCATTCACAGCCTCCCTCTCCCCCGTCCCCCAACGAACTCAGGAATCTATTGCATGAAAATGCAGACAAACTTCAGGTCCAGATGAATAGACAAAATCCAGTAGGTCTAGGTCTAACCCGGCCAGCCCGACAGTGTGGCCACAGGTCTGCATAAGGATAAAGACGGACATCCTCTCGTGTCCACGTTAAAAGGACTCAGGATAGGTTTCTTAACATTTGGAACTCTTCCTGTGCATTTCAAACAGGCTTCAAATCACAGATACTTGGTCTACGCTCAGCATAGAAAGAATATGTGTATTCCGCACAAAGCAAAATGCACCTATATAGAAACATTGCCTCCCTTCTGAATTTACATGAAGCATTGCCCACAAGTTTCAAGTTGGAAAGAAGTAATAATTTCTTGGGCTTAGTCTGTGCTATTTTAAGCTCAAGCACATGTCTGAAGCCAGCGACCAGCACTTTCAGATTTGTCCAAATTCTGTGTGTGTGTGTGTGTGTGTATGTGTGTGTTTAATTTAGTTAGCATGGTGGTTAATGGCTCGGGTTTTACTATCAAAGACCTGTAGGCAAATCCAGAATTGAATCTGTCATGGGCTGTGTGACTCTCAGCAAGTGACTTAACCTTCTAGCCAGCCTCGATTTTCTCATCTATAAAATAGTGATAATACAAATAAGCTCAAAGGATTATTTTGAGGATTACATAAAAGGAAGCTCAGAAAGGGCTTCACACAGTTTTATGTGGTAAATGTCCAGTAACAGGGAGTTGCGATTATTATTATGTCTGTTACAGAGAAGAACAAAAGGCTTCGAGCAGCGCTGTCCAGTAGACATAGAATGTGAATTCCATATGTAATTTTACTTGCCAGTGGCCACATTAAAAAGTGAAAGAGAAATGGGTAAAATTAATTTAGATAATATATTTTGATAACCTAATACATCTCAAATATTATCATAGCAGCATGTCATAAATATAAAAAACTAATGAGATATTTTGCATTCTGTTTTTCTGAAGTATGCCTTTGAAGCCCAGCGTGTTTTATGATTTGGGTGCATCTCAATTTCAAGTGCTCAGTAGCCACATGTGGTTGCCATGTTGGATAGTGCGGGCCTGGAGCCTCAGATGAAATCCTCAAAGCAGAATTAGCAACTGGATTCAGCTTCTAGGTGGGTTAAGTTCAGGGCCTCTAGTTAAGACAAATGAATTACCAAGATCTAAAAATCAGGAGATTTCAGAAAAAAAGTCCGTTTTCTGGTTCCTCTTGGGGAAGCCTAGATGTGGCCACAGTGCTACATTCCACCTGGTAGCCTTCTCTGGCGCTGACTCATGGCTGCCCTCCGGGGGTTGCCCTCCTGGGAAGATGCTGGAATAGCCGCCTGCCTCCAGCCCACTTCAGAGCCCTGCATGTGCAGCCCATGTGTCTAATAAGGCACACCTACCTGGCCCCTATAGACCCCTGTGCCCAAACCAATGAACTCTAAAAGGAGAAACTGAGATTTGGTTCTGCTCACACCCAGGTCCCTACCCTGCACCTGAGAACTTCGTTTTTCCTCTCGGTTCACTTAGAGGCAAGTTGTGCCCGTGGATTCCTCCCAGGGAACAGCTAAAGTTATATAAGGACAGCTACAGCTCAGAACAGGACAGTGATTCATATCGAAAAGGATAGAAGAGACCAAGCAGCTCATATTGTGTCCCTTGATCTGCCTATGTATGATTCATCTGTAATGGCTTTGTACACTACCATCGCCGCTAAGGCAAAACGGCAGAATGAAGAGAGGGAGGGGCTGATTCCTCTCCTGAAATGAAAAAGCTCCCTCTGTCCCTCCTTCCCCAAGGTCAGTCATGTTAGAAGCTCTCTCACACATCAAAACTCAAAGCCTAAAGCCATCAAGAAAACAGTTAAGTCTTGTTAGGACCTAATGCTAAAGTTGACTTCCTTTCATTGGATCAAAGCATGGTGGGCCACCTAGAATTGAGGCAATATGGTACAGAACACAAGAGCAAAGGTTTAGAATCAGACAGTTCTGAAATACGTCATCTGTCTGTGCTCTGGGAATTTGGCTGCATGGCTTAACCGCCTTCAGCCTTATGATCCTCTTTTATGAAATAGGTTTAATGTTAGCTCCTATTTCTTCAGATAGCAAGTAGAGTGCCCAATATATAGTAAATGCTCAGTAAATGTTAGGGCTGATTATGGAAACAGATCAAATTATGAGTAATGAGTCTCTATATACACTGTCGAGAGCTGCTGAGAACCATACACCAATAGGCAAAGGCTTGGGGTTTCGTTTGTGTCATTCATCTTGTGCACGGATTCCAAAGAACAGAGTCTTAAATCCAGTTTAAAGCAGAAAATGATGCCCTGGATATGAAGTTCCTCTCCCAGAACGGTGAGGCAAAAGTGTAGGGAGACTATAACTAGGAAATCAAAGCCAGTAGGCATTCACTGAGATCTTGCGAGCTCCGGCCCCTGGGGTAGGTGGTAGATAAAAGGAATAGCAGCCACCATCTCTTGTCCTGGAGCAGCAAAGCAACTAGCCGGGGAGAAGAGTAAATAGACACAGGACAATTATCTGCTGCCGTTTTTATGACCCACACTGTCCACACGGGCAACACATCCCCAAAGGAAATTTCGCTCGTTACTGTAAGTGCTTAGCAATGGGAGGCAAGGGAGGCTAGCAAAGCCAGTCTTTATTTTTTTATTTTTATTTATTTTAAAAATTTTTTGGAAGACTTTATTTATTTACTTGACGGGGGGGGGGGAGAGAGAGATCACAAATAGGCAGAGAGGCAGGCAGAGAGAGGAGGAAGAAGGCTCCCTGTTGAGCAGAGAGCCCAATGCAGGCCTCGATCCCAGGACCCTGAGATCATGACCTGAACTGAAAGCAGAGGCTTAACCCTCTAAGCCACCCAGGCACCCGAAAGTCAGTCTTTAAATACAGCCAGGATCTGGTCACTTCTCACCATCTGAGCCATTATTTCCTAGCCCACAGGTGCTCAACCTGGGGACATTTGGCAATGTCTGGAGACATTCTCAGTTGTCACAACTTAGGGGAAGAAGTCTTCTTGGCATCTAGTGAGTCAAAGCCAGGGATGCCACTAAACATTTAATTTAATTTAAGTTTTAGAGAGAGACAGTGCGGGGAGGGGTGGAGGGAGAGGGAGAGAAAGTCTCAAGCAGAATCCCTGCTGAACAGGGGAGCCCTGATGCAGGGCTGGATCCCATGACCCATGAGATCATGACCTGAGCCAAAACTAAGAGTTGGATGCCCAAACAGCTGAGCTACCCACGTGCCTTGACCGCTAAACATTTTACAATGCACAGCATAGCCCTCTATCACAACACAAAAAGTATCTGGGCCAAGACATCAAGAGTCCTGAGGTTGAGAAGAAACCACACAGCCCTTTTCCACATGGATGCCTGAGAGAGCCTCCCGCCTGGATGTTCTGCTCCATCCATCCCTGCCGTAAAAGGCAGAATAATGTCCCCTCAGAGATGTCCACATCCTAATCCCCAGAACCTCTGACCACGTGACCTTACAGGACAAATGGGATTTTGCTGATGTGATTACATGAAGGACTTTGAGATACGGAGATTATCCTGGATTATCTGGGTGGCACAAGGGGTAGGAGGAAGGCGGGAGGACCAGAGTGAGAGACAGAGATGGAGACAGGGGTTGGAATGACACTGTTGCTGACTCGAAGATGGAGGATGGGGCCACGTGCCAAGGAATGTGGCAGCCTCTAGAAGGTGGTGAATGGCAAGAAAAGAGATTTTTCCCTTTTCTCTCAGAGCCTCCAGAAGGAATGCAGCCCTCCAATACCTTGATTTTAGCCCAGTGAAACTGGATTTGGACTTCTGGCCCTCAGAACTGTAACACAACAGGCTTATGTCATTTTTAAGCCACTAAATCTATAGTAATTTGTCACAGCAGCAATCACATCAGGTCAGGTTACTCCACCACTCAGTACTGGGTAATGGTTTTTCTGCTGTTCTTAGAAAAAAAGTCATTTAAACAGGCTCCACGGCCTTTTACAATCTGACTCTTGCCATTTCTTTTGACTCAGTTTCTTTTCTTCTAAAGTTTATTTTTCAGTGGAGAATTTCAAAATATCCAAAAAGAGACCCAACTGAATAATATGTACCATTGACCTCCATGTACCATTGACCAGTTTTAGTGTTTATCAATTCACGGGGAAGTCTTGTTTCATCCAAGCCTCCAATCACTGTCCCCACCAGCATTATGTCGAAGCAAATCCCAGACTTCACATCATTTCATCCATAAATATTTTAGCGTGTATCTCTGGAAGGAAAGAACTTCCTCATCTGAAACAATTGTTCTTACATCTAAGCAATAATAATTAATAATAATCATAACAATTCCTTACTGGCATCAATGAATCAAAGTTCAAATTTCCAATTCGCCCATATATTTAACTCAATGTCCTCCCCCTTCTCTTTGTTTTCTGTACTTCGTTGCGTTATTCCCTATGGTATTTCGTGGGAATTCTAGTGAACTTGCACCTCAGGGCCTTTGCACCTGCTGTTCATATAGCCGCATACCCCCAGGTTGGCCACATGGCTCCCACTCTCTCAGGCCACTGTTCAAATAGCACAGCCTCTGCAAGGAAGAGGCAAGACTGTAGGCTGAATCTCAAAGAGACCATGTAACCCCTGACTAAGTCCCCTTTCATCTTCCTGCAGGAAGCAGCTCTTCTCCTTCAATTGTAGCTTCTCTCAATTGTCACTCAATCCCTAGCAAATTGTCTTGCTGTTCAATAAAATGCTCCTGTGGATTGAATGATTCTTCCCAGGGGGGAGCTCCAAACCTGCTTCATCAGGTTAATTATTTCATGTCCAAGCTTTATCTTCCCTTCCAGGGACCAATAGCTATGCTTTACTGCACGTGTATGCTACATCAGGCACTGAGGCAACTGATTGATAAACATTTAATCCTCATAAACATCTGCACCATAGGTGTTGTTGTACACCTCCACTTGACAGATTAGGAAACTGAGTCTCTTATAGGGAGATTTTGAAGATGGCCCAGACTGCTGGCCCCTGGTAAATCTACATACATCATCTCCCAGGTGTGTTAACAAATACTAATCTAGGTACTGCTGGGAGCAGACTTTCAGATGCAAGCAAGAGCCAAATCAGGTGACTTTAAACAGGAGGTTTACCTAGGGGACCTAACCTAATAACATAAGCCCCTTAAATATTGGTCCAGAAGTCAGGAACTTGATGCCTGAAGGATGAGACAAAGAGGAACGCTGAGTATCTGTCTTTGAAGATGGAGGTATATAGCTTTGCAGGTGTCTACACTGAAGAGACAGTATTTGCTTGACTTTGGTTCTATGTGCACTTAAGATAAGCAGTTCTGAAAACCAACATATAATGAACCATAGCAATGTTCTGGGCTCTGTAATGGTGGCTGTGGATAGAATCTTTCATTTAAGCCATTTGTGTGGGAGAACTGTAAGACTCGGCAGTGCTGGAGCATGTGCAACGTCACGGAGCTGCAAGTGTCCACGGTGGGATCCGAACAGATCTGACCATGGCACCTTATCGTTTCTTGTGCGTCCTAGCAGTGGAGACATTAGGATTAAGACTGAGATGGCTCCTCTGATTCTTTTCTTCTAATGCCATTAATATGTCCAACATATTGGATAGATTTCAAAATCAGCCACCAATAGAATTAAGTTCAGGCTTTAAGACCATTAAGGAAATGATACGGTACTGACCACCAAAGCTGGAACCAGGGTCAGGATAACCCAGCCCCTAACCCTTTAATTTGGGGAAAGTTTTAGGGCTTCTCTGGGTTTAGTTATCTCAAAGGTCAAATAAGGGAATAGGACAAGAAAATTTCCAATATGCTTTACAGTTCTAAAATAGTAAAAACAAGAGAGGTATAGACATACAAGTTTTTTATACCTTTTGCTCACCTAAATCTGCCATTTGATTTGACTGGGAAATCAGACTACCTGGATTTGACTAACAGCTCCTTTGCTTAGCATCTATGTGACATTGGACATGTCACTTACCCCTCTGAGCCTCAATTTCTCTACCTGCAAAATGGGAGTGATACTCATACCTATTTTTTTTTTTAAGATTTTATTTATTTGACAGAGAGAAACACAGCCAGAGAGGGAACACAAGCAGGGGGAGTGAGAGAGGGAGAAGCAGGCTTCCTGCCGAGCAGAGAGCCCGATGTGGGACTCGATTCTGGGTCTCCAGGATCATGACCTGAGCGGAAGGCAGTCGACCAACCAACTGAGCCACCCAGGCACCCCAACTCATACCTATTTCTTAGAGAGTTCTGGGTCTCCAGTGCGATAATGCGTGGGAAGCTCTAGAAGGGCATCTACTGCACGAACATGAGAAGTACTCAGTCCACAAAGCCTACTGTCCATCCTGCTTCCCGTAATTAACATGCGAAAACGAGGACAAGCACTCGGTTCTCACACATGAAAATGATGTAATGAACTGAACAATCGCCTGTTTTTAACTGAGCTTCTTGTCCGAAAGACAGGCTTCCCAGGCTGCCAGGATCAGAGGTCACACTTTAGTGTCTCTTGTCTGGGAAGAAGGTAATTGGCTTTGGCCAGATTCTCCATGCAAGTCTCCATCACTGACTTCCACCACTCTAGGGTTTATGTTCTGGGTTTATGTTCCATGAATAGTCATGGCCTTTGCATATCGATTTCAAGAGAAAGAAAGAACTGAATCCTGGAAAGTGGGATCATTTTTGCAGAACCATGGAAGAATTCTTGGCCGGAGAGAAACTCTGTTACCTGTTGGGATACCGGCCAGCTAAAACGTGCTTACCTATTTGAAAGCAGATGGAGTGAATTCTATTGCAACCGCAGTGTACCAGCTGCTTCTCCTTTGAGCCTGGGCAAACCACCTCCCCCACCATTGTTGCTGGAGAAAACCACATAAGCTCAAAGGAACAGCCAATTAGAGGTCAGAAACTTAGATGTCTGATCTGGCCCCGTACAAATGGGTGGCCGGCAGGTAGGAGCAAGCACGCCCGCAAGAGTTTCCTCCATTTGAACTTGGTAACATTTAAATATCAAAAACTTTGTTTTCTGATGAGGAATGTATTGAAGGGAGAGAAATAAATTATATGCTTGATGGCGACTGAAGGTTGGGAAAATTAGGGCCATTTCCCACGGTGTGAATATAGTGATTTCAGTTTGCGAGAGTAAATTAAACCTTTGGGAGGATTTGTCTTCCATTAAATTGAACAGCTAAACAGACACAGAAGATGTTAATGTCACCACCAGAAAACCCCAAAGGTTACAAATAAAAGGGAAACACAGTGTCTTTTAAAAAAGTCGCCTCCTGTCACACCGACTACCTAAGAAAACGCAAAGCCCCAAATTGCATGTTGAGAATCAAAATTAAAAAAAAAAAATTAAAGATCATAATTCCATTGCTATACCATATGTTATTAATGTCTGTCAACACTGTTTAGCCAGCAACTGCTGACAGTTCCATATTTGCTATCTAAATACATCATAAATAAATCAGTAATGAACCGCTTTGGTAAACCTTCCGCACTGATTGGAAATACAGATGGAGTAAACAAACTCTGCTAAAAGTATCTACAACTGTTTAGTGTCAAAGACAAAGTCACACTGTTATTTAACAAAACAGAAACGGAAACAGGGATGGGGCTGAGGGCAGGAAAAAATGGGACTGATACAGAGACAGAAGGTAGTAGGAAAAAAAAAAAAAAAAAAGAAGGTAGTAGGAAGGGAGGTAAGGGTTGTGTTTGGATACAATCAGCTCCCAACTGTCCCTGGGGAAACTGGACATGGGGGGTGGGCAGGAGCTCAACCGCTATGCTTCGCTGGCAGCCAGAGGGTTGGGATGTTTGAACGTGGACAATTTCTTTAAATTTGCCTTGCCCTCCCCCTTGTAGCTCTGGCAACTATGTACCACCAGATAGAGGTCTGCAGAGATTTCTGCCCCAGTGTTGAATACATTAGAGCCACCTGGAAATTGACGAGCAAACCCTGACCCACAGGTTGGGTGAACAGGATTCCTTTCCTCTCTGCCTTTTAAAACATGGGTGAGTCACCATTGGGAGTGCTTCAAATCAGACATCCCCAAACCAGTATCATGCTGATGGGCTAGGCACAGACAAAGGTAGCTGGACTTTTAATTGAATGGCGTTTTCTTTTTCTTTCTTCCTAGAGTCTTATGTATACTCCCAGCTTCCTTCAAGTCAGAGGTCAAGGGGTTGACTGTAATTGGGCCTCCTAGCTTTATATCGGGGTGGCCTGCTAATTCTAAGCTTCACTAGGGAGCGTATTCTAATTTGTTGAAAGCATATTTTAGCAACAGATTCTTGATGTCTCTGGGATCATGGCCTCTGGGTCTAAGATCTACAGAAATTTCTAATTATTCCAGGGATGGGCAGTATGGAGAAAGGGGAATTCCTTTCCTTCCTGGCAAGGGAGAAGGATTCAAAACTATCTATTAATCCCATGAACTGACCAACTCTTCCTATTGTGGCACCTTGGAAATGCTTTTGATCAGAGGCACTATGAAATCCATGTAGTGTAAACAAAAGGCCTCTTATTGACAGAATTTAAATAGCGGTGGCAGACCACACAGCAGACCAGACAGAAGTCCTTTTTGGAATAGGCTGCTGGTAGGAGACGAGATTGGCCTCTTTGTTATGCCTTACTAGCCGGCCATCAGCGCTGCTCTGAGCACAAAAAAATAGAATACATCATTCTGAATGGGGACATTAATCTGCAGCCTTCCCGTTTCTAAGTCACCTGTAGTTAGGTCTGCAGACACTGTGTACACCATATAAATCTGATTTCTGAGCAGGGGGGTGGGCAGAAGGACAAGGGTTTCCCAGTGAAATACTAGTTCGCCAACAGTTTACCTGCCTTCCAAGGCTGTTAGGAGGATTAATAGCTTCTGGGTCATTTAAAGTTTGAAAAGATCCTTGTGCTCTTTCCCAGAAAGATAAAATAATAAGACTAGCTATTTTGTATGCTGGAAAGTGAGTCTAGCAGGTAAAAAAGGGGCTTCCCTTTAGGGTCACTATCTTAGTAAATTCAGGTGCATTAACTCTTTGGGTTAAATAAACCCAAAGTTTGTAAAAAATGGAGACAATAGGCACATTTTGCACTCTATGTTTGGAAACTTCCAAGCCCTGAGCCTCTTGAACACCATCTAGGAAGTGTTCATGTTAAAGGGGAGGTGGGTAGCACTATTTGGATAACAAACATTCATGTTTTATGGTTTCATTTTACTTACCTATATATTTTTTTGCCGATATATTTGTTGCTTTCACCAGCTTACCTGGTAAAACAGAGCTATGCATAACTCAGCGATAAAATTGGTATCAGTGGGCTGTGGACTGTGAGTGAGTAGATCCCAAACATATATTTTTCATTAATGACCCTTGATTACTAGCTGCAGACTTCCCCTAGGAGAGCAACCCCCCTGCTCCTGCCCCCACCAGTTTGCTCCGTGCAGTTATCCAGATTTTTGCCTTTTCCAAGTGTTCCACGTCTCAAAGGCTTGAGGCTGGGAGACTGAGTTTGGCCATTGCCGGGAACCAGCCTGCAAGGGAAAAGTCCTACAAAATTCTTGCTTTTCTGCCTACAATTTCCAGTCTTCCACCTCAGCGCTGGTCATCACTGCCTACCTTCCCGAGCATGAAAAAGGGACAGAGACTGGGAAAAAAACAGAGCAGGAGGAGGAGAGGGTAGGTAATTTACAAAGCCCGAAATAGCAGCTGCTAATGGGTCTTTGCACTCATGCTATAATCTTTGCAAGGTCACAATCAGAACTATCCATGATTGATTCAGAAGGGAAACTCAGCACTTCACATCTCTAACGTGAACATCTATTTCAAAACAGAGCAAAACTGGTTCAGGAGTCGGTGTGGTGCTTGAGTGCCGCCCCCCCCCCCACCCCGCCCCGTTTGAGCTTCTCATCCTGCCTGGGCTGGGAGGCACTGGACCCAGGCTCTACCCAGGATCTAATGATGACAATGGTAGGCCAAGCAATTAAAGCCACTGGCTCAGTGCGCCCCCTCAATTGCCCAGGCAGGTCCCTTCAGCTGCCATTTTATAAAGTTTCCTTCTTGGAGAGCGACCCTGAAACACATCCCTAAAGGGTTAAGGGGAATGAGTGACAACCCTTCGGCATGATTTACAACACGGAGCCCTGTAGTGAAACCAGGACTTGATGGATGATGCTGAAAGTCGGAGACTAACCATAAATCATGTCTTTGAATCACTGACAAAGATAAAGGAGAGAAAGAAAAAGCTGTGGCATTGACATTCACTCTCCCAATAATGTACATTGACTAGTTACAATGCGGAGCCTTAATTAAAAAAAGCCAACTCGAGGTATTCACCTCTGTGGAGAGATCCTACCTCTTGGGAGGCTGCTCTTTGAGATTACAAATCAGGGTTTGAGCCTCTTTCCAGAAGGTCAGTGGCCCTGGAAGAAGACTTCCAACGCAAACAGCTCCAGGCTCCCAAGGAATTGAAACAAAAACACCAAAACACTAAACAAAAGAGTTTAAGGCACCTGGTCGAGTGCCCTGCCGTTGTGCTGTTGTGCTCGCGGAAGGCCATCCTTGGAAAAGACAAATACCAAGAGGGAATTAACTGACTACAACCCAAGGGGCTGTGCTTTTCATCAGAAAACACCCAGATCAGATAAATGAATCATCAGAGGGGGCCAGAAGACACAAGCAGGTCAAGCAATATAACTTGTGTTCTGAAGTCAGAGGAGTGAGAGGGCGGAGAAGGACATGCTTGCCAGCTCATCTGCTGGCTTTTCCCCGGGATGCTAGAGACTCTGATGGCCGTTTCCTCAGGTTCAGAGAAAAAGGTGGTTTCCTCTTAGTTCCCTCTTAGAGACCCGCCTTCCGTGGGTGGCAGAAGCAGTCTGATGTGCGCTTCCTCAATCTTCCACAAATACTGAAGGTGTACTTCTGGCGCTGGACCATTCCTATGCCATGGGCACAGGAAAAGAAAGGGTGGGTGCCTCTATCAGTTCGTTCCGTTAACGATATTTATTTGACATCAGCTGTGGTTTAGATACATTGTTGGTTGGATTTGCGGAAGAGGGTGATCTGGTCCCAGTCCTCTTTTAGAGGAAAACAAACAACAAACAGAGGATATAGTAAATACAATGAGTATTGTAGCTAGCGGGGTGCTGAATGGGGCGAGGGGAAGGACACAAAGCACGGATGACAGCAGTGGCCTAAGTGGGAGGCCACTGAGGAGACACACGGCCATCTCAGCGCAGCTGGAATGGGAATGTGTCTGATGGAGTGGTGAGGCCAGGAAAAGGGGACAAGAAAAAGAGAGTGAGAAGGAGGAGACTGGAACATAGTCTCATTTTTCTCCACAGCCCTGGGAGTTGATCTGAGATTCTTTTCTGAGCCACAGGGAACCAGATACAGTACTTTTTTAAACCTATTTTTAAACCCCTTTGCCCCAAGTAAGAATATTCTCCCTGATTCTGTACAGATAATGCATACAGGTCAATCCCTGGTTTGAGGCCTCTGCACCATTCTGTGGACAAGCGGAGCACATAGAAGAACTCTGCATGTCCTCACCATCCTGTCTACCAGATGGCTCAGCGTCTCTGTTTGCAGGCAAGGATTCTAGAAGATTCCTACATCGAACTGGATGACATCTTAGCATCTAAGGTTTATACCCAATCTCAACCTGACAAGTCTTTATTCTAGCTCTGAGAAAGATCGTCCTTCTCAGCAGGACCCAGACAAAATAATGGAATGAATGGAAAAAAATCATCCAACACTGAAAATCAGGAGGGGTGTGCTGAAGTTGTGGGAGAGAGACCCAGGCTATCTTCATAGCCGAGTTTTGCCTGTGATGTGCTGGGTGCCTGGGGGATAAACCACTCCATCTCGTGCACTATCGGTCTTCTCTCTGCCCTGCTCACTGCATCCCTTCTCATAAACCAACTTTCTTCTTATTATTTTTTTTAAAATCTGGTCAGCAGCCTGTCCCTGTTTTTGTGCTTACCTTAAAATTGGAAAAAAACCTCATTTATTTCTCAGCTCTCAAACATCCACTGGGGATCTACCTCCTTACCTACTTCTCCTTTTCTTTCTCATTCTATATTTATCAAGTTTCTGCTCTGTTCCAGGCCCTATGTTCGGAGCTGACAATATAAACGCACAGGCAGAGGTCTCTGTCCTCTGAAAGCCTTCTTGTCTGATACACATAAATAACTTTTTCTAACTAGGCAAGGCTTAGAGAAACACTGATCCCCAAATGGTCCATAACATTGTTCTGACACTTACATCTTGCTGATGTCTTCCCAGTATCAGTGGTGAAAACAACCCTCTACATGTATTAGCTGTGTGACTTTGTTCTAGTGGATTAACCCCTCCTAGTCTCTGTTTCCCCACTTGTAAAACTAGGCGACTAATACGATCTGGGTTTTACAGGGTTGTTTTGCACTTTTGGTCATTTAAGCCATAGAAGGACCTCACAAAATCAAGGCTCTTATTGTGATACTCTTTTAGTTTTCAAACTGTATCTATTTTGAGTTAACTAAACTGGACCTGAAGCACAATGAAAGCGGAAACTCAGGCCCCCTCCCCTAAAATGAGAAGGAAAGGCGGAAGGAGCTGTCTCTATCCATGTAGAGATAGTTGTGTGTGCACCTGTGCCCCCTGACACGTATGTCTCTTTCTCTGTAGCATGAGTCATTTCTTTGTGTCTCTGTCAGACTTCCTTACAGTACTTCCCGTTCAGAACTTGACAGGTCCTAACGTTCAATCAATGTTAGGCAACAAGTGATAAAACAAAAGAAAGAAGGGTTCTAAAAGATGTGTAGTTTAACTCTATAACATCCCATTCTTGGGCATTCACTGGAGGATAGAAACAGATTCTGCTTAATTGAGCCTGACCGTGAAAGTTCTGAAAGCCTTGTACTCAATGTATATTACATAGAGGTAGTTTACAGAATGGATGAACTGCATATATAATATACACGACACATATAATACAGCACGTAACATCTTCTATATCACTTATGATTATGTGTGCGTGTATTTATGATAATGAACCCACAGGAGCCAAGAAGGTATGAAGTATAAAGCAAGGGCTTTTTAGAGGAGAAAAAGCAACATGGCTTACCTTCTGTGCTCCCTGAATGTTCCCAGGAGCATTAGCCATCTTTGTTGGCATTGATTAGCAGAAATAGGGATATTTAGCCATTCATGATTCATCATATTAATTTAAAGGGGAAAATGTACTCAAGGACCTGTTACCTAAATGAAAACATTCGAACATTTGGTCCTTGGAGGTTCAGTAGAAATTTACTCCTACTTAGGGTGCTGTCCACTTTTTGTTTCATCGATTAGCAGAGTTAGGGGGATGCTGGGACTCATCGCTGGAAGAAATAAGGGTTTGGAATCCAGCGTTCAGCCGCCTTACAGCTTTTATGTTGATTTTGAACTTCACATACATTAAAACTGCATCATCTATCAATCTTACAGTTACATGTCACTTATGAAAATCTACTGAGTATTGTTTTCATCTTGCCTTACAACAAGCCACGAAGCCTCATGAATACTGAATAGTGCTGGAAATACAGCACATCTTTTATTTTTAAAGGTCTCGACAGTTTGGAATGGCAGGATTTCTTTGTTGAAAGCAGCCCTTCTGCACACTGACTGGGGGCTTTCTTCTCCCTTTTCCATTTCTGCCCGAGAGAGAGAGAGGCAATATTACCTCACATCGTTAGGAGGACTGGCAAGATCCTGCCGCTGCTATTGCCACTTCCCCGTGTATGAAGCCTGTTGGTGTAAGTCAGTAATGGGGGGCTGCATGGCTCAGAGGGGGCATTGCTCTTCAGGTATCTGGTCGTGAGGGAACAAGGGGCTGGGCAACCTCCTGAGCTATTTTACCAGCTTCTCCTGGCCCTTTATCCTCATCCTTATTTTAATTTAATAAGAGAGGGGAAAAAGAGAGAGAGACATTTACAGAAAGATACACATAGATTAGGATACAGAAAGAGACAGGGACATTTAAGAAATTAATCATGTAATGATAGATGTATCCCATTGTACTCTCAATTCAAAGTTTCCTTTCCACCATTTGTATGTTATATAAATATTTCCCAAGTGGTTACTTTGTGTTACACACAGAGGATACAAAGCTTAGAAAGAAAGCTAGTGTCTATTTTCTCTGCAACTCAACTCACATTCTAGAAGCAGGAGATGATGGCGGTAATTGTTCTGATGATGGTGAGGACAGTTACTGACCCTACCTGAGCATTTGCAGTGCCAAGGCATTCTGTCAAACCCAACGTTCAGAGCACTTTACCGATTGCAGTACATTTCATTCCCGTAACACCTGTATGAGGTACTACTATTATTCTGATCCCTAATTTTCCCATTTTACAGATGAAGAAATTGAGGTATGGAGAGATGAAGTGAACTGCCCAGGAAGACAGCATAACCAGGATTTGAACTGGTTGTTTGGCTTGAGAATCTACGCTTTTTGAAATCACTACACCTGCGGGCTCTATAAATAGGAAAATGGAGAAATACATGAGAAATCCCAAGATATTGACAACTGATAGGCAGAAAACAACATGGAGTGAAGTGCAGGGTAGTGACTGGCTGTGGTGGGTGTCAGACTGCTTTAGTTCAGCGGTCAGGGAGGGGGTGACATCAGAGCTAAGGCCGAAAGGGTGAGGAGTGGGTTGAGGCAAAATTGGATGGAAGGTCAATCCAGGAAAAATTGGACTGGCAGGGGGCATGACAGTGCCAGGACCCACGGCAGGAAACAAGCTTGGAAGGGCTCTTTGAAGAAGAGAAAGAAATCCAAAATTGCTAAAGAGAAATGCATCTGAGAGAGTGGCAGGAGGGGCTGTGCCCACGACTGACTGAGTTTGGGTCACATAACATCTTACAGGGTCCTGAGAGGTTGGCCCCAGCGGGCATTTGCCAAGAACGGGATGCATGGTAGAGTTCTTATCATACCCACGCCTTTGAAATACAAAACAGCTTAGAGCTTTAGAACGTGAAGGAAACACAGATAATCCAATTAAATCTGGACCAGTGAAGGTGTCCCAAGTCCCAAGTCACGGAGGATGGGTGGTGCCCTCCCCACCATGGCACAAACCTGTCCATTTCAGGGAAGAACTCCTCATGCTTATTTTATTCCACTAAGTAGCAGTAAGGAATACGCCCCTTCAAGCCCCAGAAGGGGCCAGGGCCAGAAGGAGAAGCCAGGGCGTCACCAGGAGGGGCAAAGTCTTCCTGCAGAGGTTGGAAAGAGGCCTCCCCGAGGTCTGACACTGCTCACAAATATGATCTTCAGGAATCCCCGGTCTTTTTAAGAGAGGTGAATTAGTTGCCAACATTTACGAGTCATGAAGATAAGAAAAAATGTCAAAAGTTTGTACATAGGACTTTGAGAACAAACAAATAAGCGTAACCAGCAGGTAATCTGGTGCCAGGCCTAGGGTCCCGCACGGCCACAGCCAGCGGGAACTCAGCATCACTGAGCTCTCTCTTTCAGTTAGGACAGGTGCTCTGGAGTCGACTGGAGCCTGCACCTCTCCCTATCGCTCACCTCCATTTGACTCCTGTTATCTGACTTTTACAGCGTTTTACATTTGCTGGTTTAATGTAATAGGAATCTTAAGGTTCAAATCTCTTTGGTCTGGGAATCTTTTTTTTTTTTTTTTTTTTAAAGGAAGAAGATGAGACTGAATTTCCCCCCTGGAACTTGGAAAGCCCTCCAGTTTAGAATATCTGGCAGGAATCTCTTTTCTTTATATTTGCACACCTCGTCATAATTGCCACCATGTACAATAAATGACCTGCACATCCCTACATGACCTATTAAAAATGTCACGAGCTGAGAATCTTTTCCTTCTAAGCTGTATGCCTTTGAGCAAATAATATCTGCTCTTTCCAACCTTGCCTTTGTCATCTGAAAAATGGGAATGATCCTACTTCCTTATTAAGCTCTTAGGAAGATAGAATGTAATAATGTGCAAAAATGTTTGGCATTTTTGCAAGTAGGCTTGCAATTTTAAAATCTCAATGCATTTATAGGACTTGTACCCCTCAGTTTAGGTAATCAGTTCAGATATATATATCACATTCTTGAGTATGAATGTGTATGAATATGTATTTGTATGTTGTGTGTGTGTGTGTGAGAGAGAGAGGGAGAGAGAGACGGACTAGAAGCCTGTATCTAATTATATACATATTTAGGCCTGTTTCTTCTATTGATTGTCACCAAATCCTAATGAGGTTTGTGAACTTACATTTTCTGTCTCACAGCCATTATTCTACAAACCCTCTCTCTTGCCTAGAAAGTGCATTTCATGAATTAAAAATGATACTCTTGAGAAAGTACGGACTTGTCATACAAAAGGCCGCCCTGGAGAAATCAGGGCCCAGGGCCAGCTCCGGGAAACAGGATTTCTGATCATGGCCTTGTCCCTCTAGCAGAGCATCCATCCCACACCCAACACTGAAAACTTGGTGAACTTCTCTGAAAACTGAGGAGGGCATGATTCTCTTCCAGGAGGAGGCCAAGGCTTCCTGCCAGGCACTCCCCTGAACACCCTGTCAGAGTCCGAGCTGGGCAACGTGCCCATCGTGTCATTTCTGCAGTGATATGTGACCGCCCCTATCCTCCCGCTCGGAGAAGGTGGAGAAAAAGGACAGCCAACACTGCTATGCAAAGCACATTAAAATTATGGGAGCATTTTGGTTTTCATAAATTTTGAGAAGAGAACCGTGGGCACAAAAGCATCCCCGTGTGTTCCGACAAAGTGCCTATTCTGATGGATGAGAGGCCCCTACTGCTGCCCTCAACAGCTTCAGGTCCAGGAACAGAGAACCTTCCAGAAGTACCTGCTGCCACACTGGCAAGGGCTCCCGTGATGTATGAAGGGTCCCGTCCCCGAGAGGTGGGTCACCCGTATGAGACAGGCAGGTGTTAGGCCAAGCCCGTCACCCTCCGTCCTCCTCTGGGGCCTCACCTCTTCCCCCCAAGTCGCTCCTTCTCAGAAAGCCTCTGCTGGAACACAATTTTTGTCTAAAGCACATTTTTTTCTCTTTTTCCATCAGCATTTCCTGTCCTCTCACCTTAAAAAAAAAACAGCACCGAGAACTTTTCAACCAAAGGCAGCCATGTGGAGCTCGAACCGTTTCAGATTCCCACAGGCCCTCCGCGCACATCCTGGCGGGTGCTAAAATCCCACAGCTGTTCTGCGAGGACCACCCGGCTCGCCATGAACCACATCTGACAATATGATACCGCTCGCTTCCAGAACCCGTCACACAGTTATTCTTGGATAAAAGGTAAAGCCAATAGCCAGCCAACTGCTCACTGCTGCAGAAACAAAGACCATCTAGCCATTTATCAAAGCTCGAGACACTGCTTGGCTTTAAGCACAGACACCTCTCCCATTACGGCTTTAAACGGTAACACGATATTATATCAGAATTGACAAATGGCCCTGGGGGGCCCAACCTATACACAATCAATACCTGCTCAGAAGAACCATCTTGAAAATATCGACAGACAGAACAGGAATTCTCATAACACTGCAATGTTTTTTTGGTGACATGTTGGAATGACAGGCCAACAATCCTCATTTGGGCATGATAGTCCTCCCCTCCCCCAGCAGCACTGGGTAGCCCCCAGACGCATGGTGGGTGTCAGAATCATTATCACTGTCCTGTATCTATGTTATATTGGTTTCTAAGAGGCTCAGGCCAAGGAAATCGATTAGGTAGCTGCCCCTGCAGCCTAAAACTCATTTTGGCTACATACACACAAGGGCAGAGACCCCGAGAAATACTAGGCTTTCTGTGACAAATGGCAAAGTGTCATTAGGGAGATTATGCCCAAGGGAGTTCTCTGGGTCTGGGCCCCAAATGTTTTTTTAAAATCTTAGCATTGCTGCTTACCCCCTGCCCCCAAGAGGGACAGCAGACTTTCCTGTTTAGATTTTGACCCACCCCCCAAGTGGCTGGAGAGGGAAGAAGTTTAACCCTGTCCCTGTGGTTATGTTCAGGTAGATGCCAGACCAGAATGATGCGAAAATGAGTAAAAGGGCTCAGAGCAAAGGCAGGTGCAAAGAAAGCATCTTCGATAATGGGGATACCTTGGTTTAACACCTTGCCCCCAAACAATACAGGGGGTAAGAATGGTAACATACTCGGGAGAAGTGAAACGCTTGTCAGTACATTCTCTGAGTTCTCTTCCTAGAGCTGACCCCTTGATGGGTGGTCCTTGAAACATCAGTTTCCTGCAGGGTTTTATCAAAGACAAGATTTGAAGAGCTTCCAGCTTGGACTTCCTGATTCAGTATGTTTGCAGTGGGGTTTTGAAGTCTGTATTAGGGGAAATTTTTTCAGGCAATTCTGATTTTAAGCCAGGTTTGAAAAAAAAATCAATGGCTTAAAGCAGCAGTAGGCTAGTAGATATAAATACATAGATCTCAAAGAAAAAAAAAAAAAAAGCCCAAACTGTAGCATTTGCTAACTTCCATGGTAGAAATACTTGTGCTGTGGGTCAATTACAAGAAACTGCCGAAGGAGTTAGAAGGACATATAGACAATCAGTGCCAGCTAGATTGTACAAGTAGGTGTTGGCATACTGCTAGCTCAAATCAAAAGAGAATCCAAATAAAGCTAATAAGAGCCCGTGAAGAGAAGAAATCACACCAATGATGTTCACTCTGGGGGAAGAAGGGACATGAAGACAGTGGACAACAAAGCTGAACAAAGTCTTCCTTATGTTGGTGGGAAACCCATCCAAGGTGCCAGGTCCTAAAGATGACATCATTCATGGTAATGTTCAACTTGGACCATTCTCCTCTCTGAGCCATGAGAGCCATAATAAGGGAATACACGTTGAGAGTCCATAAAATGATTGTAGTCACATGATGGATGTAGAAATACATCATTTAAAAACCCTTAATTAAATTACTGGATCAGGCAAAGGATTACTAATTAGTGTTAAAATTAGTAAGTGGATGGTTAATGGGGAACCGGACTGCATTTAGTATAAAAGTAAAGCCATAAAGATTACTTTCCAGTTGCAAGAGGGTAAGTGCACCCGTATAGATGGAGAAATCAAACTGCCATCATCTCAGCTCACACACTGATTTGGGGGCAAATGGGTTATTTGCTCTCAGATGTATGGCAATAGAGCCTGCACTTCTGATGTGTTCTGGTAAAAACAAATCCATTTTGAACCCGTGGGGTTTTAAGTATCACTTCTACAAAGGATAGAGGAGCAAGCTAATGAGAACTCCGAGACAAATTCGGAAGGAAGATGTTCTTCAGGACAGCTGACTCTCTGTTCTACGATTCTGGGTCACACGCACACAAAAGAGGACTGATGCTGAATTTAAAAAAAAAAAAAAAACGATTTATGAGACAAAACCATTGGGTATAACATGTGGTGCAAGATTGGACAGTACTTTGATCAATTCAGCTGAGAACAATATTTTTGTGTAACAGGAAAAATATGAATATGATCTGGGTATTAAAAAGATAAAAATGATTGAAATGGAAAAATAGATCTTGTTGACTGGAAACAGTAGGTAAGAGACTGTGTCTATTATCATTTAATTTTATTTAAAAATACACATAGAGAGAAGGTTCTGGAAGTACACACACACAATAGGAGTAATCTCTGACACAGAATAAGACTATTTTTTTATTTTTATCTATATTTTCTGATGTTTTACAAGTTACATGTTTTGCTTACGTCATTTTTATTTTGTTTTTTTGGAGGGGGGCCTTTTCACTTCTCCTTTTTTTATTATGTTAAAGAAAACTTTTTTAAAGGAGGAAAGTGTTCAGAAAACCAGGCATTGACTTCTGAAAAACATTCATACGAAGATATCTTAAAATCCAGAAAATGTCAAATGCATTCATCTCAGGAGCCTGGACTAGTTCTGGCTTTGCTCTCAGAGACAGTACAAGGTAGGTACATGGTAGGTGCTCAGTAAACTTTGGTGGAGGAATTTAATCCATAAAACATCCCCAGCCACCTAAGGGACAACAGATCTTGGTGAACCGAAGGGCGGGCAAGTGAAAAGATGACTGACTCGACGGTGCTGTGCTGTCAAGTCTCGGTAGCACTGAGGGCCAGAAGGAAAAAAAGAAAAGGCAAGACAGAAAGACAAAACGGAACAAGTTGAAGATGTTCCGACTCGAGGAGGAGGTAAAGGGAATGAGCAGGATCTGATTATATATTTGACCTTGGCATCTCATGACTTCCGGAGAGTCTAGGGAGCAGTTCACTGAGAAGACTTCCTTTATCTTTCTTAGGCTAATGCTTCTGAGGCCAGGGGGACTCATGTGGGAGCCATTCACCCACCCAGGGCTTTCCTCACAGTGCATGGAGTCCACAGAGTGGCCCTTCAGTCACATCCTCATTTCCCTCAAGCTACTGACACGTTCTGGTTCCCTCACCCCTCTGCCTAATGAAAATGGCAGCTGAGACAACACCTCCCAATTCTTTTAACTTCAAGAAATCAGGTCTCGGGCGGGTCAGGCCTTGATCTGGTGTCCGAGAAATTGCTTGTAGGTGACCATTTTTCTGTGAGAAACACGGGAAGGAGCAGAGTCTATGTGGGTGTGTGTGCGCGCAGGCCAGGTCGTGTCTAGGCACCTGCTTGAGTGCTTTCTGACGGTTCCTCACATGAGTTACTGTGAATATGGCAGGTGGTGGGGACAGCCACCCAAGGGCGCAGAGGGTTGCCACATCTGGGGAAGTTCTCGGGCTCCACATCTGTCTGCTTTCCAAGTCAATATTCAAAGACACCCTTGTGCCCCGGGGGACCTGAAATGCTCACTATGGAAACGCACATCGCGAGAACCTGTCTCACAATTCCCTTTCAAACTTTCCACATTACCACACATGGTGGAAACGGATGGGTCAGGAGGGTGCCCTGATTTAGTTGGTCTTTTGTCTCCCTGCCAGGGGAAGGGCCATCTTCCTCAGGCGCCAGGAACCCAGGACACACTGTTCTCTGAGGAACATTGAAAAATGAGTTTGAAGCTCATTGCCATGTGCCTCTTGTTCCCTCTGATGAGTTCAAGGAGCAGGGGTGGGGGGGTGGGGAGAAGCCACTTCTGACTTGGGGGGTTGCGAGGTTACGTTCCATCTTAGCTAGGTAATCAGGAAAAAGGCATGAGGTGACTTCATTAAATGCCAGTAAATAATGGTTTATGGCCAAATTTGGGGATGTTGGCACATCAAATACACATAGGCTCTCTATGTCTTCGGAGAAGGAGACAGAGACAGACAGATGGAGACCTAGCTATTCAAACCATCCGGGAACAAAGGCTGACAGAAAACTCTCCTGATAATTTATATGGATTTGGTTGCTTTTTACCCTGGGCTCCCATATCGAAGGGAAAACAGGCGTGGGGGTGTGGGGGGAGTTCAGATTTCCAAAAGTGAGAGGAAGTCTTCTGTAAAAGGTGTGCCATTTTCATTAATTGTTAGCAAGCGTTACATCAGCTACTCAATTCAATTAATTCAATCGTGTTAAGTATTTAGTGAACAATTGGCAACAATCTGCTTACTGCTTGCTTAGACTGGGAGCTCCATGAGCGCAAGCACCGCCCGGCTTCTCACGGCGGCATCAGTGCAATGCATCAGAATCCTGAGCCTATATTTGTTACATGAACGACTAAAGGGATGACTAAAGCACCTAAGACCTTCTGGAGTCATAATGGAGGCTTACTAAATACTGAAGAGGGGGAGGGAGGAAGGTAGGGAGGAGAGAGGGAGGGAAGGTCAGACACACTGTGTGTTCCATAGCGGGTGTCGGATCAGGCAGTAGGAACTCGAACGCCCATCATTTCCTAACATCGTCACTTCTTCACCTACTCCATTCATTCCGCTTTGTTTCCTTTAGCCACATTTTGTTAACTCTGGCGGCTACGGTCAGGCCACTGCCTGTCGCAGGACAGCTGTCTGTGTCTAAAGAAAAGCAAAGACCTCCACTCTGCACTCCTTGGGGTTCCGGATTTGTCAAAGGCTTGTTCTGCTACTCTAAGCCCAGTGCTCCTTTCCAAGCTCTCTTTTGTTCTAACACTATTTGTTTTCAAGAGAGACACCGAGCTTCTATTCATTTCCCTTGATTGTTTGGAATGCACTCAGACCCTCTTTCATTTAGACTCAGTGTGTGCAGAACAGCGACCGTGTCCCAGGCACCGACCTCCAGGTCAGGGTCCACGGGTGCAAAGAACAACACCCCTACCCCGTGCCTCCTGCTGTCTTGTTGGAGAAACAGCCGACATTCGCACAGACGATGGAGCGCTCCTTTGTGGCTCTAGGCACGCTGGCCAGGCGAGACTGAACAGAGAGTGGTAACAACCCCCCACCCCACCCCCAGCCCTGCCCGGGTGTGATCCCTGAGAAGGGCTCTGTTTCACCCCAGGCTTAAGCAAATTAATTTGCTGAACTTGAATGAACCCCAGCTTGGCTAACAGCAGCCAAGCCTTGGCCATTTTGTAGTTTCCTCCACATTGGGGTCTCTCCTTTGGAGTCTTGTACTTTAGACAAAGCACACCGACCCTCCGCCGCACATGCCATCATTCTTAAAATTAGAACAAAGTTTGAATGATGTAATAAATTCTACCCATATGCAAACGAGTAACAAAAGATGGAATTTGGTAATGCGCTCTTTCTGCTGATGTGCTAACGAGATTCAGCACGCAGGTCTATCAACAGGCTCCATAGAGGGTCCAATGCCTTCCTCTCCCTCCGAGTCTACTTTTCATTATAGCGTCTCTGAAGCCAGCCAAGTAATTAATGGGAAAAGTACCTAATGCCACATGAACCTCACCCGATCATTTCTAAAATGGATCAAAATTCTGTAAATGACAGTTTATGCATCTGGCAAAATGTGTATTTTCTTTTCAGAAGGTGTTTCTATTATGGTTGGTCTGAACATCATGTGATATTACAGTTGCTAGGGTAACTCCATTTTTTTAAAAGAGAACAACAGAGTAAATAAGCATGTAAATCGACTTTGGTGCTATGTAAATTCTAGTGAATCTGTTATCGTTACCTTGACGATGAAAAAACTGGCATTTATCTTCTCTGGCCCCCAGTATGATTCGGTTTGAACTTAAAATTTATAAGGTAGCCGTGTGGAGGCGCTGAGGGCTCTGGAGGGATGCGGGAGGCGATGCTTTTAAGAAGCTATGTTTAACAGGAAAGGGAGTCTGGACAATGGTGATGGGTCACATGAAGAACGGGGGAGAGAGTACGTGATTGTCTGGACGTTTATTGTCAGGTGTGTGTGGCACAGAAAGCCTGCTCAGAGGTATCTGAGTTTCTAGGGCAGTCAGAAACCTTGTCAACCATCCAGACCTGTGTCCTCCTTATGTCTCACCTCTGACTTGCCTGGATTCTTTGGCAATCCAGGAGACAAATCTGCAAACTCCTCATGTACTTTTGTTAGGCAAAAATGTCTGATAAAGCACATGTGATTCAGTAGGGATGACTATGAGTAAAGCTCGATGAACATTTCCAAATATTTCCCACATTTTCCATCTAGAACTTTGAGGATTCCTTCACCTAGTTTGTGTGTTATAATGGAGGTTGGCAGGGGAGACCGGGACTGGAAGGGGTGTGAGTAAATGCAGAAGAATTACTTGGAAGAACAAACGAGGAAAAGATGCTCAAATGGAAATCCCTTTTGAGGAAAAATATCCTCTTGTAATAAAAAGCATCACTGTTTCCATCAAGAAAGGCACTGTGACCAGAAAATACATCAAAGAGAAAGATTTAAGATTGTGATGAAGATATCCAACAGAAAACAGTCCTACCAAATCGCAGAATTTTGACTTGTCTCCCCTTTTCTTAAAATCATACGAAAAACTCAGCTAGTGCTTTTAATGAATGAATTCTCTGAATAGATATGCAGAGTGCCTACGAAAACTTATGATCTGAAATTATTAGTTCAAAGAGTACGTGTCATAGAATTCCTGTAGGAGGCAATAAAAAAAAGGGGGTGTTCTTTGAATATCCAAATTTATAGCATATACTGCCATCTTTCCTTTGGCACCTGGATACTATGATTGTTTGGAGGTATCAAAAATATTACGAAGGAAAATTAAGTGCCATCTTGATCTGTCTTCTTATGAAGCGATGCCAGTCACCTAGTGGTGACTATCTTCTTAATGGGACTGGGAGATTTTATCAAGCCTCATAAAATATGATTGCATTCCCTTCATTCTGAAACCACCTTATTTTAATTTTCATGTGAAACTGGGCTGCCATTGCAATGTGTGTGTACTTTTAACAAGCTAGGGTTCTTCCCGACCTCTCTCCCCTCCCCCACCCCCAAACAAAGCTTTTTCTAAATCTCTGCATGCTTTATCAGGGGAGGGAGGTGTCTGAATTGAGGAAACTAAAAACAACAGGCGTCAGGAGCTAAAAGAAACCAAAGAACGGGGAAACAGCAACGCCAGTGCCCTATGGTTCCTTCCACGTCCCTGAGTGACAGGCAGAGAAATCGACAGCTAATTCAAGATCCATCAGGGGCTGTATTGCCTTTCTATAGAAATGATGAGTTTGGAGAGCGAGCTACAAAGGAATGCCTGAACATTCGAGTGTCACGGTGGAAGTTGGTGTGTCGCCGTGCTGTCTGTCGCATCCGAGAGATGATGGGGCCCTTCTAGAAGGGGAACAGCAGGGTAGCACAGAAATGGAAGGTAAAAGAGGTTAATTTATGGAAATTATCCAGGTCATGTAAGCAGTAGGACATATCAAGCAGAGCTTTAAGAGATGAGCGGTAATGTATGTAAAATCTGACTTTCAATAGGTCCTGAGACAATAACAGTTATCAGGAGTAAGGCAAGTTTTTGTTACAAAAGCAAACGTTTTCTGAGTGTTTACTATGCCCCAGGCACTCCGCAAAAGACAGACAACAATAGTGCAGGTCCCAGGATCCCCATTTTACAGCTAAGGAAATAGAGGCTTGGAGAGTTTCAGCTCATATTTATTTTAAGGGACAGGAGCTGACTTGTACCCCGGGCACCACAGAAACAGTCCCTGGGAACCACCAGATTCAGAGGCCCATGAAATATTTTCATATCTTTTCAAATCAGAAGGGAAAAAAAATGAGCTTCGAGAGAGAAGAATGTGTTTAAATAAAGGCTGTTGATATATTTGTCTTTGCACTGATGTAGTCGTAAAATATAATTTTTAATATTTCCTTTTTAAACAAAATTTTAATATTTTCTTATGGAAAAATCCCCGAGGGACAGGAATAAAATGTCAAGTTTGAGCTCTTGCTTCTCCAACTGTGGGCCGAGGACCAGAAGCCTCTGGCCCAGTGGAAACTCCTTGGACATACACGAGATTGCTGACTTAGAATCTGCACTTTAGTGAACTCTCTAGGTACCTCCCGGGTACACTAACATTCAAGACGCACTTGACTCACCCCATAACCAGTAGTTTACAGCGACACCTCATCCTGTCTTTCTTAAGCCACAGCAGGCCTAACCTATATCCAAACGCAAAACCATATGCTAGGTGACCAAAAGTTATGCCTCAGCATCCTTCTCCTCATTGTAAGGCAGGAAGACTATGAAAATGCAAAAAGCAATACACTCCCAAATAAAAATGCAACTTCGAGATAACGATGTTAATTAAATTGTGAGTATTCTGCTACCTTCACTTAAGCCCTGGGAAATAATTAGGGAGTTTTCTACCAATAGTCGTCTCCAATGACAGCAATCAGCACTTTAAGTAAGAAAGGTCCTTGGGTTGGAAAGGACCTTTCAGGGACGGGGGAGTCGCCAGCCTGGTGTTCTTTTGGGTTTGTTTTTTGTTTTTATTTTTGTTTTTTTTTTTTACTTTAAATTTATTTTATTTTTTTTCAGTGTTCCAAGATTCATTGCCCATGCCCCACACCCAGTGCTCCATGCAATAGGTGTCCTCAGTACCCACCTGGTGTTTTGTCATAGTAATGCTCCTGAGATACTCCCAACAGAAGGGCTTTGAGGACCGTGCTAGCTGACTCTGTGCACTGGGGACTGAAGTGAACAGAGCCCAGAAGCCACCTCTTCCCAAGAGTTTGACACTTGCTGGCTACAGGGGTCCAGTGACTTTATGGGCATTAGTCTAAGAAGTGTTCTTTGAGGGGCACCTGGGTGGCTCAGTCGGTTAAGCCACTGCCTTCGGCTCAGGTCATGGTCCCGGAGACCCGGGATCGAGCCCCACATTCGGGCTCCCTGCTCGGCGGGAAGCCTGCTTCTCCCTCTCTCACTCCCCCTGCTTGTGTTCCCTCTCTAGCTGTGTTTCTCTCTGTCAAATAAATAAAATCTTTGAAAAAAAAAAAAGAAGTGTTCTTTGAGGTCTTTTAGGAAGAAAGATGGAGGGATGAAAAAGAAAAAGGGGAAGAGATTGGGAGAAAAATGAGAAAAGAGATGGACAGAGAAAAGTCTGGAAGTTGAGAGGATGAGCTCACCTAAGGAGACACAGCCAAGAGTAGCAAGTTACCCTCGCTGTGGTCAAATACTTCCCGGGTGAAAGAATGAAAGAACGAGGGTAAGATTTAACTCTGTCTAGTGAATGACGAGTTGAATGAATGTATTCAAGGTGGGGGAAAATCAGTTTGAGTGACACCCTCTAACCAACGTCACAGATCTGGAACCACAGGTGTGAATTCAAGTTGAGCGAATCTCTCATTCTGGCACTAATTCTTAGTGCATGGCCTAGACAGCTGCTCCCCACCCCAGCCTGCCCTCTGCCTCTGTTGCTCGGGGGGAACAGGGATGAGAAGGCTCTCCTGCCTTCCTTCTCGCAGGGTTTGGTGAGAACCAGACAAGATCATGAGTGAGTGCGTGCTCTGTAAGTGGGAACATGCTTCATCAAGGAAAGGATAATACTGGGGTATGGGAGACATCTTCCTCCTGGACCTGGGCTCCTCCTGCCTTTTGAGTATCACACCAAAGCCATCAAGGGCCCAGACAGAAGAAGCAAAAGCCTGGGTGGCTATTCAATGGCCAAGAATCATCCACAAGGAGCTATTACTACCTTTCATTTTGAAGATCAGCAACAGGACACTTGTGGGTGAAAAGCCATTTGTAAAATAAAGAAAAAAACAAGACACCAAGGAGTGTTTTCCGTTCGGTCCCTTAGAAATTGATGTTTTGCAGTTTCCTATTCATCTTTCTCCCACTATTGGTCCATTGCCTTCCTTCCAGCTTCCCGCCTTCCCATCGTTGTGCCATTTCCATTTGAGATCTGCACGACAGCTGCTGTATCACTCAGCATTTGTCTCACTGTTGCTCCGAGAACCCCCTCCTTGGCATTTTCCACCACACCAACTTCCATTTCAGGTTTCCCAAAGGAGAAGAAACCTGAGAATGTCATGTCCTGTCAAAGACACACGCATGGTGACAGCCCCTCCTCGAGGGCCAGGCTGACTCAGTGGTTCACGACACCCCACTGAGGCAAGCATTATCCTCGGGTGCAGATGAAGAAGACACATGGCATGTGCCCACCAGTGGCAGAATTTGAAAAGGAGTCTGGGCCCCCAGCACCTGACCTGACTGGCTCTTTTCTTTTAAAATGCTAAAGCTTTTCTGATGTCTCCTTGAAAGGGTTGTGTTTGAAAATGACGAGACTAATGGTTGAGTGTCCAATTCCCCAATTCTAGTGGGGTTTGTGAAGGTTGCAGCTTAGGTTTGGAGCTCTAGGCAAGGAATTTCTTACTCTCCCCGCCTTTTTTGGCTTAATTTTATTCCTCATAGATTTAACTATTAGAAAGGGGCTGTCCTCCCCCTTTATTCTCCACTGGCACCTTTCCGCTTCACTCTGCCTCATCGGCGCATGGCAGCATCTTTATCTCAGTCCTAATACTTTGCTTTTCCTCTGGCCCTGTGGACATCTTGTTTCCCTGTTCTAAAGCCATGACAGTGAGTAAAACACATGGGTAAAGCCACTCCTGGATCCAGCATCAAGAGAGGTCTCTCCCTCTCCTTTCTTGAATTTGCCTTGTGCTCACGACACTATTCTCGTGTGTGTGTGTGTGTGTGTGTGTGTGTGTGCGCATGAGTGGGCGTGTGTATAATTTGGAGTTTTACTTAAGAAAAAAATGCAACATAGACTTTAGGGGAGAAAAAGCTCATCACATAGGAAGGAATGATGCAAAAAAATAAAAAATCCTGTCTGTACCTTCCACACAATCTGCTTCTTACAATTCCAATCCTTAATCGCTGTTAATAGTCTCCTGTGTATCTTTTCAGAACATGTTCATGTATTTACAAAAATGATCTCTACCTACTCGCCCACCTACCTATCTATATCCATCCCCTTCTCCTTTACACAAATGTTCAGCGTGTTCCTTTTTCTCGCTTAATAAGCTTAAAGCTTGACCCATATCAGAACATACCCATCTGTTTTATTATTGTTTTTAAATATACCTAGTGTTCCATCAGTTTGCTGTGCTGTAACTTCTTTGGCCAATCTTCTATTAATGGATACTCAAGTGATTTTACTTTGCTTTGTTGCCTTACTTAATTTTGGTAAAGCCATTCATTTTTGCCCTCAATCACTGACTCCTGTTTTCAACTAGACTGTAAAATTCTTGAGGGCAGAAGCTCTACTTAATAACTGTCTGGGCGGCAGTCCATACTTCCACACAGGAGGTCTTGTGCTCGCTGCTTAAGATGCACTGATTCACTGACACACTGGGTCATTGGATCTTCCCAACACTGTATGTGACAGGTGCAATTATCACCCCACTATACAGAAGAAGAGGCTGAGGCTTATAGGTAAGGATGATTCATCTGAGGTCACACAAATACTAAGGGATACGAGCCTGTGGAATGTGACTGCAGAGCTGGTCTTCACTTCTTTCTGTTGTGTGGGATTCATCCTTGCAACTCCCACGGGTATAGTACTGTTTCTTTTTCTTCTTAAAGATTTTTCATTTATTTATTAGAGAGAGAGAGGTGGGAGGGAGCAGAAGAGGAGAGAGAAGCAGGCTTCCCGCTGAGTAGGAAGGTTAATGCATGCTTGATTCCAGGACCCTGGGATCATAAACTGAGTTGAAGGCAGATGCTTAACCGACTGAGCTACCTAAATGCCCCCGGCAGTGTTTCCTCACACTCTGATTAAAAGTATAAAATGGAATATTAAGTCCAGAGACAGCTTTCCAGAATACAGATCCTGACTCTGCTTCTTTCTCGCTGTGAAATCTTAGCAAGTAACCAGAATGTTCTGTGCCTCAGTCTCCCCTTCTGTTAAATAGAGCCAGTGGTAATATGTCACAGGATTGTTATACGGATTTAACAACATAATATGGCCCAGAGGAGGCACAAAGTAAATTTTACAAATCATTGAAGCCTAGACTCCAGAATGAAGACCACACAGATGCTCACCGACCATACTAGAATCTAAATTTGTTCTTTTCTCTCTTATTTCTTCCTCAACTACCCACAGAGCACCTGCACCATAGTTTAGTGGGTACTCATAAAAACTGTTGGTGAACTAGAGTTTTCTGAACATACCTTTCGAATTTTTTAAGCCTGGAAGAAAAGTAGTCAGGATTCAGACATAGCATTTCTAAAATAAAAGAGCTACAGAAAGGTTAGGCAAATTGGAGAAGAAACAAACACACAAACAAAATCCCCAAAAGGCTTATATTCATCGATAGCAGATAGCATATACCTGGACTGGAGCTGAGAGAAACATTTAAATTCTTGTCCTCTTGGGACTTCCACTTTAATTCACTTAAACTAATGAAATTGATATGGTTCAGCGTTTAAGGTAGAGAGGTGTTATTTTATAATTCTTCATTTCTAAAATGACCCTCTTGTTCTAGGCAAAGTAAGATAGAAAACTCTAGTCAGAGAAACTGAGTATGCAAACAACAATTTTTTTTCTCCTGGAAAGTTACAATGATTTTTAAGGCTTCATAATCTTCGTGGTCTTTTTTTATCCCTCTTATTTATTCACATGAGGCAGGATGACTTCTTAATCTAACTATACATTTCTTCCTTAGATTGCAAGTTTCATCTGGAGGGAAAACCTTTTTCATAGCAATGATCTGTATCATTTGTAGTAACAATACCTTGCTTCCTTTGTTTAAAAAAATAATAATGATAGTAATAAAAAAAAAGTACAGACTTTCCTCTCCATATCAAAGTCTATCAGGGAATAAATGAGGAAAGCCATATTTTAGCCTGAAAAAAATCAACAAAATTATTTTTATTATATATAGAACATATATAGCTCATGCATATAGCTTGGAATCAATTAATTTAAAGTAATAATTTGTACAAACACCCTCACTAAAATTTCAGAGGATATTAAACACTCTGTTTTATAAACATAACACTTAATTTAGGAAAAAAAACATTTAGAAGGTAATGCATTTAGGATAAGTGCACAACACATGAAAATAATAAATGAAATTTTCCCAGTTTAGAAAATGAATGTAATTAATTAACATTTAAATTACATTTTTAATTGCAATCATGCCCTCCCAGGGGACTCATAAGGGACCATAATTGCAATTAAAAGCATGTGGATTAGATAATAAAACAATGCACACTGTCTGAAATGTGCGATTTAAAATGGAAAACAGACATTGTTATCGGCACATCTAACTTAATTGTAGCCATAAAGCAAATGTGCTGTACAAAATAAAATTCACATACGGGAACATTTAATTCTGGAGTCTCTTAAAGGGGACACGCTTGAGAGCACATTTTATGACAGGTTCTGTTGGAAACAGCCCTTTAAGGCTTTCGGATTGAGGGCTGGTGCCTTAATGTTTTTGCATTAATAAAAGCAAGGCTGAATGTTCCTATTAAAACACACAGATGCATTTAAGTAAGAGATGAAACTTGATGTCTAAATTTAAGCTGCGACACATGATTCTATTAGCTGGACAGACCGTAAGGTCATGTAATTTTTGAAGCTATGTGGCTTTTTAACTTTTTTTTATTATCTTCTCTTTTTGAGAGAATCATCATGAAAGGTGTAAGGATTTGAGGACAAGGGAAATGAAAGCCAAGAGATGCGTGTTTAGTTTACAACGATGCAACACCCCCTAGCCCTATCCAGATAGTCTGACGTCCGATATCATCCACCTCGAGGAAGCCAAACCGATGCTTGTTATTTACAGGAAGGTCTTTTATTGCATTAGCCTGAATCTCACCACTATTTGATTAGAAACCTTTTCAAGACCAAAGATATCATTGTTTTCAGCTGGCAGTACATTTGGTAATGTCTGGTAGTCTCAGCTTGGGGGAAGGATGTTGTTGGCATCAGGGAGTACGGGGGCAACCCCTGCTTAGAAAATACACGACTCCATCCAAAGAGGAGATGGTCACAAAGCCTTTAGAATCCTGTTCTAGTAGATACGGGACGCTGTCTTCTGCTTTAGCCTAGATGCCAATTTCATCCGCTTATTTATGAGAAACAGTGACCGTGTTTACAGTATAAATGTTAGCATGAAATTAGAAGTGGCATGGCTCTGGAAAGGCTGGATGATAGAAAGATGAAGATCTCCACTTAGGGGCCAGAGAGATCTCTGTTCAAAACCCGGCTCTGTGTGACTCTGCTCAAGTCAGTTCTCCACTGCAAAATCTCAGTTTTTCACACCTGTTCTACATTCGTGGTGGCATGAAGATTTTAAAAAAAGGCATATATACGTAAATATACACGCTCATACATATATACATTCACTAAATATATTTAAGTGTGTATATGTGTTGTACAATCGATATATAACACTATATATAAAGACCTTTAAGTAAGTATAACGTACAATGCGTATAAGCATGTATGTGTATGTGTGGGTATACAGAATTTATTAATATGCAAATTCTCATGAAAACAGAAACTCTTCTTAAGATGAGAGTTCTTGACACTGAAGAACTGAGATAAACGGATCATGTTTAAAGGGGAGGTAATTCTTTTGCTCTGTTTATATTTGCACACGTGCACAACTTACTGCTTCCTACAAGCTCATTCACTCAACAGGTTTTTTTGAAAGGCTACCATGTGCCAGGGGCCATGCTTTCCTTGGGAATGTAACTGAAAAGAAACCCAGAAAAAGATGTTTTAGGTAGACAGCAAAACATCTGGACTTGATCTCGGGGCACTAAGAAAGAGTTGGTGAGTTTAGGCAAAGGACTAAAACTGACAGATTTGTATTTCCTAAGAAACTTCCATGCGGTACGGTGCATTGGTCAAGAAAATGTGGCAGCTTGGCGATAGGGGGGCAGGGATGTCGAGAAGCCAGGAGCTGGAGCCTTAGAGCTCGTTGAGTTCACCAGAAAAGGAGGAAGATCTGAAATGAGCTTACATAACAATAGTTTTTGTCTTTAAGAATGTCCAGGAATATGACAACCAACTTGCAAGCTGTAACCCTAACGGAAGACACCAAAAATGAAGACAGAAAACGACTTAGGTGTGAAACCAGTGACTCCGAGACGTGTATCCATCATACTTTTCTGGGACAAGTAAAATTACAGATTCTTAAAGTCCATTCATAGACCTTTAAAATCAGTATGGATGAATAGGGAGTGGGGAGTGTTTGCAATACTAATTCAAGGCATATTTAGGGAAGACTGCGCATTTAGACCACTAGAAACAACAAATAAATAAGATTTTGGTCACTATTCAATAAGCTAAAAATCTACTATCCGGGACTGCAGCAGAGATGATGCTATATGCGTGCCGTATTCTGTTTCCTTTTCCTCTTCCTACAGAAAAACTACATTTCCTAGTTTCCCTTGGGGCCAGCTGGGGCCATGTGGTCTGGCTTCAGGCCAGATTGGGCTGAAGTGATAGACATCACTGCCGAGACTGGTCCACACCCTCTTTAGTGGCTTTGGAAGCCAGAAATCCAGATGTTCCAGACGCATTGCTGTACTTCTGCTGGAGGACGCCAGCATCAGACATTATACGCATAAGAAATAAATATGTATTGTGTTGAACACTGTGATTTTGGGGTTGTTTATTAGAGTAGCTAGCATTAATTATCCTAACTAATATAAGGAGACAGGAAAACAAAAACATCTTTCAGAGTATGGCACGGATTTCATACAAATTCAATCTATCTTTCTATTGTCACCATATTTCTCTAAGGCAATGTCTTTAAATAGCCATAGATACTATTTTTAGTTTCAGCATTGGTATATTTGAGTGTAGTTTTAGTCTTTGGAATTAAACCCATAATAGATTCCATTTGCAGTAAACCAGACTATTTGAATTAGCCGGTATTTCTGAAATTCTAGGAGGGCAGGTGTTGCCATCCCGGGAGACATTTGGCCATATTTGGAAACATTTCTGGCCGTCAAGACTTGGGGGGGATAAGGTGCTACTGCATCCAGGGGGTAGAGGCTAAATATCCTTCAAGGCACAGAACAGCCCTCTGAGCAAAGAATTATCTAGCCCAGAATGTCAGTAGTGCCAAGGTTGATAAAGTCTAGACTAATTCCAAGTACACTGGATGTGCCTTGAATGGACCATACTCCCAGACCCATTATATCCAAAAATCCCAGTGGCGAACTAGTGCCAAACAAGAGCCACAGTTAAACAAATCCAACTGCCGGCACCTGCTCAGCGGACTGGTCTGCCATTCTCTGCCAGATCGGGACAGTCACTTCATCAGAAGACAAATGGAAATGTTCCAGGGACAGTTTTGTCACCTGGGAAGAAAGCCTGAAGGATCCAGTCATTTACACCTTCGACTTTGTCTTCTTCATTCAAAAGTTGGTGTTGCTGTCACCAGACCTGGCAAAAGTCACACTTGTAATGTCATAACTTTACACCCACCTCTTCATCCTTCTGGAGGTGTGACACTCTCAAGTCAGAGTGCGCTTTGACAGAATGTCGCAAAGTCCACCTCTCTGCCATCTTCTTGCCTCTCTTGTTTCTCTCTCAATGAGAACAATTTTTTAAAAAGATTTGTTTACTCATTATTTGAGAGAGAGAGAGAGACAGAGAGAGCATGAACAGGAGGAGCAGAGGGAGAAGGAGAATCTGAAATGAACTCTGTGCTGAGTGCAGAGCCCTATGTGGGGCTTGATCTCATGACCCTGAGGGTCAAAATCAAGAGTCAGATGCTTAACCAACTGTACCACACGGGTGTCCCTGGATTGCGGTATTTAAGGGATTATGAATTGAAATGCCATTCAGTTGATGTGATTTGAGAAACATCAAGAATCTCCTTATTACCCATGACATACACACATGTGCAAAACATGACTACCTAGTGTGCTCTGTGATGACACAAAGTCTGACTGCAATGTCTCGCTGACTGGGAATGAGCAGCTTTGGGGTCAAATGGTTTGGGGCCTGATTTCCCCACTTCCTACCTGTGTGGTTTTAGTCAGGGTATTAACCATGACTGAGGGCTCTTCCTCACCTATATGGAGAAAACAATGTCCACTTCATACCATTTGTTCGGAGATCAAAACAGAAAACTGTATATGAAAACTGCAGTGCCCAGACACAGTAAGTGTCTGGGCACTCAAGCTTTTATGGACATGTGATAAAAACCCTCTCCACAGAGAGCAGAGTCACAGGTGACTTGGCCTCTTCTAAGCTCTACTCATCTCATCTGACATCTTCTTACCTCATTCTATACTCATTGTGCTTCAGCCACCATCTTTCTATTCCAAAAAGAACAAAGCCAATTCATTCTCACCCCAGGACCTTTGCACTTGCTGTTCTCTCTGTTTGAATGCTCTTCTGTCTTCCTCCAGAGTTTCTGTATCACTGATTCCTTCTCATCATTCTGGCCTCAGATGAAATGTCATACCTTTCTCTGGCCATTGTCCCTGACGTTCCCAACCCCCATTCTTGGCCATTCATTATTGCATTTCTGGCTTTATTTTCTTTATAATACTTATTGTCATCTGAAAGTATGTTATTCACACATTTATTTACTTGTCTGTTGTAAGTTGCCTGCAGGCTGGGAATTCATTTTATTCAACAGATGCAAAAATCACACTTAGAATGTTTCACTCAAGTTGCTTTTCAATGAACATTTCTTGAATAAACCAAACTAAACCTAGTTTATTTAACAGAAAACTGTCCCAACACCTCTTTTAAAAACAAAACTAAGGCCAGTGATCACGAGAGGTGGACTCTAAGCTCCTGCCAATGTCCACAAAGTACTGAAATATCTGGGTTTTATTACACCCACTTTGGGACAAACCCTCACCTTGTATTAATTTCTGACTATTCATTTCAGGCAGAACAAGTCCTCGGATTTGGGGACTGGCCACTAAACACATGCCACTGTCTGAAACTAGAATGTTCTCGGTGCATTTCCATTTCCAGGCGAGAATGCAGAATGATAGGGAAGCTGTGCAGGCCAATCAGAGGGCAACCCAGGGTCTGCGTGCCCAAGTGTTCGCACTCAGGATCATGTGTTAGCCTGCACGCGAACACAGATGGGCAGTCAAGGGTGGCTCGGGGGCTACCTAATTAAGTTTTCAATTGAACCATCAGGCAACTCCACTCTGCCACTACGTCACCTGCCCCATGAAATGGATCTGAGATACAGACTGCACCTTAACTAGGCAACCTCCATTCTTGCTGATCCCATTAGTTGCCCAATTGGGCAAGACAAGGTTTTAATTGCATGCCAGAAGCTTTATTTTTCTGCCCCAGGCAAACAGTTAACCACATTAGTATACCACTGACACATTAGAAGAAGTTGGTCAGCAATGAAAAGAGCCAGTTTTGGAGAGAATTTCTAGCATTTTCTCCCCTAGCATCTGTAGCTACCTGAGGGAGAAAAACTTCAACCACCACCACCACAACGTGACGAGGTGTAAATAATGCATGGTGCTAACATTCACAGCATCATGGTATGATGTAGGATCATGGAAACAGACAAGGCTTGAAGGCAGACACATGTGGCTCAAGGATGGGCTGTGCTCCTTGTTAACCATTTCTCAGTCTCCTCATCTGTTAGGGAGGAAAAATGAATGGTGCCTTCCCCTTTGGGACATTATGAGGATTGAATGTGAGTGAAATGTTACAGGTAAAGCCTTGAGCTCAAATCCTGACACTTACTAGGCACACTGTGAGTGTTACTGTTATAACTTTTTTTTTTTAAGATTTTATTTATTTGACAGAGAGAAACACAGCCAGAGAGGGAACACAAGCAGGGGGAGTGAGAGAGGGAGAAGCAGGCTTCCCGCCAAGCAGGGAGGCTGATGCGGGGCTCGATCCCGGGTCTCCGCGATCATGACTTGAGCCGAAGGCAGTCACTTAACCAACTGAGCCACCCAGGCGCCCCTGTTGTAACTTTTATCCATCCATTTATTCATCCATCCATCCAGTCATCCATCCGTTCATTCATCTATCCATGCATCCATGCATCCATGCATGCATGCATCCATCCTATCCTCTGCAACACATCTAACTGTTTTAGAGACCACCAGGAAGGAACGTTAGATACGAGAAGCCAGAATTCAATAGAAGGAGTGGTTACATAAATCAGTCAAGGACCTTCGCATCCCAGACATCAAGGATGCTAGGTCCCCTGAGCCATGTCCTTCTATCAGGCAACATATGCTTATTTTGCTGAAGGCCATATGAAGACAATGTTATCATGATTTAAAGGTCAGCCTCATAAGAAGTTCTATTTAAGGTTATGAGGAGAGAAGCAAGGACATTATTGAGTAGGTAAAAACTTCAGTGTCTCAAACTTCAACTTCTTCCTTCTAATTGAAGGACAGTCCTTCATTTGACCTTTCAGACTATGCCATCCAAGAGAGGAGTCACCAACCCCATGTGACTATTTAAATTTAAATAAAATGGAACTTTGAGCTTGTTGGTCACACTAGCCACAGTTCCCGTGCTCAATAGCCACAGGTGGCTAGTGACAGTTACTGCAGTAGACTGTACAGATGAAGAATACTTCTGACATCACAGAAAGTTCTCTTAGACAGCACTGCCACTGGGGGACATTTAGTTGCTTATCTTAGTATTTCAATCCCTCCATAAGCTCTGTTTCCTTATGAAGAGAGGTTGACTGTGGGAATGAGCTCTTCCTTTTAACATCTGTAAAATAGCGACATTCTTTGCCTATCATAATACCAATAATCAAATAAAAGACAGAGATGAGATGAAATGGAGATTTTTCAAATACTTCCGATGGTAGTGTACTGATTTATCCCAACTGAGGAAAAGTTGTGTCATGGGAATCTAGAGAAAAATAAATATTCTCTCCCTTTGATCTAGTAACTGAAGCTGATTCCTAACCCTAAAGCTAATCCCAAACTATTTTAAGACCATGGCTAAAAACACAGAAGAAGCTCCACATAAGAAGATATTCACCACAGTGGTGCTTACACTGGCAGAAAAAAAATTGGAGCAACATAAATGTTCTCAAATAGAAGAGTGATTAAATAAATAATAGTACCTATATTTGATGTTGCATCAACATGATTATTACAAATAGAATGTAGCAACCTGGTGATATATTTAAGGTAGAGTCAAATGGGGAAATTGGTAGAATACAAAACATTATTCAATTTTATTGGTTATCTACTGCTATGTAACCAGTTACTCCAAGATTCAACAGCTAATGACAGACAAAGAACCTTTACCATCTCGGTTCCTATGGTTCAGGAGCCTGGAGGTGGCTCAGCTGAGTGCCTGTGGCTCAGGGTCTCAAAGATCTGCAGGCAAGCCATTGCCTTAGGGCGGTCACCCTCTAAAAACTGGGGCTGAAGCATTCACCTCTAAGTTCACCCATCTGTTGGCAGGATATCAAAGGTGTTTGATCCCTCGCCACATTCTCTAGGCTTCTCTGCAGGATGGGTCACAACCCGGCAACTGGCTGCCCTCCAGTGTGACCGATTCAAGGAGAGGGATTGGGGGGTTAGGGTTAGTGAGCAGCTAAGTTGGAAGCCAGCCTTTCTATAGCCTGATTTTGAAAGTGACATCCCGGGACGCTTGCCCTGTTCTGTTACTACAGGTGAACCAGGAGTCCACTGACTCACCAGGGGAAGAGATCCCACAGGGGAAGGGGTCCTGAGAAGTGGGGATCGCCGGGGTCACCCTGGAAGCTTTCTCACAGAACGCATCTGTGTAATAGAGCCACACCATTCGAAACAATAAAAGAGATTTGCTTCAAGATTTAAAAGAGGGAGATAGGCAGCCAGACGGAAGGCAGAATGGATCTTCTCTACACCTCTCCCTAAAGAGTAAGACTAAGGAGCTATTCTTTTTTTCTGCATTATTTTCCCTATTTTCCAACTAATGAACTTTTTTTTCCTTTTACTCTTACTATGATGGAAACACTTGATAAATGTTATTTAATTGAAAAAGAAACCCTGTTAATAATGATATGTGTAACTGATGGCTGTTTTAAATCTACTTCCAGGTCTGAGATCAACTTTCTTATATTCTGCCCCCCTCCAATTTTTTTTTTTTTTAAGAGAAAGTAATCAGCTAATGTTCTTGCAGTTAGTACTTAGAATGTGCTGGCTAAGATCATTAGAAGCTAAATCTCCTTCTGCACACCCCCGCCTTCCCGGAGCTGAGCTCCTCGCCTCCCGCCAGCCTCCTGCCAAATTCCCAGAGCACCCTCTATCTGAACGTCTGCAAGGGTGAGAGAGCCAGGATTGGTGGTCCTGCAGCCGAGTCCCAGGCTGACACGGGCAGCGGAGGGTAACTCATGCTTACCCCTTGACGTCACTTTCTGATGACTGAAACCTGATTCCATCCACTGATCCCCCAGTGGCTGATCTCATCTCTTTACCATCAGAGAAACTGAAGCAGAGTTACCAGCAAAGATAAAAAGAGGAGGCGAGTGGGCCATGTCTCAACACAGAGAGGAATAAGCTCATCTTTGATCCTTTATCCAAAGAACATTCCGGATTCTCACAAATGGGATGGCTGAACCCAAAATACCCCGCAGTCAGTCCTCCCCTGCCCCCCAGCCACATTTTACTGAGCGGGGTATCCATGTGGTCCTTCACGAAAAACTACAAGTTCATTACTATTATTATTTTTTTTCAGTTATGACTTGAAGACAAATCTCTCTTATTTGTAAAGTCGAGCAGAAAATAACAATGTAGTCAACAAAACACACTGGAAAGTGTTAAAAAGAAAAAAAAATAAGGGTAATGAGTAACAGCGACCACAATGAGCATTTGTGGAGTGTTTTGAGCTAGGAGCTGGAGGAGGCCGGCTGGGGCTGAGGCCTGGCTCGGCCGCTCACGCTCCATGTTGCTTCAGACAAGCCTTGTTGCTTTTAAGCTTCAGTGTACTCATCTGAAAAAGGATCCTAATTATTCCTATTCATTGATTTGTGGTGAAGACGGAAGGACATGACCCAAGGTGGACGTATAAAGCCTGAGATATAATAATTGTTTATTACAATGGGCTCTTTCTTTACTGTAGCACAAAAAATATCACTCAACGGTTTCCAATCCTTAATGGCTTCCTAGTACAGAAAATGGAATCCAAACGCCTTCCCTGGGGCACCTGGGGGGCTCAATCGGTTAAGCAGCTGCTTTTGGCTCAGGTTATGATCCGGGGTCCTGGGATCGAGCCCCGTGTTGGGCTCCCTGCTCAGTGGGGAGTCTGCTTCTCCAACTGCCCCTTCCTCTATTCGTTCTCTCTCTCTTTCAAATAAATGAATAAAATCTCAAAAACAAACGAACAAACAAAAAACAAAAACAAAGACACAAAGCCCTATTTGGTCAGTCGCCGGCTGCTCTTCTGTGCATGCCCTGTATTCCAGCCCACGGTCTTCTTTCCATTCCTGTGGTATGCCTTCTTGCTCTGCCCTCAGAACCTTTGCACCTGCTGTGCCTCTGCCCCGAACACCCTTGCCTCAGATATTTGTCTGGCTGGTTCTTTCTCAATATTGAGTTCTTGAGACAAATACCACCTCATTAGCAAGCCTTCCATGACCTCTTTTTAATGAAAATAACCAGAGTTAGTTTCTGTTGTTTGCAATCAGAGAAGCTGAATGAATTCAGAGAGCAATCTTCTTGAAAAATAGATTTTGTCCTTTCTTTCCCTGCTTCGGCCACAAGCCTCATGGTACTTGTTAATGTTTCTGTGGCTTTTCTGTTGTTGCTAGATTCTGTTGTTGATCTGCTTTTAGATTAGTGGGCATTTTTGCTTGGGTTTGTTGGCACCTCACAGAGAAGACTAGGAGTAAGGAATAAATGGATGAAGAGTTGCATTTAAAGAAGACTGGACCGCAGTGAGTGAGAGAGAAGCATTTCCAGAAAAGTAGTTTGCAGGATGGTTAGTCTAGAAAAAGTAGACTGAAAACATCTGCCTTAAATACTATACTTGTGCATGCTTGGTGTGGCTCCAGCAATATTGTGAGTGACTACATTTGAAAACAGAGATGATTATAGGATACAGAGCAGGGATATTTCGCATGAGTAATGATTAGACCCAGCAGAACTGTAAGGGATTTGTTCTTGACTCTTGAACTCATGAAGACAAAAGATCATCTAAGGAGGCCCTTGAACTTCTGGGCCAAGGATGGTCAGACCCACACTCCTTCTGCTGATTATTCTGCAGACCCACAAGCATCTTGCTTTGAACCTAGTGCCACCATCTTCCCTCCTACTCCTGGGCCTTTGCATATGCTGGTCCCTCCTTGGCAATAATGACTTTCCTTCTCTTCTTTACCTTACACATCTCATCCTCAGGAAAACCTCCTTTGACTTCCCTGACTCGTCAAGACCCCATGAAGTATTCTTATGAACAGTATGTATTCAAATAGCCAGCTCTTTCCACAGGTTTAATTTTATCATTAATTGATTAAAAGCTCTATCACCGGGGCATGAGCTCTGTTCAGCAAGAAGTGTGTCGGATTTTGCTGAGCATGAAATCTGCTATTGCTATCCCAAGGATGGACTTAGTGTTGTGCATTTAATAAATATTTTTTAAATAAAAAAAATGAATAAAAGAGTGTATTCCCAGTACTGTAAGAGTAAAGCCATAATAGCCATTCTTATTTTGAATAGGCAACTTACTGACTTCAGCTGCTTAAGTGTTTTTTAACTCTGTTTTTCAAATCATTCCCTCAGAAGCATTTATTTGTCTTTGACAATTTGTCGTAGGAAGGGTAGATGTTATGTGTGTTCCATGAACTATAACTGATACACTTTGATTTACTTCCTTTTTTCCTCTCTAGAATGAAGGCTGGCCAACTTTTCTGTAAAGGACCTGATAATAAATATTTAAGGCTTGGAGGACCAAGGCAACCATTCAATTCCTATGTTGTGACAAAAAAAGCTGCCACAGATAATGTGTGGACAGATGAGGGTGGCGGGGGCCAATAAAACTTTATTTACAAAAAGAGGCCTTGAACTGGATGTGGCCCATGGCTTATATTTGCTGGTTCTTGTTATTGAGGATGGGGGAAAAGTAAGCTCAGAATACGGGCTCAGCCTGGCAGCGTAACCCCGGAGCGTCATGTGCTACTGATAAGGCCCTGACTTGCTCCGGGAACTGTGACACGTTAATTCAGCTTTCTGAGCCTCAGTGTACTGAGGTATAAAATGGGGACAACCACTCAGCAAAACAGGGTGGTGAAGACAAGAGGTTGACAACCAGGTAAGCTGGAGCCCTGTAACTTTGGTGAAGATTAACCACACTTGTTTTTATGTTTCCTTTCCACCTATAGTCAGCCGTGCTAATTTTCTTTGCAGTTCCCCCATAGAGTTTCTTTATTTTATTTTATTTTTTAAGGTTTTAAAAAAATTTATGTATTTGATAAAGCAAAACACAGCCAGAGAGGGAACACAAGCAGGGGGAGTGAGAGAGGGAGAAGTAGGCTTCCCGCAGAGCAGAGAGCCTGATGCAGGGCTTGATCCCGGGACTCCAGGATCATGACCTGAGCTGAAGGCAGATGCCCAACGACTGAGTCACCCAGGCGCCCCATAGAGTTCCTTTAAAAAATAAATGTATTGAAGGAAGAAAGAGGGAGTCAACATATAGAATGTTTTGAGGTTTTTTTAAAAAAAAATTGTTCTGGTTCTTGTGTGGAGGGTGGGCTGGAGGGGCCCAGGGTCAGCGACACTGTGTAAGAAGCTATTTGTAGGAAACCCAGGAGGGCAGCAGTGGTGGCTGTCATAGGTGGCGTGGTCAGTGGAGGGGAGTGGCTTGTCCATTCAGTGGCAGGAGGTCCTTGAGGGCAAGGGTGTGGCCTACCTGGAGATTCCCATGGCCTACCTGGAGATTCCCAGGTTGACGTGAACCACTGGTGGGAACATAGAAGATTCTTGGGAAATGAGGTTTAAAGAGTGGATACTCTTTTAATAACTATTTTCTGGAAGCACCTAGAATGGCTTATTTAAAAGACATGTGATTACCGATGTCCTCCTTAGTATCCTGTTCCCTTATCTGTGGGCAAAATCTTCCAAAATTCACCCACAAACCAATCATCTCTCACAGTCTCTGCCACAATCATCCCAGGCCAGGCCACGGCCATGTGTCACCTGGACAGTAGCCACAGCCCCAGGACATCTGCTGCTGCCCTCCCGGCCCCTACCCATTCACCACCATGGTCAGTCCACTCGCATGTTAGTCAGACAGTCTTACTCTCCTGCCTCCCGCCCTTCTAGCATCCTTCGTTGCCCTAGAATGAAATCCAAAGGCCCACAGACTCAGCACATCCTGACCTCTCATGACCTCATGTACTCTCTCCTTCCTGAATCTGCTCCAGAAACAATCTCCTCTGTGCCTCGGATACCCAAAGTTCACATCAGCCACAGGACCCTGGTTCTTGCTGTCTCCTCTGTATGGGACTTCAGATAACCCTCAAACATCCATCCCTCCATTCAGGCCTTGTGACAACGTCACTTCCTGGACTGCCCCACCCAAAAGCAGCACTTGTAGAGTTCCTCATTTTCTCTTGGCATCTTAGCATCTGCTACGGTATTTGTTTAATTCTGGCCTGGCCTTCCTCCCCCACATTTCCCATCAGAATTTAAGGTCCTTGAGGGCAGGGATCTTTTTATTCCTCCCTGCTACAAGCCTAGTGCCCGCAGACATGTACTAGAGGCTCAGAATGTGTGTGTCGAGTTCCTAAACGAATGTGGAACACCCAGGAACCATCCATTCATCTCCCCCTCTCTCTAAAAGCAGAAACAAATCAGACTCATTATCAAAGACAGAATAAATATGTTGACATGTGTTATTATATATAATACTAGTTTCACTTGGTAGAAACCAATCAACATAGAACTGCGGCTTCCTATAGCACAGGTGAAATGTTCATGATAAGGATAATTTCTTTAAAAATATCAACTCAGTGTTGGGGGTGGAGCAGTCTTGTTCAGCGGAGTCTTAGTGAATCTATAGAGACTTCTAGAAAAGTGCAAAAGAAAGGAATTCTTTTCAAACCCACTGGAGATACTGATAAAAGGTAGAATCCTTAAACACAATCAGAATGCTTTGCACACACAAGAATCTAAGCTCTCCCTCCCTCTCTCTCTCTCTCTCTCTCTCTCTCTATATATATATATATATATATATATATATATTGCTCCTAGAATTACTGGATTTTTGAGCATAATTTGGGAAATCAGCTTCTTAGGTCATAGAGGGTGGGATCCTAGCTATACTGAAAAGTGAGTAAAGGCAGATTTGGGGAAGGGTTTAAGAGGCTGCAGGCTAAAAGCATGGCCCCAGGTTGTAACTCCTGCAGAAATAAAGCTTGTCTGGGACTCGAGTCGTTGCAGGTAATGAGGACCGTGCACAGGAAACATCTAATATTTCTCTGCCTCACAAAGGTTTGGGGCTCTCCATTTCTTTAGGCAGATAGAAGTTGGAAAATGGCATTTGTCCCTGGAAGTAGAGGACACTAAGATCATTTCAACTGCTCTGATTTTCGCCCTACCTTTGCGAATGTTATCTCCTAATCTCCGACCACCTTTAGAACATAACCTATTGAGGAAATGGAATAGGCCAAAAAAAAAAAAATCACGAAATAAGTATTCATTCAGCACAATGTGAAATCACTGCATTTGCTCTTTCATCCTGAAATGTAGGACAAGCCAGCAATTCTTTCCTTTCTGGGCTCCACCAGCCTCAGGCATCCCTCAGAATTGGGAGATTTTGCACCTGATGCAGTGAGATCTGGGTTTTTGTCTTGACGTCTGCTTACTGGGTAACCTTGGGAAACTCACTGAACTTGCCTGAGCTTCTCCATCACTTAAAGGAGAGCAGTAAGCCCGGCTCTGCCTGTGCCACAGGCCGTGAGGTTTAAGCGAGATGATGTACATAAAAGTGCTTTGCTTCTGGAAAACATGGTTCAGATGGGAAGGGCTCAGTCCCTAAGGTGGGAACCACAAACCCAGGGGCCTGCATGAGCCAAGCCATAGGGAGAAACTGGAGACCTGCCAAGGTCTGGTCTTTCTATGCAGACACTATTGATCATATCGCAAACATAAGGGTTAGAAGATCCTTGACTTCCATGGAGACCTATGTTTTCATCAGCTTTGCTTAAAGCACATAGGCCTCTTATACTAGCTTTTGTTGGTTCCCCGCAAGGGGGCCATGAGTAGACTGAAACACTGCAGAAAATTTAGAGTCCGAGAACAGTGCCAAAGACAAAGGACACACGAGTCTTCCGACGGTGAGGGCTGGCAAGTAGGACATTCACACCTCCAGTTGTGGTCACGTGTTTCCATGAGACTATTGGACTCATGGCCCCAGATCTCCTAACTTGAAGAGAAGTCAGACATTTAGAGCCATAGAGAAAGCCTTCCAAGATTTAATTAAAAGTCAACTCACTAGTTTAAGTTCCAAAAAACACTAGAAACACATTTGGGGTCAGTATCATTTTGTGGGCTATTGTTTGTGACCCAGACAACCTGGCATTTACTGTTTTCTCATTAACCAAAGGATTAGGTCTTAATTGTGTTCTGGGTATCAACAGAGCATCTAACTGGACATTCACTTCCTGCCTGTTAACTTATTTTTCATGAAGGGAGCTGTGCAAAATTCCCAGGGAACTGGAGTTTTAATGCCCTTTGCAGTTTTTCATGGGCTCAGTTAATTTTCAGAGTGACACCTTTCCACGATGGGAAGATAGGATGAACAGGATTTCCTCAATATTCAGTAAATTGTCCTGAATATGTTTCGCTTGCCCTACACATCTGTGCTGACCCTCCCTCCCAGGCCTATGCCTGAGGAGGCTGACCTAAGATCAGGGATCCTGTGTCCTCTCGACCTTCTGTCTTCTGGCTTCCCCTTGGGTTTGTCCAAAGGGAATGGGCAAGTGGGAGGAGAAGGTGTCAGCGAGTATGTTTCCCTGGCTCCTAGGAAGAGGCCCTATCTTTACCACCACACCCTGGCCAGGTTCTGGAAACTGTTTTCTCTTTGTTCCCCTTCAGTGAAGGCTCCTTTCTTTCACTAGTCTTAGGCTCCTGCAGTGTCCCTTTTTGGTTCTTAACAATCACTCCCACCTTCTCACCATCCTTCTCCCTCCGTCACCCAGTGGAGTATGTCAGGGGTTTCCCGCCTGGTCATCAACTGACACAATAATATTTCACATCACTAGTTATCCAAATGGACCACTTTGAGTGGGATGGTGAAGGCCCAATTCCAAGTCAGAACCACTGGTAAGCTCACCAAGCAGTCTGCATGTGAGCACTCAGTAAATATTTGCCAGCAAAAGAGATTAACCTTTATTTAGTCGCTGGCAAACCTTAAAAAGTCAATACAGCTTCAAACACCTGTCTTAGGAGAAACAGAAGTCTAACACACATTAACTAAAATTTTTCCCAACTTCTATCTAGGTGGTAGGCATTTTTTATATAGAAGGTAAAGCTGGGATGACAAAATGGGTGTGTAGACAAGTCCAATGAGTGCCAACAATGATAACATCGATAATTAAAGAAAGCATAGTTGTTGAATGCTTGTTTTTGTTTGTTTGTTTGTTTATTTACCAGGTTAGATGTTATGTTCTCTGTATATATTGTCTCATTTATTGCTCATGTTTTAAAGCAGTTGTGTATCTATACCCATTTTGAAGATGGGTTTAGAGGTTTAGAGACGTTAAGTGATTTCCTACATGAAGCAAGTGCCTGTACCAGACTCAACCCCAGATCTCATGATTACCTCTGGATTTCAGTGTATTCAGAGCTTCAAAGAAAGGAGAGGGCAATGAAGATGGGAGTGGTCTAGAAAAATAATTATTGATTAACTAATATTGATAAGTCAGGCATTTCAGAAATTGACATTTGAATCAAGGATTGCTGGGCCACACTCTGAATCTCTGGGAACAAGATGGCACCAACAGTGGTTGTACATGTCTCTGACATTCCTGGGAGAGCGAGGGACGCTGTGAAGCCTGGTTTTATCACTTGTTATCTTTATTTTACTACTAAAAGAGAAATTTTGCTCTTGGGAAAAGAACCAAATCATACAAGGAGCAATTCTCTTTAAAAAATTTACTTTTTTTCCCTCACAGAACTGAAATTTCCTTTTGGAGGGACTACTTATTTCCCCATTAAATACAGTCACATAAGACTCTTATTTGAGTCCCCTGCCCTCCTCCAGCTTGGGGACATGCCTGGGACTCCAACTGCTATGGTTTTATTGATGGTGAATTGGCCCCATCTGTATACACACCTTTTGCCTTGTGACTTGAAGCACTTCTGTCAAGAAATGGCATTTACATCTCCTTTGCTTAAGTCTGGGCTGGTCTTTTGACTTATTTTGTCCAACAGCGGTGACCATGGTATAGTTACGAGACTAGCCTGCAAAAGGCCTTTTGGGTGTTTGCTCCCTGAATGCTGCCACCATCATGGGACTAGCCTGAGAGACCCTACGGAGTGGAGCCGAGTCATCCTATCTAAAGCCTTGCAGAAGCAGCCGGGCTTCAGTGAACCTCACCTAAATTGTCTGCCAAATATGGGGTCCATGTTTTAATCTGCTAAGTTCTTTCTGGGAGGGGATTTCCGCAGCAGTAGCTAACCATTCCAGGTGAGCCCACTGGATGTTCTCCTTCATGGTATTTGCATCTTGAGCAGAGAAGTCAAGAACATGAAGACATGTTTGGACAGTTAGCTCAGCGGTGACACCTGGACAGACTGGTCTACACGTCTTGCTTTTCTGGACTAGGAGCATCTTGGCATCAGCCTGTTTCCAGCTTTGGTTCTTCAGACTTGCTGCCGTTCTATGAGTGACTGGTAAACTCTCCATTGGAGTCCTTTCTGCCTAAGGTATGAAGGCTCACTTTCTCTCTTTTCTTTTTTCTTTTTTAAAGATTTTATTTATTTGACAGAGAGAAAAACAGCTAGAGAGGGAACACAAGTAGGGGGAGTGAGAGAGGGAGAAGCAGGCTTCCCGCCGAGCAGGGAGCCCAATGTGGGACTCGATCCCGGCTCTCCGGAAGCATGACCTGAGCCGAAGGCAGTCACCCAACCAACTGAGCCACCCAGGCGCCCCACTTTCTCACTTTCTTGAACATGCTGTTCCCTTTACCTGGAACATCCTTGTCTACTGCTCGCCGCCACCCTCCTCCACCTGTTCTCCTCTCGGCACTATATGCCTTGTCCTAGCAGCCTCCCCTGCCTATCCAGGACTAGGTTTGGTCATTCTCCTCTGGGTCCACAGGACCAGAGTAGCAAGATACGGTGTCATAGACATCGTGACATATATTACGACACTACACTGCAAACATCTCTTTACTGACATATCCCCCTCCATGCTGAGCTTCCTGAGTTTCAGGTTTTGTGCTTTTTAAAAATCATTTCACCTCCGTTCCAAATAATGAAACAAAAATGGAAACAACAGGAATCTGATATACTGGGTTCACCCAAGTAACTGTATGATATGTCAGCAGGGTGATCTTGGCCAATCAACTGGTGAAAACTTTCTAGGTGTTGGGTATGGGGTATATCAAGCCTGGACACTTGTCTGGCCTGCAGAAGGTTGATGCGTGGTAGTTTCACTGACACCCGTCCCTGTTGTGAGACTATATATCTGGGTTTCTAGCTTCTCTCTAAGCAGAGGACTGGCCACCCTGAGTCTGTGTTTCTGTGCAATAATCACGATGGCATTATGGTTCTGGTTCTGGTTAGGGTTCTGGTTAGGATTAGGGCCAATGAGTCCCCTACAGATGGAGCGTGAGCTCCCTCCCCAGGTCACCGTGGGCCTCCCGGCTCACCTTGCTACTAGTAAGTTGAATTTATGATGTTTTTGATGCTGTGGTTCTTATTGTCAAGGAAGTAAAAAAAAAAAAAAAGTTGACAGTCAAATCATGGTGCACCAAAACGGGAAGACGCATGCCAATTTCATACCTGTTGTTGAAGAAAGGTGTATCTCAGGATCTTGGAAAATGCTACCTTCGTGACACCAGCAGAAACTAGAGTTTGCCAACATTAGACCCATGAGGCTTCACAGCATTTTCAGCGTCCCTTGTTTTTTAGGACCATTTTAAACAAACAAAAAAAAGTCTTTGTGTTTAGTTTCAACCTTCTGGTATTGAATTGTGTTTATAACAGGTGTTTGTATGTGTCATTATGTACATCATGATATAGAGGACAGATCATGATCTACACTGTGATATATGATTTATCGTGACATAAATAGCTACATATCCACATATATCTCCTGCTTCACCTCACACTACCTTGCAGGATAATCACTAACTGTTTTCATATGTGTAACTATGCCGGATATTAAACTTATAAAATAACTACAAGTCTATAGTTTTTGGAAAAGCCATAAGATTATTAAAATATTTGTGCTAGTCCACAATCCCTTACCTACAAATCAAAAATCCTAGAACCTCTGAAAACCAAGTTCCCCCCCATAATCCAGTTAGCAGAAACATCAGAGCTTTGAGATATTTTAAAACCTAAAAAAAACTCACTTAGTAATATTCATGTTTCACTGCAGAACTATTTATGTTTTTAAGTATAGATGCTATTCCCAACCTCACTGAGAATGCTAATATATAGTATACGTATCATATCATGTTCTCTTTCTAAAATCCGGAAAACTATGAATTTCAAAATGCATCTGCTCCAAAGGAGGTACAGACTTCTGGATGTGTATGAATAAAGACACCAGCCTTCCCAGCGATGAAAGCCTACAGTCAAGAGCCAAATTGAGTTTCCCCTCAGCTTTTGTTCTACCCATTAGGTGAGGCTTGATAACACCCATTATTTCTTTATTTCCCATTCTTGAGCCATTCGAGTGACCGTGTGCCCGTATAATTGGACATCGTGGCTGAGTAGGGATGGGCTCCTAATTCTCTCTTTTGACTCTAACCGCAGAGGGAGAGAAATAATGATAGAAAAAGCACACCCCATGCTCCCTCTGTTTTAATAGGGAATGTGCTGTCAGGAGAGAGTGATATGATAAGGCCTTACATAAATTGATGCTCTAACAATGTGCTGAGAATGGGAAAGGTAACATTTAATAAGCATGTTAGGGTAATTAGTTAAGTCACTTGTCAATTAACTAGATTACCTAATAGCTAATTTGTCTCTCCAAGCAGCAGGCTTTGTGAAAAAGCAGTCAAGGGAAACTTATTTTGAAAGGATGGCCTTCGCACATGAGTCTACAGAAGCCAGTCCCAGCCTAGTGTGGCCAAGGGGGCCTCGAACTCCACTGCTGGGAATCTTAGTTTTCCTACTTGCTTGTAAAAGACATTTGTTTCTTTTCTTTTGTTTCCTTTTCTAATTTTGTCCTTTTCCTCCCTGCCTCCTTTCCTTTTGTCTTCGTCTTCTTTTTCTTCTGTAAATGACTTGACCTAGGTCAGAGATCAGCAAAGGTTTCCTGTAGAGGATCAACCAGGAAATACATTAGGGTCTGGGACAGGAGGCAACATGGAGGATGTACTGCGGGTGCTTATTTAACAAGCAAGAAAACAAAATTTCACAAGTCCCCCCCCCCCCCCAACCATTTAAAGGGTGTAGAACTTATTCTGAGTTCATTGGCTACACAGAACAGGCTATGGGCTGAATTGGACCTACGGGGTGTGGTTTGCAACTCTTGCTTGGGGTCATCATTAAGTTGCTAATTTCCTAAGTTAACAAGGCTTGAAGAATCACCTGAGCTCCTCACTCTGGGCCTTCCTTGCCCTCCATATCAGAGGCTCAGGGCATAGACTCTGGAACCCAAGGACCCGGATTAGAATAGAATCCCAGCTTTGCCAAGAAAAAACAACTTTGGGCAAGTGGCTTCTCTCTGTATTTCCGGGGCAGCTCCCCAGATAGAAGCACCCTTCCGGTAGGATCACCATGAAGATTAAAGTGCATAAGTAAGCCCTTAGCCCAGTGCCTGGCATTTGGACCCCCGAACATAAGTTTGGACTTATTTCTGTTGCTTTGACAGTGTAGGGAGAAGGAGGAACACCTCCCACTGCAAAGAAATGAGAAGCAGAGTCTCTTCCCTGATCCCTGGAGATCTGCTGGGAGGCGGACTTCATGCCCAGAGGAGGGGAGCCGTAAGAGGATATTCTGGAGCATTCTCCCAGTGTGCTTAAGCAAACAGGATGCTGTAAATGTCTCTTCGGAGAAGGGGGGCCCGCGCTGGGTCTCAGTTTTGCCTCGTGATTTATTGGGACCTTCTGCTTTTGTGCAGATAGGTTTTCCTGTCTCAGCTTTTCAACAATTGTGCTGCAAGTCATGCCCATACAGTACAAAGTCTGTCTCTGCGCCCTACATAATATGGGATGTGAAGAAGTGCTATTAAAGAGCCTTCCTGTTTCGGTTTCCTCACTGGCACCACGAGCGCTATGGAAATCTCTGAAGGACTTAGTTAGCATGCACAAACTGAAACCCAACCACCGCAAATCCGTGCATCCGCAGCTCAAGAACTTTCAATGCCCCTGGCAGAAACTTCTCTCTTTTCCTCTGCCTCTTTCTCTTGCTCCCTTTTGATGTTCCCCTTTCTTTCAGCCTATCCCTGACAGTAAGTGCAATCACATCACACACAGCTTTCTTTGGAAAGCCCCCTTTTTTAATGATCTGGCAGCCAGTAGACACTGTGGCCTTCCAGAAAAAATTTCAATCCCTCTTCCCCCAGCTTCCGCAAGCCCCAGTGATAAATGACACCTCTCATTCTGTCACAGACAAGCAGCATGGACGGGGGACGTCAGTGATGGATGGCTCACCAGAACAGGAAATCAACTTAAAAAAAAAAAAAAAAAAGAAAGAAAGAAAGAAACCTAAAAGAGCTGACCAGGACATTGTCAGGGTCCTGTTCCAAAGGCCTCGCCTAAGAGACAGTCTGAAAGAGACTGAGAAAGTTTTAGCTTACGGGGGGGAAAAAAAGTCTGAGATCGAAACAGGGAGAAGAGATACGTATCCATGGAGAAGCTGGCATACAGTGAAACAGACTGCTTTACAATTGTTTGTTTCTTTGTGGTGCCTGCATATTAGCCAAATTTTCACCTACTCTCGTGATTTATGGAGGAAAAGGTTGATCCCTGCTCTGTGAGAATTCTATTTTCCGGCTGGAGGCTCGGAAAAAAGTGAGTTAAGATTTGTTTGTCAAGCCTAAATTACCCCATTTTGCACTGCCCCCAACAAAAAGCAATAAAATTCCCAACGTCCCCCAAGGGATTCCCTCCACACAGAGATTGCCCCCTGAAGATTAACAACCTTGCCTTTTTATGTGGATGGCAATCACAGGAAAGAGCGAGAGGTAGCTTCTTTTTCTTCATGCTTGTTTTTTTCCTACTTTGTATCACACTCCCTTCTCCCTCCCCCCACTGATGATTTCCATATATTGCACTCAGTTGAAAGCCTCTCTACTTTGATCTACTTGGGGTGGGAGGTCACTTGATCAACTTGATTTAAAAGGCAAACAACAACCTCATCATCAAAACGAATCTGAGCACCCACTGGGCATCAGGTCTGTACTAGATCCAACCAAGAAACTCAGAAACGGATGGCTAGATTTTTTTCTACACAAGCAGAATATCTCAACCCAGCACCAATGATATTTGGGTCTGAAAATTTCCTCTGTGGGTGTTGTCCTGAGCCCTGCAGGATGCTTAGTGACATCCCTTGCCCCTACCCACTAAATACCATTAACACACCCACCTCATCGAGTAGTCGTGACAATAAAAAATGTCCCCAGACAATTGCCAAATCTCTCTTGGGAAACAAAATTGCCCCCCATCTCCAGGGTTGAGAATCACTGTTCCAGAAGTTTGAAATCCAGGCTCCAAAGAAGAATAACACTCATGGGCTTTATGGGGAACAATTGAAACTGGGGTAGATAATTAAATGCTGGGTCATGGAGAAGACAAGCTATAGGAATTTAGGGACTTGCTCAAAGAGACATTTGTGCAAGTATCTCAATGCAAGCAGCTTATCAAAAACAACTCTTGTAAGTTGTAGAGCCACCATTTATTTTGTGTCATCTTGTGCATCAATATGACTGAACTAGATATTCAGAGGCAGGTTAAAAAAAAAAAAAGAAGAAACTTTAGTTTCAGATAAATCACATCACATAGTGATATGTCAACTAACAGTCAAAAACCTCTTCTCCTTTCCAGTGGTATTATGAAATTATGTTATTAAAGTTTTGATAATTAATTAGTTACCATTTATTAAACATTATTAAGCCTTTGTGATCATTTAAGGTTCTAAATTGGATTGAAGAAGGTAGGGCTAAAATTAAACTCTTGTGTCTTATGCCTTCTTTGTAGATGATAAACACAAATCTGTTAACATGCAAATCTTCTAAATTCTAATAGAGCTTATACAGTGATATTAAAAACATCCTTTGATCTATCCAATAAAACATGGAATGAAAAGAAAGCTGAGCCCAGTTTCTAGACATGTATATACTATCGAAGCTTCTCACCCACCCATTGTTGCCAACAGAGATCAAAGGTAATTTGGGAGACAGACAGATAGATCCACGTGTAAGCCAGTAATGGGAATCACATGGAAGAAAACAGACACACACACACACACACACACACACACACACACACACACACACTTAGCTGAACTATGATCACAAAAAATAAAAATTAAAAAAAAAACATGTAATTAATACATTGGACACAAAACCAACATTGGCACAAAAATGGAAGAAAAGACCTCAATAAATTGAGAGATAGCCACCTTCATCAATTAGAAAGAGCACCACAAGTGCCTTACAAATACTGTTTAATCTGCAAAATTATAAGATAAATAATTAATTTAGGTTGTCATTACAGTATCAAGGCGGGTACCGAAACTACTTTTGTAAGGATGTTAAAAATGGGAGGACCGAACCTTTACAGCCCCCCTTCCTGGGCTCCCGAGAAACTAGCCTGTGGAATTTGTTCTTCATTGTATTGGATTCTATCTTGGTCAACTTAAGACAGACCATTCTTTGTTCACACAACACTGCCTTGCCTATCAATGGGGATCCTAATCAAATTTTACGCTGTTATAGGACTTTTCTGTCTCATCCTCACCTCCTGGTCTTACATCATGTTGAGGGCAATTACACATTTATTTATTACACATCCCCAAATATAAAACCGCAAAAACTGTACCAAAGACAGCAGCTTTTCAATCATCCATCAAGACACTCCAGTTTCCAAAGACAATCCCTGCACCACGACCTGAAGGCCATTACTCACTCTCGAAAGCTCATTTCAAAGGCCTCCTTCATCTCTTGATATCGTTAGATAGTGTGTGCACCAAAGTGCTGCTTGGGGATCTCAATAACTCCACATTCTCCCTCTCAGAGCATGATTAGTGGGAGGTGCGGGCACCAATTTAGGCTGTGTCTACACGATGCCAAAACAGCCCGTAGAGAAATGAAACCGTCCATCACACAACTGGCGGATTTAGCTACATGATGCCAAACTGTGTTGACTCATTTCCCCCCTTCCACTGCATGGACTGATTATTTGGGTTCATTTTCTGTATCTGGGAATAGATCTGCTTAGCATGCTAGATGTGAAAGGGACCACAGGGATGACACGGTCTTCACCATCTGGTGGTGCTCAACTCTGGAGCCCTATTGCACAGGCTCTTCTCCCCTGTTTCCCATGCTTTGCCTCATCGATTACATTTGAGCACCTGGATCCACCTTCTTTTTGAAGTTTCAAGATCTTATCCTGGCCTTTTGAGTTTCGTGGGTTAGTATACTATTCCTTAACTTTTAAGTTTTTGTTTAAACTAGACACCATTCCAAGTGATTTATATGCATTACCTCATTCGAGCATTACATAGCCCTCGGAAGCAGGTGCCACTATTAACCACACTAGGTGTGGGTGGCCCACTGTCCACATCTCCTAGGCAAGGACTTCTTCTTACCCAGTATGCCGACTCCTGATGCCTGTGATTCTCTGGCTGAGGGCCACGGGCCAGCCATGGGGGCATGTCTGGCTCACACACAGGGCCAGTTAGAAATGCTGGACAGGAAAGCCCCAGGAAGAAGCCCACAAGCCACAGCAGATGGAGCTTTGGTGGAAAACTATCCTAGCACCTTTACCCCTCATTTGGGGCAACTCTGAGATATGTGTTCTATTCTTGTTCTGCAGTATCAAATTCCAATTGCCCACAGTAGTCACTTGCTGGATCACTCACTCTAGTCACATCCTTCCTTTCCCTGTCTTCCTTTCCACTCCCCTCACAGTGTCTCCTGGGATCACCAACAAAAGAAAGTATGTGTTTCCAGGTCTCATTCCCAGGGAACACAAATGAAGAACACATTTATACAGGTAAGAAAAATAGATGCATAGACATTAAATACATTGCTCAAGAATATAGAATTTCTCTGTTATTTTTGCATCAATACTATGGTTTTCTCTTGACTCTTCTGCTCCTGACTCCTGTCCTTCAAAAGAAGGTGAAGTTCCTCACACCTCTCTGCTTCCACCATATCCTAGTCTGAAGACCATGGAAGAAATCCCTCTCACTCTTGTTTTGAGACTTGAACATGAGCCAGCTTGAACTTGGGATGCTGCAAATGTCATAGCTCTTCACTTGCCCCTTTGGGCTTTGTCTATCAGGATGCCCAGACCTGAATTTCTGTTGCAAACATTATTATAAAATTACATCTCTCCCAACTTCATTTTTTTGTTTTAATAAAATTTAATTTGGCTATTGTTTCTTCTCTCATCATTTAAAAACCATTATGACTTATATTATTATATCTTGACTCAGTTCTTTGAGGATAAAGTTATATATATGTATGTATACACACAATATGAGATATAATATTTATATAATATATATGATTGTATGTAATATATGTTATATACATAATAGTTAACTCATCTTTTATATATCTGTTACCACTTCTTACCACAAATCTTGAGTCAATGTGTTTCTCCATATAACCCTCAGTCTGGGCAACACAGATCACACTTGGAGCACTCAAGAGCCAGGCTGTGTGAGTTCAAATCTCAGCTCCATGAATTTTGGGTCATTACATAAGTTACTTAATATCCTTGTGCCTCAGTTTCCTCACCGGTATAAAAGGGAATTATAATATTCAGGGTCATTGTAGGATTCAAGGAATTATATAAAGGGATTGCAACAGTTATTGGTAACAAACATGATATAGGATCAATTGCTACCATTATTAAGGCAAATGTGAATCACGATTATTATAGTTATTTCTGTGAAGAATCTGTTTCTCAGGGGCTTGGTCAGTAGGTCTCACAGAAAATCAAGGCCGAGCTTACTCTCCAGCTATCAGCCATAAAGGTCGCCCTCAATTTTTCACAAGCTTCCACATATGAAACTGAATATCAGACTTCAGCAAATGTGGAAGATTCTGGGCTAAAGAGCTGGCCCCTTGTTGAGGCCTGTCAGGGACTGTGACTAAAATGCTTCATGTGCCTTCCTTCCCAGAGGCCCCTTAATAAATTCTGGCTCAAATGGTAGATGTGTTTTCAATTCTAATAGTATTCACATATGCCTCATCTGGTAAACAGCATTTGTGCAAAAAATTGGATTGGGGAGAAAAGCCCCCAAACACTTGTCTTAAGTCTTGCAAAGCAGTGGGTCATGTCAGCGCGGGATGGAGGCAACATTACCCAATGCGATATGACACAACTCAAACAATGCGATGTGACAAGAACACCAGCAAGGAAGCAAAAAACACGCTATTTTTGGCTGCAATGCTCATTATCATCTTACATGCAAACCACTGATTTGTGGTAGCATTAAGTGGGGCAATTCTTTTTCATCCTATTACTGTTATTGGCTTGTGAATGGGTTGAGAGAACTTCTCAATGAACCGCCTCTCTAGGGTTTTCTCGATTTTTAATCTTTGGAATGCATTCCCCAGCAGGGTAGGTCACAATTCTGGTTTAGCATAGAGGCTGCCAACGTATAACAACCCTTCAAAGCGAAATAAAAGAATCAGACAAGGCAGGATGTTGTTTTGAACTTGATCTGGGCATTTGAAAATCGGTTTTAAGGCTGCGTGGCTCTTCCTCCTTCTTCAGGTAACCAGTCACCACTTTAACCCTGGAATATGCTCCCCCTTCGACTTCCTTCCTGTGCTCTAGGGGTGGCTCATCATGTGACTTAGTCTCAGCCAACCAGAATAGAGCCTACCTCTGACCACAGTGATTGGCTACAGATGGGCCATGTGACCCGATCAGAACCAATGAGACGCAATGAGCCCTTTCCCCTGGGCATTTGGAAGAGAAGCCAGTGGTGGTAGTTTTAAGCCGAGTCTGAAGCTAGCAGTCCCTGTTTGGAGCTTCTGGAGCCGACACAGGAATTCTGAGGATAAAGCTAATATGGAGGAAGGCAAGCTCTAGAACGAGTGTAAAACAGTTATTTTATCCGTTGGACCAAGCCAGCCCCGACGCCAAACACTCCTGTACAGGTCAATCACATGACTCCATTAACTCTTTTCCCACGCTTTTTTTTCTTTTTCCTTAAGCCATTAAGAGGTGAATTTTTTGCTACTGACAACAGGAGAAAAACAAAAAGTCTTGATTCAGAGATGGCATTGAAAAGGCCACAGAAGACAAGTGTGGTCTGAAAACCTGCAAGCAACTCCCCCTTCCCACCATGTGCACTGCTTGCTGCCCAGAGGTGAAGCTGCACCGCCCGGGTTTGCAGCTGGTGCCCACAGGCTGTCGTGAGAAGTGCCACCTCGGCGCCGGGCTCCCCTCTACACCTCTCCCCGGTGATGGAGGCGCTGTGGCTTCCTCTAGCCCCTCGCTCCCGTCAGCCCAGGCACTCCATCACACTGACACGCTGATACGGTGCATGAGCAAGTGCGAAGCACGGCGGGGTCACCGAGAAGTTAACTGAAGGAATTATAAGGGACAGTAGACCCCCTCACCGCGGAGGGCCCCGCTAGGTGCCGAAGACGCGGCAACTGGAGCTCGGGCCCCGTGCCCCTCTGCCACACACCCATTACAGCCCTGACAGTTGAGTTCTAAACAGTTAAATATGAAACTGTCAACAAGGTCCTGTCTTAATAACCAAACTTGAGGCCTTTTATCCTGGAAGATTTATGAAGTAATTTTAAAGAGATCCAAGCAAACATCTGTCAATAAATTGAATGCCGGCTACAGGATTTACAAGCAAGACAAGAATTTCTCATTAAGTGCACATTAACACGGTGGGGATCATAAATAGAAGGAGGCCAGGATACAGAGCCTCTCAAGCTGTCATTAAAACACTATCTAAGAACTAATGAGGAAGTGATGGAAGGGTACTAATGATGCCTTGGGCTCCCAACATTCGCCAGTCTGAAAAGGCCTGGGCAGAATCAGAGGACTCCAGGGAGCCTGAATGCTGGCCTAGAGTGTCTCCTTGCAGCTCATTCAGCTGTCTGCTCAAGAACTGCTTATCGGCTGATCTCCTCTGTCCACCACTCGGACAGTGGAGGCCTGGCACCTGGCTCACTGCACTACGGAATTCAGCTCCCAGACCCCCATGATAGTTAACTTCAAAAGGTCCCAGACACACACATTCAACAAATGTTTCCATACCACCTACTTTATGTAGGATGCTGTGCTAAGTAATGCTTCCTTAGTGTAAGGGGAAACCTCCGAAACGTCTCTTTGCCTGAAACGTACCTTTAATCGGCAGAGAGACAAGGCTTTATCACTGACAGGTGTGGCAAAAGAGGGAGTTTGGGAAAGGTGCTGAAGGGCCAGATGTCCCACACCCTCCCCAATTCACCCTCTTTCCTGAGATGAGTCTTGCCGGAATGCTTTGCCCCAAGGCTCTCTCTGCACCCAGAGTGATGCACAGATTAGAGCTATCAACAGAGGTAGGTAACGGGAGTTGATCAGATTGGAAACATGCAAAGGCGAGAAGCTACTTTGGGGCTTGAGATACAACAGGTCTGGGTGGGTGCCTGGCTGACCCAGGGAATAGAGCTGGGGCTACCACTACAAAGAATTAAACCAGGAAGCCACTGACTGTGGGAGTCAAGTCAAAGCCACTGTTTGTTTTTTGGCTTTTTTCATGATATCCATGCATAACTTATTGTAATATATCATCATATTATGTTAATATATGTATTAATGTATTGTTCTTTATACTCAAGTTTCCTCACTTGAATGCATTCTTTTTTTTCAAAGATTTAGTTATGTATTTTAGAGAGAGGGAGAGCACATGCACACACCTGTGAGCAGGGGGAGGGGCAAATGGAGAGGAAGAGAAAGGGAGAGAAGCAGACTTCTCACTGAGCATGGAGTCTGATGCGGGGCTCGATCTCACAACCTGAGCCAAAATCTAGAGTCCAATGCTCAACCAACTGAGCCATCCAGGCGCCGCCTGAATGAACTCTTTATGAGGGCAAGAGCTGTTCTCTTGTTCAACATTGTGTCCCCTGAGCCTAGAACAGCATCTGGTGTAGAACAGGCACTCAGTGGATATTTTCTGGATGAATTAATGAATTAATGAACTAGAAACCCTGAGTTCCAGCTCGGTCAAAAAGTGGCCAAATAAGAAGTACATGCTTAAGTGAAAATGAAGAGGATAAGAGTAGATTATTATTATTATTATTATTATTATTATTATTATTTAACAATTTTATTTATTTATTTGACAGAGAGAGAGAGATCATAAGCTAGGCAGAGAGGTAGGCAGAGATAGCAGAGGAAACAGGCTCCCTGCTGAGCAGAGAGCCCGAGGCGGGCCTCGATTCCAGGACCCTGAGATCATGACCTGAGCCAAAGGCAGAGGCTTTAACCCACTGAGCCACCCAGGTGCCCTATTATTATTTTTTTTTTTAAAGTAGGCCCCACGCCCAGCATGGAGCCCAGCATGGGGCTTAAACTCCCAACCCTGAGCTCAAGACCTGAGTGGAGGTCAAGAGTCAGATGCTTACCTGACTGAGTCACCCAGGCACCCTGAGAGTAGAAAATTTTTGAAGCACAGGTCCTAAAATGTTACATGCTGAGAAACACAGAGGAATCTTTTGAGGGAACCAATGCCAGAGGGTAAGGTTTAGTGGGATTCCCAAAAACTAATCAAATGGCTTAAGGCCCAGACATAAAATTATCAAACGGACCAGAAAAAGGGAACAAATTTTGCACATGACATTTATTATCATTAGGAATGAAAAATAATGATAAGTTATCATAAATTATAATAACACTTTTGAGGCCTTGCCACCCCAGCCACTCTGGTCCTCCCTTTATCTGACTGCACTCTTGATCACCATGTCCCTGTACGTACAGTTGAAAGCAAAATGCTGGCCAAGTGAGCAGATTCGATTGACTTGTGTTGCATGGACAGTGGGAATTCAAGGAATGAAAGAAAATATTCCAGGCTGGCAAATGGGGCCACTGTAGGGCTGAGCAAACAGAGTTGGAAAATGGCCAAAGAAAGGCACTTGCTTTTGAAGAGGCCTCCCCTGGAAGTAGGCAACCCAATTTTCTCATGCCACCTTGCAAAGTCTCTGACCTGCAAGGAGAAACTGAGAGTCTGTTGGCCAAATAGATGGAAGATTCAGATGCTGTTTATTCAAGAAACACCCAAGTACCTACCCTGTACCATGCCCCGTTCTTGGGCATACGTACCGCATTGAACAAAATACATCCCATCCCTGCTCTTGGGAAGTGCAGGAGTCTGGGAGGGAGGTAGAGAGCCAGCAATTATAATAAGTTTTATAAGTGTTACGAGAAGGCATCTGTGCTGCTGTATCACCTTTTAGCAAGGGTAAATGTTTCAGAGCAATTTAAAGAAGAGAATACAGTTGCAGTTAAGCAGCATGAGAAACACTATCAGAACTTTCGGAGACCCACGTAGCAGGGAGAATGGGGCGTGCTGATTACTTTCTTTTGGCAGATGAGTTGTGTGTGAGACCTCACTTTTCTACGCACACCGTCCCACTGAAGAAAGAATCCAGTTTGATTTACTCAGTGATTTACTTCTAAAGTTACTTCTTTATTTGTTCAGCAAACAGCTAAACCCTTTTACCACGCCTATCAATAGCCAGTGGAGCCAGAGGGATTTAGGTACAGCTCTGTGGGGTTCATTAGTTCTGGGAGTGGAATTAAACACACCTATGCAAATCGCCAAGATATTGAGTGTTGAAAGCCACATAGCAGAGAGTAGGAGTGCAGAGGCCCGGCGAATTCTCCTTGAGGAACTTGGAGAAGAGATTGGCACATGTTAACTGGGTTTTGAAGGATGTGTAGAAGTCCACCACGTAGAAAAATACAATCCAGACAAAGCTGATGGTATCTTGAGGGGAATGGGAAGAGGAAATGCACAAATATGAGAGCCTTAATATTTGGAAAGCTGCAAAGTGTTTGATGTGACCAAAAGTGGAAAGAAAGTTCTTGTTGGACCTGTGGATGAAGGAGGGCAGGCACGAAGGCTGTAATTTGCTATTCTGGGGAACAAATTATGAAGGATCTTTAATATGGACTAAAGAATTTGGACTTTGTATCCCTTCTGGTGTTTTCCAAGGTTCAGTCCTCTGCAGACCATCGTCAAATTTTTGTCAAACTAGCCACAGATTTAGGGATTTATCTTTTAAGCAGTCTACTTAAAAAACAAAACAAAACACTTTATTAAAACTATTTTAAAGGGAGGTTATAGGTGCGTATCCTGGATAGGAAATTAAGATCACCATCAATAAGCTATAACTCTAAAATTAAATATATAGTTCTCCAATTAAATATATTCACTTCTCTATTTCCCCCAAATCACACACTGCATTTCAGGAAACACTGTTTGGAACCGTGGGATCCACAACAGTCTAAGAAATACAGGATCAGATCAGAGCCTTGCTTTATAAAGATAGTTCTGCTGCCAGGAAGAATGACTTATACAGACTGGATGCACAGTGACCAGTTAGGAGATGATGTTATTAATGCATCAGAAAGGTGATGAAGGTCTGGATGAAACAGTGGAGGTGGGGGTAGAGAGGGACCCATTTGAGAGCCATTTCAAAAGTAAGCCAAACAGGATTTAGTGGCAGATAGGATGAGGGAGAGAGGGATGATGGCAGTTGTGATGGGCCAGACGTGGCTCCTTAATGGAGGGGCAGTTCCTGACAGCCATTTACAAAGTCATTCCATTTATATCAGAGTCATTTGCAGAAGCTAGAATCTTGAGCTATTTAATGCATGAAACATAGTTATGTAAGCTCCAGGAACTGAATTCCTGGTGACAGAGCCAGCAAGATTTTTCCTGGGGAAAACTATTTACTCGATATACAGTGTTTAGGATGAAAAGAAAGAAAGAAAGAAACACAGCTATGTATCCATCTGTCTGCCCAGCTGTAGATGCTACATGGCTACGGGAAGCAAACTTTCTGCTAGCAGATTTCCTTGTATTTTGTACATCGAATTCTTCCATTTCTAGCTATGAAAGTGTCATTGTCAATGATAAAGGCAAATAAATGATCACTAGAACATAACTACAATGGGTAACTGAAGTCAATAATGGTTCATTTCATGTATTTTAAATTTGCAGCGCCCCAAACTCCCTCCTCCCTCCCCACATGGTGGTGGCATGGAGCAGAGAGATGGGGGCAGAAGTGTCTCCCACCCACCTCTACCCCCATGAATAATCTCGACTATATTCATCGATTTCATCAGATAACTGATCATCTCTTCCCTTCATTGTGCTTCTTTATATAAGACGTGAATACCTTCACTTAACAAGAGAAAAGGGGGTGGGGGGGGGCTCCTAGCAGTCACTTACATCAGTCAGAAAGAAAAATGAGGGGGAAAAATCCAAACATCTTTTTCTTCTTCTTTCTTTCTCAGTAGATTTTTTCATGTAATGGTGTAATGTGATGCCTTTCTTTGGGTAAAGCAATTTGCATCACTTAAAGGAATGAAAGGAAACTATAATATCAAGTTTATCTAAACTACTAAGTAGAAAGAGGCTTGAAACTCTAACTAAAGCCAAGAGAAGCATAAGCTGATAAAAAGTTTCAGTGTCAGGGACACAGGTCGGGTAGACAATAACTTTGGACACCGTAATTGGACCACCTGCTTTGGTTTCCTTTCCTGTAAGACAGGGTAAGAATGCCAACTGCAGAGGGTCCCAGGAGGGTTGATGAGCTAGTGGACATCAGTGTCCATCTCCCTGCCTGACATGCAGTAAGGACCGATGAAGGATGTGGAAGGAGTTGTTATTAGTCCTAGTATTTCATCTGCCATTTAAGCTCAAATTAATTCTAAATTCCCCTCATGACTGATTCTCTAATCCGTTGATTTTCTCAATATTTTAATTTGGTATATTCATGCACTAATACAAACTCTTCCTAAGCCTGAAGTACTGGAAATGGAATCATAAAACAAGCATACTTCATCGTAAAACAAGCACAATTACCAAGTCTTCACTCATGGAAGAATGGATCACCCAATTTAAGTACATCTGTACAATGGAACACTGCTCCGCATTAAAAAGGGACAATTGACAGATACTTTCGAAAAGTATCAGGGAATTGTTGAATCACTGTATTTTATACCTGACTAATACAACACTGTATGTTAACTATGGGAATTTAAATTAAATTAAGAAAAAAAAAGAAAAGTATCATGGGTCACAAAAGCATTATGCTACACGAAAGAAGACAGTCCCTGAAAGTTAATTACTATAGAATTCAATCTATATACATTATCAAAACCCCCAGAACTATAGTGAAGGGGAACAGATCAGCAGGTGACAGGGAAGAAGGGTGGAGGGAGAGTATAATTATAGAGGGAAGGAGGAGCAAGATTCCTGGAGTGAGGGAACCATCCCTATCCTGATTGTTGCGGTCATAATACAAATCCATTCAGGAACGAAAATTCGTAGAATTGTATACTACCAGAAAAATTCAGTTTCGCCATATGATAATTGAAAAAGTAAAATAAAAGGCATTCAAACACAAATAAAAGTCTTCCTTCTTGGAAGATGCATTCCATTTTACACACAAGAGACGAATAAACAACCCAATCCCCCCAAAAAAGCAGTGCCACAACTCTGTGTGTATGTGTATACGTGTGTGTGTGTGTGGGGGGGTATGTGTGTGAATGGATGTATGAACCCGAAAAAGAAAGAAAGGGTAAATATCATGTATAATTTACGTGAGTATGGAGTGAAGTGGGAAGAGGTTCCATCCAGGTTGTCAATTTGGATCATGAGACACGGGTGGAGCAGTGAGCATAGTCGGGTCCAAGGGTGCAGAATGGGAGAGTCGGGCATAAAAAGAGGGAAAAGATGACCAATTACAATATGAAAGGAACAACTATAATACGATCCAATTTATGTAAAATGATGCATGTAGGCACATGGGTAAATACATACATACAATCCATGTGTGGCTACGGGCTGGAAGTATAGTCATGCTGTCTCTTTCAAGAGGGCAAGCAAGTTTGGGAGTAATCTGAGTAGTTACAGACAGAGGAGCTAAAAACTCTGAGATACAGTAACTCTCCCATTTCGAAATGCCCAGCTCACCTTATTTCAGTTTGTAAGCAGGGAGAAGAAAAAGCGTCAAATCGCCAGATAATCTTTATTGAGAAACGTAATGCTCCCTATAAAAATGAACACTGGAAATTCTGCAGTGTCAGAAAAAAAAAAAGTGTTCTCCTTGGAACAAAACTTTTCAGTTTAGATCTCAACATGGTTTGCTAACATTAATTGGCTAATCCACCCAAGCACCCCTTGTAGACAGTTTCAGAGGAAATAAAATAATGTGGTCCTTTTTCCACCTAGACATGAAGATAGCAACACAATGTCTTCACTGTTAGGTGTTCGGACATTTAGAGAGCGTTTCTTTATATGGTATCTCTCAGCCATATAAAGCCCAGCCTGGTGAGTCCCACCCACCTCATAGGGAAGGCAACTGAAGCTCGTGGGAGGCAAAGAAGGACCTTTCCTATGAGTAGAATGCCTTTAAATTTTCCAAGTACTTTCATGGATGCCTGTGCTTCCAGATAACATCAAGGACTTGCCCATGAAACATGTGGCCTATTTTTTTTTTTTTTTTTAAGAAAGATGGAAACAAATCTATCAAGGAATGCAAGGACAACATTCTTATAAACGATTTTAAGAGGACAGACTGTTCAAATCTACTTGTCCCAGTAGTAAAAAGATTAGGCTACCCAGACCTTTTGGTCCTGAATATGCCCCCATAGTCAGTGTCAGGAATGTTGATAAGGATACATCAAGAACACAGAGTATTAAGAAAAAAAAATAAAAGAAGAACACAGAGTACTACTGGCTTTGAAACCACAGAGTCTACAGAGTTAGGAAGATTTTTCCCAGTACTATATTTGGTGATGTGATAGGATTTATTGGAATGGCCAGATGTTCAGTTGGATTTTCATTGGTTTTTCTCAGAAACTGAATATACATAGAACTCATTATAAAGAAACGTAAAAATATGCATTTTTAAAAATAGAGCTACCTATCAAAGCTCTGTGTTCAGAATGTAACTACCTGCCGACTTGTGTTATCTGGCTCTTCGGCAGTCTGATTTTCCTTGAACAGAAGTTAGTGTTCTATTTTCCATAAGGCATATCTTCCTTCTACCCATGGGGCAAGACCATGCCGACTGACGTGGCAGACTGCGAGGAACAGATACACGTTGGGGAAGTATGGCAACTAGCTCAAACTGGGTACATTGTCCTTATGGCTGTCCATGTAGCTGCTGAGCCATAGGGAAAATAAGATTAATTACAGGAAATGCAGACACATCAAAGGCAAGGAAATAGCAGATCAGAGCTTCTGGCTAAAGGGACCGAGTCAAGAACAAATGGGGGTCATGTCCAAGTCAACAGTGACAGGGGTCAAAACAGAATGAAGTGAAGTCAGGTTGGAGGAAGGTGAGCGACCTGGCATCCAGCAGCTGGAGGGGTGGGCACTTGTGGAGGGATTCTGGGGCTGGACTCACACCCGGGAGGGAAGTGGAAGGCCAGGAAAGCAATATAATGCATAATATAAAAACCATAAATTATTGCTTTTGCAATGCAGTCAAATGCTAGCGGGGGCAGGGAGAGAAAGGACAGAGGACAATGAAGAGGTTCACACAGGGTGACGGGAGGAAATGAGGGTGGGAAGGGAACAAGGGAAGAAGGGTGGAAGGGAGCGGATGAGGGAAGCAATGAGTCAGAAAATAAAATGAACATGGATTTACAGGTAAACTGGAGTGAAGAGAAAATCCCGATAAATAAGCTTATGTCAGGACAAGCTAATTAAGCACAAGGTTCTGTCCACAAGTAATTTACTATTTAGCGAACCAGCTTAAATCACGCTGGGCTGGGTTCACACTGATAAAGTGTTGCCCTACAAGCAAGAGGAGACAGGTGTGGCGGGGAACAGGGAGAAAGTGAGCACAGACGGGAATGGGAATGGTAAGCAGAAATAGGGAGAATAGAGAGAAACGGGGAGGCAGGGAACTCTGGTTTTCTAAGATTAGAGTTTGGGGAGGGGGAATTCCTTTACTTGAGGACAGCAAAAACTAACCAGGGTGAAAAGAATGACAGAAGCCTTCTGGAATGGGAGGGGTAGATTCAAAGTATTTGGGGTCTACCCACCTTTGCCTCAAGCCTCAAGCCTCAAGCTAGCACCACTCTCAAAGTCTGGAACCCTCTCTCAGAACCCAAGATGCTGACGTTCAAGGGAAGGCTGTGCCACGGGCATCCCCATCAGAGGAATGAGGAACAATGGCTCCACTGGGACAGAGTCACCCCACTCTCAGAGAGAAGAGCTCAGCCAGGAGCTCATCAAGGGCGCCTTCCACCCCAGCCAGGCTACTCCCCACAACCACGGGGAGCCATGCTTTCCCCTCTGTCTACCTCCCTCTTGCCTCCTGCTTCCCTCTTCTTTCTCTCCCTGTCCTAGCTCCCATCTCAACCTCTCTTGCCCCCTTTCTGTTTCTCTCTGGTAGGAAACACACAGAGCTCCGCTGAAGCACGGGGTTTTCTGCTCTGGCGCTTGGAAGACTGGTTGCCAGTGTGGTCCCTTTTTGTCTTTTTCAGGGTCATTCAAGTGCAAACGCTGATGAGTAACAGATTATAACGCAGCCCCAATTAAAATCCTTGGATGTCACAACGCACTAATGTCCACATATTGTAGCAGGGACCCAGGACTAGGAAAAGGAAAGTTGATTTGGGGTTTTTGTTTTCTTTTACAAAATCCGAAAGCCTAAAGAGACTTCTCAAAAACTCACTGCAGAAAGACCAGAGCGGCAGGACAGAGTGTGGGAAGGCACAAAATATGCAGATGTGGAGCCCCCACTCCCACCTCGGGAACCCATCTCTAATGATGGGATGGATTTGACTAGCGGCTCATCAGAGGACCCGGATGCTCAGCTTTTAACTTATTTTTGCAAAGCAGGTATTTTTGCAAACAAGAATTAGAGAATGGCCTCCAGCTAAATTGCAGGGAGTCCCTGAAGAGCAAACCCTCAGAGGGGAGAGTCACTGAAGAAGAAAATGAAGATGACAAGGCTGTTGCTTCTTAATAAACATGATCACATTTTCAGGCATGCATTATTTATTACTTTTCCTTCACTGATTTATTGTCCTAAAATGTGTAATCTAATATGGAGAGGAGCACACACATGCCTTCACAGATGTCCCAGGGACGTTCTTGTATTTCACAAAAAGCAAAACACATAAGAACCCCAAACATTCAGGAGGTCTCAGTTTGATGTGACCAGTATAAACAACTCAAATCTGGTTTTTCTTTTCTACTTTATCTGGTTTTTCTTCTTCTTTAAAATATACGTAAATAGAATGGAATCGTTATCATCGGAAATGATAAAACATTAGTCACTGTAAGCACCTTCTCAGGGGGGCTTCCTTAATGACAGCACTGATCCTGCAGAAGAAAAGAGCCCCTCCCCCATTTTACATGCCCAGCAGTGAAAGCTCAGAGAGGTTAAGTGACTTGCAGGAAATCACACAGCTAGAAATTGCTGAGCTGAGACTAGAGCTCTAATGTCTGACTGCTGTTTTAATTGTTAAATCCCACTATCTCTGTCCAAAGTAACAAAGCCAATGAATGCAAGACCTGGGTTTGAACCAGATTAATCTGAATCCAGAACTTGAGATCTTTTTCACTAACGGCACTGCCCTTTAACATATCAATTCCTCTGAAATCAGTCAAGAAAACTACAAAAAAGTAACCTTTGGCTCTGTTTCTACTCTGCCTCATTGTTTTTTCTTTTTCTTCTTTTTTTTCTTCTGCTTTGTTCTGATATAGTTCACATACAATACACGTAACCACTTCTTGAAACTTTATGTGGACTTAAATTCCCAGCATCCAGTATTAAGAAACTAATAACCATCATTAATAAAGAAACATACTGAGGGACACGTGGGTGGCTCAGTTGGTTAAGCAACTGCCTTGGGCTCGGGTCATGATCCCGGAGACTCGGGATGGAGTCCCACATCAGGCTCCCTGCTCGGCAGGAGGCCTGCTTCTCCCTCTCTCACTCCCTCTGCTTGTGTTCCCTCTCTGGCTGTGTTTCTTTCTGTCAAATAAATAAAATCTTTGAAAAAAAAAAAAAGAAACATACTGAGCCACTACCAACCATACAGAGCTAAACTCTTCCTTTTTGGGTTTTTTTTTTTTTTTTTTTCCTTTTCTGCTACTGCTTCCTTTCCCCTGATGGGAATTAATAAGACATGATTACAAATCTCTTAAGAATATCTGTTGTTGGCTTCTCTTCCAAGAAGGAAATGGGTACAAAGTCAGTGCTGAGTTCTTCTGAAGCTGTTGGCATGGGACGGGTAACATGACCTGTGGAAGAGAACTTGATTGGTCAGGTTAAGGATGTGGGCTAAAAATCAAAAGGCCAGGGGAAGGATGCTGGGAGCCAGAGCTGGGAGATAGAGGAATTGGGTACTTAACAGAGGGCTGACGTGGGAGCGTGAACCAAAAATGTGCTGGGTAGACTGAAGGCAAAACTTGAATCTTCAACACTGACCTTCATTTGCTTTGTTTATGCGTGTGTGTTTTTTCCTGACTATAATAATAAATCATGTTCCATGTAGAAAATCTGGAAGTCATAGAAAAATATAAAGAAAAATCCCACTTATGATAAATGATATCATCATAATATAATAACAATATTACATAATAATATAACACAACCTTTAATATTATATCTATCTATAGTTACTTCTATCTATAAATATACTGTAGCCATAAATAAATATCATAATATTTATAGGGTCATAATATATATCTGTTTACTAATATGCGTTTTGTTCACCCTAATCAGTATATTAGGGACTTCTAGCTTTATAGGTATGGATTTTTAATGATGGGTGATAAACTTTTATAGAGTTATCATTTTAAAAAATAATCAATACCTTATTAATGAACATTGCAGTTCTTTCTAATTTTTCCCAATCTTATAAATATTTCACTGGAAATAATTTACATATATCTCGATGTGGATATAACTCCTACTAAGTTCCCAGAAACAGAATTATTTTTTCATGGGCCATGTTCACCTCAGAGGCATGTAATAAATTGCCAAAATGTTCTCCAGAGAGTGTGACCAATTTGAACTTTGCCATGTAGTATGTGAAAGTGTCCTTGCTCATTTCTCCTGGACTCTCCCACACTAGATCCAGACATAAAAAATACACCAGTAACTGGATAGCCAAAATAATAATAGTAATCCTAATAATAACGATACTTGGTATTTTAAATTGCACTTGAGACATATTAACGTACACATGCCAACATTTTGCAGCAATTGACTGGGTTAAAATGTAAACAAAAATAAAGAATTAATAGTAACAAGTGTGAATTCCAATGGCCCTGGTGCATACAGTAAGTACTGAATAAGAAAACCAATACTCCAAGGCATGAGTGGCTGCTTGATGCTAAAATTATACTGTTTTCCTAAATGCCACACGGCTTAGCCCATAAGAGCTTAGCTATGAGAAAATGTGCCCTAAATGGGGTTGAGATAATTTCTTCACGAGAAGAGCTTGTTTGCCTAGATCTTTATCCCTTTTCCCCTATCCTATCTAAATTAGGAAGATGACTCAGTTCTTTTTCCATATGGGAAAGGCATACATTTTCTTTCGAGTCATCTATGAATCAGACTCAAGATGAAATCCACCATCTGGGTTACTGAAAAGTCTCAGGAACGAAGTCAGGTGACCAGGTAGAAAATAGCCAGAATGTGGCTTAAAAATAAATCATTTACAAATCAAAGAACAGAGACCGGACTGGAAAGTCTACTTCTTTAATTTGCATGATCATGGACTGGGAGCTTCCCCTCACCTAGAGGCAACATGGTGCCTAGTTCACCTCCCAAGGGTGGGATCCTGCAAGGCAGGGGTATTTCAGTCTGGCTTCTGTCTCTTACCAGCTCTCTGCCTGCAGACAAGTCAGCTTGCCTTTTTGAGCCTCGCTTTCTTCCTTGTCATTTGTGAAATTGTTATAAATACTCTCTCCTTCACAGTGAAGATGTGAGGATTAAATGAAATAATGATGCAAAGAACTGAGCGCACGCCCCGCACATAGGAAGCCCTCAATGAAATGTCAGTCTCCTGATCTCAGCTTCAACATCATCATCATACCCACAGGAGCCCCTTCTTTCCAGTTACCCTCTACCTTGTGACAACGTCTTCAGTTCCTGGGTATTCTGTTGTCCTTGTTGTTTCTTTACACTTAGCACTATCTTGAAATAAGCTTATCGGATTTCATGTTTATTCTCTGAATCCCTCACTTGAATGCCAGACATCTGAGAGCTAGGATCTCTTCTTTCTCATTAAACATATATTTTAAATACATGTGACAGGGGCTGACACTTAGTAGGCTTGCAATGTTGAAGAATAAAAAAAAATATATCAGTAGGTTTTCATGCATGTACAGATACATATATGCTTCCAAACCACCAGCGTTCCCTTGGCTACTTAATATTCTCTCTCTCTCTCTTCCTACTTCTCCCTCTCATGCTCTGTTCCCCTCCTTTTTTTTTCAGCAAATAATTATTGAGCCAATCTCTTTGCTGAATACTGGGGATACGTTGATGAACAAGACGGAACATTCCTAAAAGAGCCTAGGGTTCAGATTTCTCTCTTCATCTCACTGTTCCACTGTTCTTTCCTGATGCGCCACTCAGATTTCAGCTTCAACTACATATATAGCGGGGACTCAGTGAGCCTTGTTCAATTCTTGGGGTTCTTGTCAAGTAGCTGCAAATGACTATCCGAGACTCCATTGTCTGTGGACTTCCGGCTTTGGCCATATTTTACTTTTCTATAAAATATGCTATTTTGTTTCGAGATCTGCTGCTGTCCACCAAAAATACAACTCTGTTACTAACCCTGCCAGCTCCTGAATGATACCTTTGTGGACACTAAAAACAATTTAATGGCATGTCACAATAGCAATTCACTCTGTTAATAGCCACGCTCAATAACACTATATTGCATAAACCTCCTGCCGTCCTCTGACGAATAATTCACCTTTATTCACCCCACAGTAAGCTCCATTTCACTAACAAATATATTTCTCCCAAACCTACAAATATTCAGCATCTTCGTCCTGCTACAATAGCTATTTTTTTTTTTTTTTTTTGGATAAGGTCAGTGGTATCATGTTTCCATTCCCTCCCTCTGGCTCAGTCTCAATGACAACCTTTTTCCACACAGGGCATCAAATTAGGGGGCAACACAGTTTCTGATGTCTCGCTCCCACACCAGTGAATGAATGCTTCATGACTCCACAGGCATGGGAAGCACTGCTGTCTTTGTGGACATCCGTTCTGTTCTGCCAAACCCAATCTGTGTGTGTGTGTGTGTGTGTGTGCGTGTGTGTGTGTGCTTGCGTGCTGTGAGACCAAGCTGCAGGGCCCGTTCACCTCCCTAAGAACTAGTGTCCATTAGATTTATGATTTCTTCCAAATGGCTCCTTTCATGGCAGGAGGCACAGCGGTTCTTGACCTGGAGGGGGGTGTCTGTGGACCCCAAGTGATCTACGAATTCAAGCATTTTGTGAATGTGAATTTTTTAAAAAATTATTTTCACCAACCTCTACCTGAAATGTAGCATTTCTTCAATTAGAAATGCAGGTATCAAATCACAGGACCCATGACTTTAGCATCGGTGTAAATCATAGATATCATCTCACGTTACAGTTGTTGCAGAGAGACCCTACTATCTTGGACATTTATTAGGGTTTCAACATTAGAGTAGTTATTAGATCTCCTGATAGATCGTATTATTTAATGTGGTAACCTAGAAGTATGCAAATAACTACCTCAAAAACTGTTTTAAAAACAGGTTTTGATAACTGAATTTCTATACAATTGTTTCTTTGTCATTTTTTATATTTTTATTTTATGCATTTAAAAACGATATACTGGAAAGGGGCCCATAAGCTTCACCAGGTCACCAAGCAGGTCATTGATAGCGTGACATGGCCAGGAGGCGCTGAAGGGGTGCGTGGTGGCAAAGAGACTATGGTTGGAAGCCAGGTGCACTCGACTCAAATCTTGACTTTTTTCAATAACAACAATAATAATAAAGCAAGCCCCCCTAAAGTGCTTACTATGTGTCAGGCACTCTTCTAAACCCTTTGCATGCATATATATATATATATATATATATATATATATATATATATATATATAAATATATATATATATTTTTTTAGATTTATTTATTTGACACAGAGAGAGAGCGAGAGAGCGTGAGAAAGGGAACACAAGCAGGGGGAGTGGGAGAGGGAAAAGCAGGCTTTCTGCCAAGCAGAGAGCCCGGTGTAGGGCTTGAACCCAGGACCCATGACCTGAGCTGAAGGCAGACACTTAATGACTGAGCTTCCCAGGCGGCCCCCTTTGCATACATTTAGTTCATTTAATCTTTCCAACTATCCTGTCAGATTTGTGCTCTTAGTACCCTCCACCTTATGAAGAAGGAAGGGGTCTGAGACTGGAGATGTTAAGTAACACGCCAAGATTTTCAGCTGGTAAATCGAAAAGTGAGGTGTAAGCCCAGAAGGAATCACTCTCCCCTTCCCCACTCCCCTCTCCCACATCAGCTGTAACAGAAACAAGTATTTTGTACACAACATCTAGTTACTCCTCAAAATAATTCTTTAAATTCGGTGTGACCTTCCTCTTCCTCATTTTTTAGATGAGAAAACTGAGATTACAGAGAAGCTGAGCAAGGTGCCCTAAGCAATAGAGTTGGAAGTAATGCCAGACCAGTGCTCTGGGTTTTGTAAATAAAGTTTTATTAGCACACAGCCACACTCATTTGTAGATGCACCGTCTGTGGCCGCTTTTATGTTAGATAGCCTGCAACGGCTTAAAATATTTACTGTCTGCCTCTGTACAGACAAAGTTTACTGATCCCGCTCTCCATCATCATGGGCTAAGCCAACTCCTGGCTCTGCCTGTCACTTACTGGCTGGCAATGTGTCCCTGGGAAAGAAAATTCCCTAACTCTCAGTATCATGGGCTGTAAAATGAGTGTATAGTGGTCTCCATAACTCAGGATGGTTGGGAACATGAAACGCACGCAGAGTTTAGCACAGTTCCTGGCATATGATAGAGGTTCCAGAAATTTGGGTTGCTGTTATTATTACTATTATTTTCACTTGAATCTGTTATTGGACCTCACATCATCTTTGAAAAAGTCCATGAAGTTGAGCTGGCAATTTCTGGTCATGCCAACCCATGGAAGAAACTAGATTGGCTGCACAATGCTGGGTTGCCTTTCATTGTTTGAAAATGTAATGCCTCTCAGATTAGGACAACACTGCCCTCTGAAACAAGCCAATTACTGATCAATGAGCTGGTCCTTCCAGAGACATCAGTACTGCTCAACCAGCTCTTTCATTATGTATGAAATTCAGCCCCCAAATGGGTTCAAGTGATGGGAACTAAACCTGGGTCACAAATCACCCAAGACATGGGAGCTTGATTGTACATGAACACGAGGGTTTGAAACCGTGGGGCAAAGAACAATGAGAAGCAAAAGCAGTCCCTGATGGGAGGAAGGAAGAGGCCAGCCCAGGGAAGATAGTAAAATTACATAAAATGGATTTTTTTTTTTTTAGAAGGAAAGAATGCCAACCCCATTTCTTGCATGCTGCTTCCCAGGGAAACACTGGCTGATGCTAAAAAGTTGTCTCCCCAAAGCTCTGTCAACAGAGGCAAAAAGGAAATTAAGATGATTACATATGTTTAGGGGAAATTAAAGTGTTTGGGCTTGAAGTTTGCTTTCTCCATCAAGCATATTCAGCAGGCAATCACTCAACACTCCATTTGGCCTGGAAGGTGCTGCCTTAATATGGAGAATCCTTTTTATAAGCTCCTTTTAAAAATTAAAGGCAGTAGAGGAATATGCTTAGGAGCTCAACTTCAGAGTCTGACATGCATGGGTTTAAAGGCCAGACTCTTACTGCCTGGCTCATTTCCCCAAGGCTCAGTTTTGTCATTCAGAAAATGGGGTCTTGTTTGTATTATAGGCATGAATACTTCGGCCCCCCTCTTTCTATGCCTGGTGCCAGCTGTTTGGTGCACCCCTTCCTGACTCCGAGCTTGGCACGTGACTCGTGCCGTCTATTGGGATGTTTGCAGATGGAATGCAAAACAGAATTGTAAAATGTTTACATGACCCGGCTTGCTCACTTTTCCCCTCTGCAATTGCTACAAGAAGAAAATGTATAGGCTATCTTGCTGGGTGATGAGAGATGCCTGGGATGGGGCCAGGTTGTCCCAGCCATCATAGCTGAGGCTATTCTCTAGCAGCCCCCAGCTAGCCAATTCCCAACCATTGAGCCCAGCCAAGATGAGCAGAGCCCCTAAGACACCCTGGAAACTGACCACAGGCTTACGGGCAAGGTCACCTGAGATCAGCCCAGCCCAGCCCAGATCTGCTGGACCCCACCGACTGGTGAGTGAAATCAAAGTTTATTGTTTAATGTTACCCAGGCTCAGGGGTATTTGTTACGTAGCACTGTCCTACTGGCGGATAACTGATACAGACCACGTTTACTTCACAGGGTTGTCTTGAAAAATAAATAAGAATAGTCAGTCCAGAACACAGAGTTGGTATCTGACAAGTAGGGGTGGTTGGAGGGACCGGAATTGTTGCTGCCCTGGGATACTTGCCAGAGATATTAAGCCAGGTTTTGTCTCTAACCCTTGTATGTAGTCATCAGTTGTATTCCTTGCCTTGGGGAAGGGATGCTGCCGAGCAGGAAGCCGAGATACCTTCTACCTCTTCTCGGCTTTGATGTCCAAAAGCCTAAAAACCCCTTGAAAGACTTAGAGGATTTGTAACAAAAGGTTAGGAAAAAGAATTTAGCCAGAATTGAGAGTTGAGGGAGGGTCTTCCTCTGCCCTACCTTCCCTACCCCTCATCCCACATTACCAAGGGGTTCCACTTGACTGGGAGGAGGAGAAGAGAGGGAGAAGAGAAGAGTGCTCAGCTAATGGAAGCCAATAGCTCAGGGACTAAATGGCTCTGGTGTGCCTAGGCGGCCAGAGACGTAAAGGAAGGTGACCCCATAACAGATCAGACTTAAAAAGTTGTGTCTGCTTTACTGAAGATAGCAAGAAACTTGAAATCCAGAAAATGAAAATGACATCCCCTTCCATATCTTGTTTGTTGCCCTGAGACTCATACGCACTAGGTGACAATGATGTAATGTAATAATTTTTGTGGACAGGGGACATAACTAAGTTTAAGATCCAAGTACCACCTATATTGGTAAGAAAAGTGGAGTTTTTACAGTTAACGTAGATGACTTTTTACATAATATCTATCAATAGATGATCTCGTCTCTAATAGGTCATGCCCAAGGAGGGGGCAGTAGAGAGGCAGAGATTCAGGACTGACTCCACGACCCTTACATGATGACCCTGGCTTCCCCAGACCCATGGGGAAGACCATTCCACAGAAAGAAGTCCCACCCTGGCAGTCTTTAGGCTGTATCTGGCGAGGAAATCTATTTTCTTTGGCTTGCTCAGTGTTTATACACTTAAAATATGCTATCAACCTTTAAAAATCAAGAAATATCTTTCTAAACAGAAAGAGGAAAAGGGAGAAATCCAGATTTCTGGCTTCTTTTGAAAAGAAGTAAAGGAAAACATTACATCGCTCATGGAGCATAAAACTGGAGCTGGGAGCAGTGGCTCCCCCTAGAGGCAGAGTGTGCTCTTTGGTCCGCCACAGTCCCTACCGCTCCTTACAGCTTTGCCAGGTAAAGGCACTGGGTCGGTGGTCTGTTCTTGCACCCTTTAGAGTGGATGAAAACTTCTCTTGAACCCATGATTTTTTAAAAGTGGAAAAAGAAAAGCTAGGCAGAGGAGGTTGTGTATTTCTTGCCGACTACCTCATTTAATTTGCCTGATCAGGTTTTGGGCATTTGATGTGCCCCTCTATATTTAATCCTTAAAAATGATTCAGTGACGGGATGTGTGTGATTTCAAAAGGGAGATAACTTGAGCTAGAATCTATTGTTTTCATAAACACATTCACACGGTACACACACATACACATATCTGGGGGGTAACAGCGGAAGGACTACTGGTAAACAATACCTCTTTTGTTTATGTGAAGTATTTTTAATTTTTTCCTAAATAGAAATATTTGTTTCCCAAGGAGTCCTACATATTTACTGGGGGAAAAAGGTCTATCACTGGAACTTCAGAAAGATTCTGAAAAGCCCGCAAAAATGTTATGGCAAATTGGGGGGGGGGGGGGAAGCCATTTGTAAAGAAGTACTATTTGTATCGAATATCATGAGAAAATAAGTGCATCATGACAATTTTGTACATCTTCTATGATTTGATTGTCAGTAATGAAGCCCACAGGAGAGTGATAAATGTGCAGAGGAAAAGTATCTATTTCACTTATGTGGCAAATTATGCAGCTCAGAGCTTGATAGCACTTGGCAAAATACAAATGTATTTGAATGGAATTCAAATTGTCGCTCTTTGCCTAAGACACAGGTAAAATCACCAGGGGTCCTGTCTTTGGATTTTTATAAGAGGTAAGAGTTTAAGTAATAGTAGCAGTATTACAAAATTACCTTTAAACACTGAAAACATTTTTACTTTGTTACAGGGTGTAATTTCCACTTTTCCCCTCTAATGGCTCATATACAGAAAATGATACACTAATGCAATTTTTCAAATTTAGTTACCTTTTTTTGTGTTCTAAAATTATACGTTCTCATCATTTGCCCTGTTTGTCAGTCTCCAGGATCCATTTATTTCCCTGTTCTTATGGTTCCATAATTTATCTTCTTGTCACAGAACTTTCATAAACTTTTTTTTAAAGATACAAAATCCTTGCAATAAACTCTGACAAAAATGCTTCCAGTTCAACTTTTGAAATCTTTCAATTATGTTTTGAACGATTATCATACTTTCTAGTGTTGTTCTGCTGTGAGATCGCTCGTGGAGTGACATCTTACTAGGGTAGGGGAAAAATTACTTGAAAAGAGACTCACTTCAAACCATTTATATTTCTTTGCCTCTTCACTTTTGAATCTATAGATTTATATTCATAATCATGCCATGTTGAGAAGAGAAAAAAGGACCGATAAAGCGAGAATTGTACCTGTGGCAGATAAAAAACACTGTTCGGTCAAATCCCAATGATCTAAAAGGGGTGTGGGATGGAAGGAAACTGTGTTTTTGTGAGCCTTTGGATACCAGAGGGACCCAGAAAGAGGAGTCCATCGTTAAAGGGGCTCATTCAAATGAAACCAAATGAAACCAAGCCAAACAAACATAGTGATCTCAAGTGATTAGAAGTGCTCAATATTAAATTTAGAGGAACGGTGCCCATATCTCCATTATCATGAGGACATACTCTGTGAATACCTATGTTAACTGGATTGCGGATTGTTACTGGATTGTTCAGCAAGCTTATCTGAAGGTATGAAAGGAAAGAAGCCCTTGATCTCTGCCATTCAATGGAAATATAAAGAGAGCTGCATATGTAATTTAAAATTTTCTAGAGGACACATTAAACAAGTGAAGAGTAACGAGTACCATTAATTTTGATAATATATTTTATTTAACCCAATAGAGCCCAAATGTGGTCATTTTAGCATGTAATCATTATAATAAATTATTGATAAGATTCTTTTACATTTTTTTCCATACTAAGTCTTTGAAATTCCAGATATTTTAGCCACATTTCAAGTGCTCGATAACTATATGTGGCTCATGGCTACTGTGATGGGCAAATTATTCTAGACTTTCTCCCCTAGACTCAGTGGTCCTAATAAGAGATCCTACAGAAGTCGACCTCTCTTACCATAGAACTTATCATTCTTGTCATGGTTTGACTGGTGGTGTCTCTCTCATTTGCTTAAGTTTGGTGGTATGTGGCTATAAACAGATCCATTTTGCTCACTGTTGTAATGCTAATCTCGGAAACAGTAGGTGCTCAAGAAAATTTATTGAATAAATGAGTTAATAATTCAATAAATGGGTGGATGTTCACATTTTGTGAAAGGAGAGACCTTTTTGAAGGAGAATTTGGTACAGGAGATGCTATGAGCTCCCCACCAAGATCTCCTACAGACACAGACACCCATAGCTATCGTGAGCAGTGGTGGCTGGCCACCCATGGCTGCTCCCCTGGAGAATTGTCCTCTGCGGCTCTCAGGTGCCACCTTACCTGAAAAGAGCCCTCTGTCTGTGTTTCAGACCAAAGTTAGACTCTACCTGGACCACATCTTTCCTCAGCACTGTTTTGCTTCCCTCACACCCTTACAGGTTTGACTACGATCACTGGGTAAATCATCACGTGTATGCAAATCCTTGCCTCAGGCTCTGCTTCTAGTGAATCTGATGTAAGACACTATAATTTTCTTTTGTCATATTTTAACTCTTCTTCCCCCTTTAACATTTAAATCCATTTGTTTCTTACAAAATCTTTCCCAAATTTCTTTCCTTATTAACCCTCAAACTATCAATATGCTGCTTGATAAGAACCATTTATCAGTGTAGCCTAAGCCTTCAGAGACATTTGGCTTTTTTATCTGGGTATTTATTTCACTCCATGAAGGCACTGTAAATTCTCTGAGTGTGCCCATCAAACCATTGTGGTCAACAGCAAACCCCACGATGACACAATTTTACAATTCGCCTGGTGATAAAAGGAGAGTGATAATTCTGTCACTCCTCCATGTGGCCTCACTGTAACGTTGAGTGTGACATAACTTCATGAAAATACATAATTCTCATCCTATCTGGCTGCCATTTCAGCTATTCAGGAATAGAGAGACAGGTGGATTGCGGGAAATCTTGGAAAGAGATTAAGCAGAGAGAACTACATTGAATTTGTTTACTGGTTGGCCGAAACATGAGAACAAAGAACAACTTAGAATCCAAGTGGTGCTCTGAAATGTATTTGCCTTTTGTCAAGGTTATGGAATTTTAAAATGGGCATATCTGTTTATACTCCCAGATGACCTTTCAATGCCATTAACTAGGTTCCATGACCTTTACACCCGCTGCTGCTCCTTCTGGGAACCCTGTTCTCTCTAAGTATTTGCATGGCTGGCTCCCATGGATCACTTGGGTCACCATGCACTCTAAAATTGTCTCCTTCTCCTTGCACTATTCTCGAACACATGACCACGTGTTATATGCCCGGCAGCCCTTAGCAAGAGCTGATTACCTTGTATTCTTACCTATTGGCTCTACCAGCAGCAAGTAAGCTCCCCGAGGACTGGCACTTTTGTCTATCTCTTTCACGTCTCAATCCCCAGTGCCTAGAACAGGGCCTAGCACGTTGTGGTTGCTTGGTAATTATTTGTTGAGCACACAAATGACCCAGGTGACTTTGTGTGCCTCCAAGTCCTTCTTGATAGGGAAGAGATGTTGCATGTCACCCCTTTGCAGGTGCAGACGACATTTGCTACAAATCTCAATGGGGAGCTTCCAAGGTGTTAAGGACTGTTCCCTCAAAATTCGTATGTGGAAACCCTAACCCTCCGTGGGCGGGCTTTAGAGGGTAGGGCCTTTGGGAGCTCATTAGGTTGTAAGGGTGGAGCCTCCTGATGGGATTATTGGCCATTTAGGAAGAGACATGGGAAGGCTTTCTCCCTTCTCTCTGCCTCTGTCTCTGTCTCTCTTTGCCATGTGAAGAAACCAGAAAGAGAACTCTCACTAGAAGCCAACCACATGGGCACCTGTCTTGGGATTCCAGACTCCAGGAATCCATGTGTTTAAGCCTGTCACTCTGTGGTATTCTTTTTATAGTATTCCATGTCAAGTAGGAGTTCTAATTATACACAGCTGCATTCTCATTGGTGATCTTGGGAAAGGCACTTAAAACAGTATGCTAAAACCTCAATCTAAGGATGTGACCAATGGCCTAGACTGGTGTGTTAAGGTCTCCAGATAAGAGTCTGTTCTCAAGTCACAGCCCTGGCTTTCCAACCTCAACCAGAGACATCGGCTATTCATTCTTTGCTGGGAATGGGAAGCTGAGATGAACAATGCTTCTGCCCTCTAGACTGCGGACACACAGAAGGTTGGCTTTCTTAGAAAAGATCTGGTTTTCTACTCATGGGGCAGTCTTGCACTGATTGTTTTGCCTTTTTCCTGTGGGCTTTGGAGTAACAAAACTATCTGTTAAAGGATCTATAAAAGACACAGATGTTTACTGGAAGGTTGATGATTCATTCAACAAACATTTATGGCATGGCTGATCTTAGCCAGAGACTGTACTTGCACAGAAATGATGATGGTGAGGAAACAGCGAAGAAACAAATGGCTGTGGCTTCCAGGCCAATAGAGTTTCCACTCCATTGAAGAGCACACGGGCTTCAGTTACATAATCACGTGAAGAAAAGTAAAATTGCAACTGTGATGAATGCTACAAAGAGGTTTATGGGCAAGGGGAGCCTAACGTGAGGGACCAGGACTGTTCTGGAACCCAGGGGAGGTTCCCTGAGACACGAGATTAGAACTATGGTCTTCCGTAGGAGTAAAAGTCAACTGGGGGAAGCTAAGGGCTGGGCTCCAAGTGATGGAGAGAGGTTCACAGCATTTCTGGTCCTTCACTGCTTGGGCCACTAGTCACACTGTGTTCAACAGTTTCTGCTAAAGTTGTGTCATGAGGCCTTGTGGCCAGCTGGGCAAGCAGCATGGGCACCGGCCACAGCACAGGGGTCCAGGTAGGGGCTGGGGCACTGTGGGAGCTGAGAGAGGATGAGTGAGCCTGGAGGTCAGGGAGTGAGGAAGAGTCTGAGTCATTCCAAAGAGGTGGGCTGTGGGAAGCCGCATATATATATATTTTATTAAAATATATATATTTTAAGATACTTACATCAAAGAAAGGGACCTCCAGGTTATATGAGGCAAGGATTTCCTTGCAATGCAATGAACGCAAGGTGAGCACATGGCCAGAATCAAAGGAAACTCCCATTCTTCCCTACACATTCATTTCTCTTTTATCATTTTGGGAAAAAAAAACCCTGAAAATAATATGATATGATGTAATATCATCTCTAAATAACAACCATTCCTTGATGTATCCAGATACATCTAATTCTGATGAGAACCATTAAGGAAAGATATCATTATCGCCATCTTATGGATGGGAACACTGAGGCCCCAGAAGGCTGCGTAGCTAGCTAGTCCGGTGATGCCTGTCTCACAGCAGCTCAGGCTCCTCTGACAGTCACAGCAGCAGTGTGCTGGGTGACGCCTGGCTGAGCTGAGCCCCTAGCCACTCCCATAGACATCCATCATTCCTTCCTTGTTCTTTCATTCCCTGTGATCCCATTCTTTGACTTGATCGCAAAGGTCCTGCATAATGAGGCCCCTATCTCCCCCCTGACTCATCTCCTATTACTGTCCCCTCACTCACACCCCCCCATCCTCCTCACCTTCATCCCTCTCAGGAGCATTTGCTCTTGTGGCTGTCTTGCCTCAAACACACTGCCCTCCCTCTCACGTGACTCATTCCCTCACTTCATTGTGCTCTGATGACCTAATGAAAACATTTGTATTCCCCCCAGCCCCCTCCCTTTGTTCGCTATTTCTTTGCCTTGCAATATTTTTTTCTGTCATGGCACCAAGCAGTACCTAAAATTAGGGCATGTATTTATGGCCTCCCTCTCTCCTAGAAGGTAAGATCCACAAGGGCACTAACCTTTCTGGCACTCCACATGTAGCACAATCGTTGACAAAGAGCAGAGCTTCCAAATGGACTTGTCGAATGAATAAGTGAGTGAATGAATAAAGAAGGTTAACATGGCAGGGGGCAGGGCACAAAATACGTAAGATTTGGCCCCTCCAAGGACGATTCATCCTGGGCCAGACCACTGAGCACTAACGCTTCCTGCATGCAAGGAAGACGTCCTAACATCTGAAACCCAACCCAGGCCTCTTCCTGCCTCTCAGATCCAGACTCAGAAATTGCTGGGCCCAATATGAGAACATCGGTGACTTTTACTGAGTGAACATGAGCGCTGTTCGTGCTTCTGAATTCGCTGCAGGCAAAAAAATACATACCCCAGGCACAAAATAATTTAAGCAGAAGGCCCGAATAATCACATCTCTTTCCTACTACCTCCATGCCAGGGGACTTCGGGTGAGAGTGGCTCCGTATCAAGCCCAGAGACCACCTTTCCCCGGGCACAGGCAGCCATCTGGGGATGGCAACCTGCGGAACAGTGAAAAGAATTTACAGAGCCAACATGCCAAGAAGTATTCACTGAGATGTCCACTTTGCACCCAAAGTTTCCCACATGCTGGCAGCTGACAATTACGATCTGACCAGGTGGCCGTGGGAACGGCAATGGCAGGTGGTATTGATGGAATGTCTATTGTCTACTCAAGAGTTTGCCTTGATTGTCTCATTTGATCTTCATGACACACCTGTGAGGTATCCCTTTCTACTTTATAGATAAAGGCCTGGAGTTTAGAGGTTACATGACATAGCCCAGCTAATAATGCTCCAGGCCAAGTACACGTACAAGTATGTCTGGCTTGAAGCTGAGAGTGTCCCTTCACGGGATGCTTTGGGCATCCACAGATGACAGACAAGTGCATCGGAATAATCCTAGACATGCATTTATAAGAGATGAGGAAAGTAAGTGTCCTGGTTCCCATGAGGCCAAGAGTTCATCATCCACTCAAGAGCTGTCTCTGGGGCACTGTGTCAGGTGTCAAAGAGCTGATGCTCACCGCGAACCAGTTAATCCATCCTCTCCTGGACCGGTCATGGAATGTAGACCTACTGGGGAGACGGCATTACACGCACACTAACACTAATCGATTTCTGTTAAGTGGGGCTTCAGGATATTGAAAACATTTAAGAGAGGAGTTTCACCTACTCATAAGGACTGACTGCCAGATCTTGTCATTATTCCCAAACACACAAAACGTGGAACACATTTTTCTGGGCATTATATGGCGCTTTCTGGCACAGAGCAATGTTCTCTTCTTAGGTATTCTAAACCTTTCTTTAGGACTTCTAAATAGTTATATTTACCCAAAGACTTCTATTATCTGAGTGTAGCAAATATATGCACGGCCCAGTCGGATACAAGCCAGCAAACAGAAGAGACAGGCAACAATCACGTAAATTTTAGATACATGAGTGGCTTATAAATACACATTTGATGCAACACACAGAGATAAACTAACAATAAGTAAGTGGATTTAATATGGTTAGATACGCAAAGCTATTTCAGGGAGATAAACAGCAATGGGATAAAGGATAGCCACGTGTACAGAGGAACAAATAAATTCTGGAAAGAAAGAAAAGGAAGAAAAGGAAGAAAATTCTCCTCCAGGAATCACTGATAACGTCAACAGCATTCAGTCTTACCATGGTCTCCGCATAGGCTGAGTCTGCTAATCTGTTGTAAGCTATATTCTCCACAGACAGATATAATACCAGAGAGAACATTAAGACCACCTATTTCTATTTCCCTGACACCTGACTTCTGCAGGCTGCCTCTGTGGCAAGGCAGGAAGCTGAGGGCTTATCGAATATGCAATCTCCCTGTGAGTACCCGCTGACTGTTGGCAGACGTTGCATAAATCACAAATTTGCAGACCGTGGGCCTTGCAAAGTTGACTCATGCATTCCCCCTCCTTGCCTTACCCCGTTCCCAGTCCCAAACAGGCGGGTCACAAAGAGCCCGATATCTTAAAAGAAGACTTAAATAAAGAGGAAGTTATTTTCAAGCTTGTTCAGGTAGCCTCGGTATGTGGGGATTTATGTTATACCCCAAATACATTCCCTGTTAGGATGATTCCTCATCCGAATGTGATTTCAAGGGCAGCTGGAAAGAAGAACAGGCAAATGACAGGGTAGAAGGCATTACGCTGGGTGAGGGGGCAGTGTAACTTCACAGGACCCCACTCTTCAAAGGGGCTCTGTGGTCACTGTCTTGAAGACATTTTTAATAATTTCATCTTTAAATTCATCTTTAAAGAAAGGCCTGTAAGGGGAAGCCTAATGGAGCAGGGGGAAGCTGCTGGGGGGCCAGAGCCTCCGCTCAGGATTGGTTCTACCCCTTGGGAAGGGGGCTCAGCTGCTGTGCCCGGCCTGCCCTCTGGTGACCAGATCTCAGCTGACTTCCTCCTCCCTGCCTTGGCCCTGCCACTCACAGCCTGGGGTGGTGGCTGGGTCGCGCTGGGGAGCTGGGGGAGGGCCCACCTCTGCCACTGCTCTCAGCTCCCTGTGGGAGCCTGAGGATGGGTCAGGGTAGGATCAGGGTCAGGGTCAGGCTTAAGCCACAGAGTAAATGGGGTGTGGCCAGGTGGTACCATTCCTCTCTGAGTCAGCAGCTGGCTGTGTCTGTGCCTGCCCCGATCCAGACAACAAGTTCATCGGGGGCAGAGGTCACGATCTTTTGGGGGTCATCACTCCACCAGGAGCTGAGGTGGCGGGCCTGAGGGTAGAGGCGACGGGCTTCCCTGCCTCCAGCCTGGGATCCGCATGTTTCTCTTGCCCTGGGCCCTGCCCACCCGGTTGTAAGCCTTGATGTAAGGAAATGAAAGGTAAATTTTTACAGCTGTGAATTTCACCCCCTCTTCCTTAAAACCACCGCTGGGGAACTCACAGGGGTTACGCGTGAATGCTCCAGTTTGCTTCCCTGCCAACACGTGCTAGCAAGCGTACTTTGCTGCCCCTCAAAGTTAGAATCGGTCTCCCCACTTGCCTTCACATTCCAGGAGAAGCTTTAATTGCTGATGCACGTTTTCTTTCTCTCTGTCATGTCAATAGCCACATTTCAAAGGGCGGCGGTAGTTTTGTCAGCGTGGTGCCCAAAGGAATGAGAAGGACAGGGATCAGAGCCCCTGGCATGAGCACAAAGTATGCCTTTGTGATGTGAGGCCACAGAGATTTGGGAGTTAGTGTGGTAGCAAAACCTTGGTTCTACTGATTGATACAATCTCCATGTTGACTGGTTCTTCCCAGCGCACTTTCTGGAAATTGTAGATGCTTAGTGCCTACTTACTAAACTACTGAATGACCATCTCCTAGCTAAGTCTAGGAGTCTCAGGTAGATAGATTACATAGATATATTCTCTCTTGCTCAGTGGATCCTATCAGAAAAGTCTCTTTTATATCAAATTAGCATCTTGATTTCTTTTTTTTTTTAATATTTTATTTATTTGACAGAGAGAAACACAGCCAGAGAGGGAACACAAGCAGGGGGAGTGGGAGAGGGAGAAGCAGGCTTCCCACAGAGCAAGGAGCCCGATGTGGGACTCGATCCCAGGTCTCCAGGATCATGACCTGAGCCGAAGGCAGTCACTTAATGACTGAGCCACCCAGGCGCCCCATATACCTTGATTTCTTAACTTTTTTGCTTGATCTCCTACTTCTCTCTTGACTCTTTCTCTCTGGTGGGTTCTCTTTTTCCTCCTTCTTTCCTCTATTCTAATTTCTCTTTCTTCTCTCTCTGAGCTTTCAGAAAATCACACAAATGTGGGCAGCTTCTAAAACCACAGCTCCCAGCCACCTTCCACTGTCCGCACCAGGTCTTCCTTCCAACTGCACTGAATCTGTTTAACTGTCTGCTCTGACTCAGTCGGCCCAAAATGGGACTCCACATCATTTGCAGAAGCGTCAACCCCCCCCCCCCCGCCAAGTCTCTGCCTCCACATGTGTGTCTGTGGCACCAGCAACCCTCTAGCTCTTTCTGTAGCTTTATTTTAGGTTTTGCATCTACTTTTTAAATTTTTATTTTAGTTTTATCTGTCCTCAAATTTTTCCTCTGCAGCGTCTTTTGGATTCACTATGGCTTGGATTTCCATACCTTGCCCCCATGATTCCAGCACTCTCTATCTCATGCTCCAACCGTCCTTGCCTACCTACAACATCAGTTTTTTTATACATTTTTTTCCACTGTGTAACTAGATCCTTCTTATAGAGTGATGATTCTCAACTAGCATGCCACCAACTATTGATGAATGCCTAAGTGATTTTCTTTTCTTTTCTTCTTTTTTCTTCCTTCCTTCCTTCCTTCCTTCCTTCCTTCCTTCCTTCCTTCTTTCCTTCTTTCCTTCCTTCCTT
>PITA01001120.1:0-152582 GCA_004023965.1 Spilogale gracilis
TACTAAGCACTTATTAAGTGCCATTCCTCTACCGAGGGTGGTGTGAAATGTTCTTTTTTTTTATTTCATTTGATTTTCACGACAGCCTTAGGAAGGTTTTTTTTCTTTTCTTCTTAATGGGAAACCTAATGATCACAGAGGTTAAATAATTTCCCATAACATCATACAGCCAGGAAATAACTGGGACACTGGGGAATCCGAATCCAGGTCTTCTGATAGCTATCCCCTTACCTGATATTCTCAGTGGTTAATTACAGGGACATATTCTTAAGTTTTGGTATTCCAAAATTGAAAGTACCTGTCAAGGCCTCTCTTTCTATCTCATGGAAAGTTATTGAGCAAGAGTATATATCTCTCTCTGCAGTCACGACTCATTTTTCCTGCCTGTGGCTAGCTCTCTTCATTTTGTGCATTTGTTACTTCACTTACGAATTTTCTTTTCCTTAACTATTGCTTGTTAGTCTCTGAGTTCATGGAGAAGTATAAAAGGACAAGCTTACAGTCTAAAAATATTGAGGCAATTTACACAAATGGCTGTGAAATTCCAGATGAGCTGTGATTTAAACCAGCTAGTAATTACAGACTTAGCAATGTCCTGAGCCCAATCACAGCCGCTGAAACATAACTTCCTACCACATAAGCTTGATCAGAGATAATTAGAAGAGAGCACAGGTGGCAAGTCTGTCCCCTGGGAGAAGAATTAGAGCTCGTTTCCACTGTACAGTACCCAGAAAAATTGCATGTTGGTGTTCGCGGGGCCAGACTCACAAGAGCTCCAAGTTCTCTCATCGCTAGCTGCTGCCAGTCCCCACCTTACTTCTGAATTTTTGTGCTGCCGTTATGCAGTGGAGGGCAGTAGTCTGCAGTGTGTTGGGGTAAAGACAAGAGAGGGTGCATGATGCATCTCCGATCAGCTTGCTGGGTACTCCCAGCAGCTGACTTAGTGCCTCCAGAAGAATGCTGTGGGTTGTGTCCGGACCCCTGGCGACACTGATACAGAGGATGTATTGACACGATTGCTCAGTGTGTGCTCCTGCTGAAATTTATTTACCCATGCAGGTTAAGCTTTCAGATCTTTGCGGCCATCTTGTAGCTCCAAATCCTAATACTAGGTTTCCAGTGGAATGTGGACTGAATAAGTAGTCCCATCTAAGAAAAATAACTTGGTGGGGTGCCTGGGTGGCTCAGTCGTTAAGCGTCTGCCTTCAGCTCAGGTCATGATCCTGTGGTACCGGGATCAAGCCCGCATTGGGCTCCCTGCTTGGTAGGAAGCCTGCTTCTCCCTCTCTCACTCCCCCTGCTAGTGTTCCCTCTCTAGCTGTGATTCTCTCTGTCAGATAAATAAATAAAATCTTTAAAGAAAAAAGAAAAAGGAAGAAAAATTTGGCTGAAGGTGTGAATTCTAATACCATTCCATGATCACTCTATACCTACATGTGACTGGCATTTAGAGACCGTAAAGGGATTCAAGGCCAAGAAGAACAAGCCAGTACCATTTCTGGAATCACATTATTACTTACAACTTGTAGAAAATTAATAAACGTGGGAACAAGTCATATAAACAAAGGGCAGCCTTGGAAAAAACTCTCCATGGAAACAAGTCTTCATAATTCTGAAGTATACATCTGGTCCTTAACTATTGAAACACAGAATACATGTTTTCGCTTCCTTCTGATTTCCCATTCATCCACTAATTATTGTTTCATTCTCCTCCATTGTAATGCATTAGATGAAAAGAGTAACCATATTTCAATCCTATCGCTCGCTACCTACCTTCTGCTAATTTATAGTGACATAAAGCCAGGCAAAATGGGAAGACTCAAAGGGCCACTTCAAGTCTAATAACCACAATTACTCTGAAACTGAAAAGTATCTGAATTTACATCTGCACAAATTCTGAGACAACACAAATGTTGCGGCTACGTGTATGCATCTTAATTACAATTCAGTGTTCACAATCAAAAGAAACATTAGGGGTCCAATTCAAGTGTTTGTTCCTGCAAACATAATAGAGAATACAAACATATGTGCATGGAAATGAATATGAGAGGAAAATATATTTTTCCTTTCATTGATTTATGTGCTAGAGTGAAGAATTGCTGTTTGATATATGTACATTAATTATATTTATTTTTCAAAAAGCAGTGTTTACCTAGAAAATCTGATTTAGTCCTAACCACTTCTATTTCTAGATGAAGTCGACACTTAATTGTTGAAAAGATTGACTAAACATTGGGTTTAAATAATATTTACAAAAATTCCATTTATAACATAATTTGGTTGTGCTTTTCATGTATTTTATTCCCTGAGGTACAGTCCTTTTCCTACTTCACATATTTTTAAAAGTTTTATGATTAGAATATTAAAACGTGTAAAAGAAAACAATTCAAAGCAGGATCTCAGAGTTATTTGCACACCATGTTTATTACGGCATTCTTCACAATAGGCAAGAGACGGAAGCAACCCAGTGTCCATGGATGGATGAATGGATAAAGAAAATGAGATATATAGGGACGCCTGGGTGGCTCAGGCAGTTAAGCGTCTGCCTTCGATTCAGGTCATGATCCCAGAGCCTTGGGATGGAGTCTCCAGTTGGGTTCCTTGCTTGGCGGGAAGCCTGCTTCTCCCTCTGCCTGCAGCACCCCCTGCTGGTGCTCTCTCTCTTGGACAAACAAATAAAAATCTAAAAAGAAAGAAAGAGAGAGAGAGAGAGAAAGAGAAAGAAAGAGACAGTAGGATGATGCTTGCCAGGATTGAGAGGAAGGGAAAATGGGTACAGTTTCAGTTTTGCAAGAAGAGAAATTCTAGAGATCTGTTACACAACAATGTGAATATATTTAACATTATTGAATGGTGCTGCTTCAAAGTGGTTACAGTGGGAAATTTTATGTTGTATGTTTTTTTTACCACAGTTTAAGAGAAATGCAAAACTGGGGAAGTTATACTGGAGTGAAGTAGGCCCCTAATCCAATACGACTGTTGTCCTTTATAAGAAGATGGCCCTATGAAGACAGTCACATAAAGGAACATGCTATCTGATGACTGAGAGACTGGAGTTACTGCAGCTGGAAACAAAGATCTGGTACCAAGTACCCACCAGAAGCTAGGAAGAGGCAAGAAAGGATTCCCCTACAGTTTTCAGAAGGAGCATGGCCCTGCCAGCACCTTAATTTTCAGACTTCAAGCCTCCACAACTCTGAGAGAATACATTTCTTTTTTTTTTTCCTTTAAGATTTTATTAGAGACAGCAAGAGAGGGAACACAAGCAGGAGGAGTGGGAAAGGGAGAAGCAGGCTTCCTGCTGAGCGTGGAGCCTGACGACCTGGGGCTCGATCCCAGGACCCTGGGATCATGACCTGAGCCGAAGGCAGCCGCTTAACTGACTGAACCACCCAGGCATCCCTGAGAGAATACATTTCTATTGTGTCAAGGCACCCAGTCCATGGTACTTTGTTATGGCAACCTTAGGAAATTCATATAGGATGATGTCTTTTTTGTTTACTGCTGTACGCCCAGCATCCTCTCCAGTGCCTAGCATGGGGTGGTGCACAATCAATATTCGCTGAATGAAAATAGCTCAACATATACACGAGTAGACAGAATAGCAGTGATGTGTTGACGAATGTTGTAACATCTAGCTGTAGGTCAGCGAGCTGATTTGTAGCATGTGCTGATTTTCACGATGTCCTCCCCATACCGCGGCCAACTGCAAGCTACGAGGTGGATGTGAGAAATTCTGGAAAGTTCAGCAATGGGCTTTCATGAGCAGGTACTAACCAGATTTGGTAGACCACTGCTACGTGTAATGTGACCTTGTGTACCCATCACCCAGCTTCAACAATGATCAATTCCTGGTTAGTCTTGTTTCATCTCTCCGCTTACTATTTTTCCCCACCTATATTATTTTAAGGCAAATAATATTTTAGGGAATTAAATTTCGTGAAAGACACTTCATTGGTAATATTTTAACATGTATCTCTAAAAGATAAGGACACGTAAAATAACCAAATACTGTTGTTATGACTGAAGAATTAGTTTCTTAATATAATTAAATACCAGGTCAGTGTTCATACTTCCAGTTGCATCCTAAGTGCTTTTTATCCCCCATTGTTTGTTTGACTCAGGAATCAAAAAAGAGCACACATGGTGATTATTTCCTAGGTGTCTTAATTCTTTTCATCTATAAGTTCCCTTTCCCTCTCTTAATTTATTGTTACATGTTTGTTAAAGAAAGTAGTTCCTTTCTCCTGAAGAGTTCCCCACTGTGTGATTATGTAGATTTTCTATGAGAAAGTCCAGAAGGTCTGGTTGTTTCTTTTAGAATGTTAGTCAGCTGGGGTGACTGGATAGCTTAGTCACTAAGCGTCTGACTCTTGATTTCGGCTTAGGTCATGATCTCTGTCATGACATCGAGCACCATATCAGGCTCTATGCTGGGCACAGAGCCTGCTTAAGATTCTCTCTCTCCCTCCCCCCCACCACCCCTGCTCCCTCTCTTTCTCTCTCTCAAAAAAAAATGTTAGTCATCCACCGTTGATCAATACCTTGATATATTAAACTCAGTAAAGTCTGTCAAATGGTGATGTTCTAATTCTAACTTCATTCATTAGCTGGAATACTTCTAGAAAGACTATGAATTCCTTGTATCTACCCTTTAGTTATCCTGAGGACCAATGTATGTAGGAGAGGCAGGCAAAATGTTTGAGTTCTTCCCCTCATTTATCATCTTTCAAAATAATGAATTGGTTTACTAGCATCCTTCAATAGTGACCATTTTTTTCCTTTAGCCTAATTACAAACTAATGGATTTAAATACATGTGGTGGATTTCAATCCACTGAAGTTAATATTTTCACTGATACTTTAATCGTCCCATCTCTGAAACATTGGGACCTTCTAATCTGGCACCTTGAGTCCTTTTGACATGGTGCTCGTGGTTTTAGATAGTTTCCATCCTGTCTAGTATGACAAGATGTTCCATTCTCAATTAAAATTCAGGACAGGGTGTTAGTGTCTTCCGTCTTACATCTTTTTACTTTGCTTATGGCTTTTTGACATGCTGAAGTTTCAAAGTTTTTATGTAATTAGATTTATCTTCTCTTTTTGCTTTTGGACTTTGAGTTGTAATTAGCTTTCCTGACTCTAAGGTTACAGAGGAATATACCCATATTTTCTTTTTAAGGATTTTATTTATTTATTTGACACACAGAGAGAGAACACAAGAAGGGGAAGCGGGAGAGGACAAGCAGACTCCCCACCGAGCAGGGAGCCCCATATGGGGCTTGATCTGAGGACCCTGGGATCATAACTTGAGTTGAAGGCAGCTACTTAACAGACTGAGCCACCCAGGTGCCCCCATATTTTTTCTTGCATTTTATTACTTGTTCTTCCAAGTTAACTTTATGGTTATTGATTATAGTTTTTAATAAAGTATATTTACCATCTTTCGGTATCCTTAATGTTAGTTTTCCTTATTAGAAAAAGAAGGTAAAGTTATACATTTTCGGCTAAGGGGTTATGAAGGAATTTCTTTTTTTAAAAAAGATTTAATTTTTTAGAAGATTTATTTATTTATTTGACAGAGAGAGAGATCAAGAATAGGCAGAGAGGCAGGCAGAAAAAGAGGGAGAGGCAGGCTCCCTGATGAGCAGAGAGCCAGATGTGGGGCTTGATCCCAGGACCCTGAGATCATGACCTGAGCTGAAGGCAGAGGCTTAACCCTCTGTGCCACCCAGGTGCCCCAAAAGATTTAATTCTTTAGTTTTTTATTTAAAGTAGGCTCCACACCATCATGGAGCCTAGCGTGGGGCTTGAACTCACAACCCCGGGATCAAGACCTGAGCTGCTATCAAGAGTCTGATGCTTAACTGACTGAGCCACGTAGGCACTCCTAAAGAGTTTATTTTTAAGTAATCTCTACACCCAGCGTGGGGCTTGAACTCATGACCATGAGATCAAGATTTGCGTGTTCTATTGACTGAGCCAGCTAGGCACCCAGAAAGAGTTCATTTTTAACAGTTTCAATTTTTACACTGAAATATCTGATCCATTTGGAGTGTATCCTGGTTTGTGGTATGAGGAATGGATCCAATTTTATCTTCCATTTGGAAGACTGAAAGGCGAGGCGGTGTATAGGAACAAACTATTATTGGGGATATGAGTCAACAAAATTACTGTCAAATTTCACTCAAAGAAGACACAATTAGACCTAGCACCCCACACCATCTGTTATACCACTGGTATTTATGCTCTGCTCTTCCCCCTCTTGGTAGGAAGGCCCACTCAACAGGAAGACTTGTACTCTAGTCATTTCTCAAGGTCAAGCTGACTGTATATGAATAAGGGAGGGACTGTTGACCCAGAGATGCTTTTAGTTTATCTTCCTTGAATTAGGATGTTGGTGGTACTTTTATCGTGTGGCAGTATATTGGAATCTGCTTTCTGTGGTTACTGATTAATAGTTATCTGTTGATTTGTATCTTTATTGGAAAACCAAAACGATTTTATTTATTTAAGATTTTATTTATTTATTTGAGAGAGACAGAGATAGTGGCGGAGAGCATGAACGGGGAGGAGAGGGAGAAGCAGACCCCCCGCTGAGCAGGGAACCTGATGCAGGACTCAATTCCAAGACCCTGGGATTGTGACCTGAGCTGAAGGCAGACACTTAACCGACTGAGCCACCCAGGCACCCCAGGAAACTAAAACTATTTTTACAGAATAATTATTAATAAGCAGAATTGCACTGGTAGAAATAGCAGCAAGATTTGATGGAAAAGAAAGGTAGGGAAAGTTCTGGAGAAGGAAGTCATGGGGCACATAGTCTTGCCCTGGGTGGTTCCAGGTTCTCTTAACATTTTGATCAGAATCATTGTTCCTGATAAAAAAGTAAAAAATATTAACAAAAAAAAGTTGGTCCCATCATCCAGTCGTGTCATTGATAAAATGTTCATCGTGTTCCTTGATTTTCACCACCTTGGTCGGACTCCTCCTTTTTTTATTTTGTGGCTAGTCAGTTGTTGTGGCATCTTGAAACTTGGATCCTTTCACTATCAAATCGTCTTCAGTTATGGAAAATTTGTCTGACGCAAGAAGACTAGGATCTTTTGAGGGTGGTGAGTGTGGATACAGCAGTGGGGAAGCTGGCAGGAACGGCAGGTAGGAAAGGACCAAGGGGTGGAGAACAAAGGGCCCTAAGCGGTGTGTGTAGCAGTGATCAAGGTATTGGGACTGGGTCACAACTACTTACTGAAGCAAGCAAGTATATGGCCCTGCTCCTCTCCTTCGCAGGGCAGAAGTCATTTCTGCTTTATTTGACATTGCATCGCCCTTCAGTGCATACTGCTTTTCTGGAACTTACTTCCTCTTACTGGATTTGTGTGCAGTTGTCCTTCCCTCCTTGATGGCAGTTTGTTGGCCTTTATTAGCCAGAGTCTGGCTCCGTTCCTGGACTGTGGAGTCACTAGCTGTTGAATAATGAACGTCACAGTGAATAACAGCGCAGACGGGGTACACATTGTCTGGTCAGTGTTGACTATTTTCTCACACTAATGGGCCTGACTGTTGGCCTATAAAAGAGTTGGATGCCCTGAAACCACACTTTCTACCATTTCACTTGTCCCAGAATTTGAGTCCCAGTAGATCTCATGATCTTTGAACCTTTGCTTGGAATGGTACAACCTTAGGGTGTCTGAAGATCTGGACTGATGCTTTGGAAGCTGTCCTCTTCAGCCTCAGTAGGCATTAGGCCTTGGGGAAGGAATATTTCTTTCTAGGCCACTGTCATATTTATTGAGTAAATGGTGTGCCAAGTAAAGACTGAAATGCCTCTTCTTTCCACCTCCAAGTGGATTTCACTTCAGGAGGGGTGACTGAACCTCAGTGTCTATTTTGTTTTTTAAAGATTTTATTTATTTCTTTGAGAGAGAGAAACACAGCCAGAGAGGGAACACAAGCAGGATCCCAGGGTCCTCAGATCAAGCCCCATATGAGGCCCCTCGGTGTCTGTTTTGATAACACTTTGCCAAAAGCTCTATTCAGCGAAAGCCACCTGTCCTGCAAAAGTCCATTTATTTCTTATAATGGGACAAGTAACTCGGTCTTTCTGATTGTCATTCCCCAATTTTGCTACAGTTCTGGCTCTATGTGGCCAAGGGGCTTCTTGGTGAAGTCCCAAGTGAATGTCCCCTCGCATGACATTTGTCCCCAGAGTCACTGTCTCAGGGGCAACAGGGTTTTGTAGTTGTCACACTATTTCTGAAGATCTCCACAACCCCCATTTCCTTGTCCTGGGCTAGCCATCTGCACCTTGGTGAATTTGACTGGGTTGTGGGTTGTCCTTGTCTCTCTTCTACCAAAACTTCATGCTTGTAATCAGACTATCTCTTTCTTCTGACTTATCAAAAACATTTTGCAGGGGCGCCTGGGTGGCTCAGTTGGTTGAGTGACTGCCTTCGGCTCAGGTCATGATCCTGGAGACCCGGGATCGAGTCCCACATGGGGCTCCCTGCTCGGCGGGAAGCCTGCTTCTCCCTCTCTCACTCCCCCTGCTTATGTTCCCTCTCTCGCTGTGTTTCTCTCTATCAAATAAATAAAATCTTTAAAAAAAAAAAAACATTTTGCAGAAAAGGATCTTATATAGGTCATTTCTTATTTGCATGAAGGTATCAATGTCATCTTTTTACAGGATTATTATCATATTAAGTCTTTTTTAAAAGATTTTATTCATTGTCATCTTTTTGGTATCAATGTCATCTTTTTACAGGATTATTATCATATTAAGTCTTTTTAAAAAGATTTTATGCATTCACTTGACAGAGAAAGAGAGGCAGGCAGAGGGAGAGGGAGAAACAGACTCCCCGCTGAGCAGGAATCCTGAGGTGGGTGTGGATCCTGGGACCCCGAGATCATGACCCGAGCTGAAGGCAGACGTTTAACTGACTGAGCCACCCAGGCGCCCTCATATTAAGTCTTCTATCCATTTGCTGAATAAATGGCTTTCTGCCATTTATTCTGCTGACTGCCTTTTCTGCTGACTGCCTTTTCTTTATTTTTCCTTCAAATTCAGGCATCATGAAATAATTAGAGGAGAGATGGGGAGGTAGGCAGGAATTCTCCGTGTATGTGCCATGTCAGGCCATTGCATATGCCACCTATGTATCCTGTTAAATAGAAAATCTAGAAATAGGAGGTCAGATTTCCTGAACCTCGGTGTAATGCCTTATATACCTCAAAAGCTTGCATAAAACACAACATTTAGGAGCTAAAGATAATGTTCTCTTGCAGAGCATTGCCCTGCCCCCTCAGGAATGTCCTTATAATTTAATTGGTCACTGTAAGCTGGACACTGGTCCAAGACAAGCAAATGCTGCTGTGTCATTGAAGATGGGGTGGATGCCTAAAATATGCATCCTGAACTACGACGTTGGGGCAACAGACTCATGAGTCAAGGGATGTGTGCGGGCTCTAGAAGCTAGAAAGCGCAAGGAGGTAGATGATGCCCAGGAACCGCTGGAAATTGAGCCCCTCCTAATACCTTGAGTTTAGGACTTCTGACTTTCTGAACTATAAGATAAATAAACGTACGTTGTTGAAGCCACTAGGGTTGTCATGATTTGTTATGGCAGCCACAGAAAATGAACACTTGATTACTAGGTATTGCTGTCTTGTATATCCACAAAAGGAGAGATGATGGAATTACAGGGCTATGCTAAAGAAAACAGGAAAACATGGCCATTTGGTAGGTACACAACTAATCAGTATGTGTGTGTGTGTGTGTGTGTGTGTGTGTATGTGTATAAATAAAATCATATATATATAAATAAATACAATTCAGACCCATCAGTTGCAGATATGTAGTTTTGCTTTTCATTCTGAAATATGATCAGGTCTTAGATCATCTTTAGAAACCATGAGAGGGAGAGAGATATACATTTATTGATTCACCTAACTCAAAACAGAGGCTTCAAAATATCCATCCACTAGATGGCAGGAGAGACAACGTCAAGACTCCGACTGGCTGGGTCTGCCTTTTACTGGGGTAGCATTCCAGATGAAACTGAAGAGCAAACAATTGCAGAAACTATATTGTAATTGACATGTAAAATGCAGACAGGATATAATAAATAGTCTCCATTTGGGGGGACTATGTACAAAAGTACATACTCATAGTCTGTGTCCTCATCAGGCCAAATGAAATATTGCCAGCTCTTTTAAACAGTTTATGGTGGCCCATAGAGGGTATTTTGGGCATTTCCCAGTGGCCTGAGGCTTAACCTGTATTTTTTGCACTTTCAAACCACACTTCACTTAGAAAGCTTCTTAGCAGCCTAGCGCAAGGGAATTTTATTAATTGGTTTTGTGTAAGTTAGATAATTTTTGTGGCTCTTCTTAATACCTGTTTCTGGCTGCCTTGGGGTTCATGTCAAAGGAGGATGTGTGTCTTCAGTGATATTTAAGTTGCTTATTTAGAAGCTTTAAACCATTTGCCTTAGATCCTACCAGCTTCCCACTGATGGACTGCCATTTTCCTTTTAAGTTCCACTTCTTTGGTTTGCTCCTGGGTCAGACTGGGTGGATCTGGTGGGAGAGAACGGAAGGGTTAGACCCTGTTAAGGATCATAACAAAGGTCAAAGGCAGTAATGTTGTGACATGTCTCATCTCTGTGGCATTGGAGTCAAGAGAGCAAAAGCAAAAACAACCACAAAAGTAAGTTGAATTGTGTGTGTGTGTACGCACACACAGGTGTGGACTAGGTTGATTCCCAGGGGAAAAAAATTTTTTTCCCTTGGCATACCTGACCACAAATCAGTGAAGAACTGCCCATTGATTATAGAAATGGCCTGGATTAGTAAATTGGGTCAAAAATCCTAAAGCAGGTGATGTCAATGCCAAATAAAATGGGAAGCTGTGGCCTCCTTACTTCCTCTTATTACATCTCAATGTCATTTGTGTCATGTGGTCTTTAGATAACACACTCTGAGATCATCTCTGTCTAACTTTAAGTCATCGATGATAGCTTAACCTTCTCTTTTTAATATTCCAAGAGCTCAGTGACTCTGCCCTCCATCTGCAGGCTTAAGCTTTCATACTTTCATCCACAGCTTGTTGAGACCTGGGTTTTTTGAGATATTATTCTCCCCTATGTACTTTATTTAGTGATCTTTTAACTTCTACCCATTTTTTTCCTTAAAGATTTACTTATTTATTTTAGAGGCAGAGAGGAAGGGGAGGAATATGGGCAGAGGGAGAGGGAAGGAGCGAGAATCCCAAGCAGACTCCCTGCAGAGTGTGGAACGGGACTCAGTGCTCAATGCCATGACCTGGGCCAAAATCAAGAGTCACCTGCTCAACCGACTGAGACACTCAGATGCCCCTAACTTCTATCCATTTAAACATAATTTCAGAATAAGTAATATCTACACTTGGTGCAAAACCCAAACGGTAAAAAAATAAGTAAATAAGTTAAAAAAATTTTAAAAACTCAAGAAGTGAAGTTTTCTTCCCATACTAACCCTAGCCATTCAGTTCCCTTCCTCCCAGAAGCAATAACTAATATTAAGTTCTTGTTTATTCTTCAAAGGTATTCTAAACAATTATACAATACAAACAATAACATGCTTTATATACTCTTCTACACCTGGCGTTTTTCATTTAATATTATTTTGGAAATAGTTCATATTGTACACATAGAAATGCTTGATTCATTGTTTGAATGAAGCATAATTTGTTGACATACATCTAGATGGTTTCCAATCTTTTGCTATTATAGACATCATTATAATACGTATTTTTGTAAAGTCTTTTTGCACATGTGGGAGTATATCTATAGCATAAGTCTCTAGATGGGTTAAAGGGCAGGTACATTTTCAGTTTTGTCAAAAATTGCCAAATGGTCTCCACCGAGGTCAAGAGAGTTATTAATCCAATCAGGAATGTATGGGATTGCCTATTTCTTCGCACTCCTGAAATAGAATGTATTATCCTAAATTTTTATCTTTCTTTATTTTGGGTGTATTATAGATCTATATACTCTAAAGATTTTATTTTCTTAAGATTTTATTTACTTATTTGACAGAGAGAAACATAGCTAGAGAGGGAACACAAGCAGTGGGAGAGGGAGAGGGAGAAGCAGGCTTCCTATGGAGCAGGGTGCCGGATGCAAGGCTCGATCCCGGGACTCCGGGAACACGACCTGAGCTGAAGGCAGATGTTCCACGACTGAGCCACCCAGGAGCCCCTAAAGATTTTATTTTTATTTTATTTTTATTTTTTTAAAAGATTTTATTTTTAAGTAATCTCTATCCCCAGCGTGGGGCCCAAACCTACAGGCCCAAGATCAAGAGTTGCATACTCCACTGACTAAGCCAGCCAAGTGCCACCATAGATCTTTATAATCTAGATTTAGCTTGCATTTCTCTTATAAGTAAAATTGAACATATTACATATGTTTTTTTTAAAAGATTTTATTTATTTGACAGCGAGAAACAGCGAGAGAGGGAACACAAGCAGGGGGAGTGAGAGAGGGAGAAGCAGGCTTCCCGCCGAGCAGGGAGCCCAATGTGGGACTCGATCCCGGATCTCCGGGATCATGACCTGAGCTGAAGGCAGTCACTTAACCAACTGAGCCACCCAGGCGCCCCGAACATATTACATATGTTTTAAGAGAAATTTGAATTACCTTTTTTTTGTGAATTATCTATCTGTATCCATTGACCAATCTTTTTTTTAAATCTTTTTTTAATTTTTATTTATTTATTTTTTATTTATTTGACAGAGAGAAACACAGCTAGAGAGGGAACACAAGCAGGGGGAGCGAGAGAGGGAGAAGCAGGCTTCCCGCCAAGCCAGGAGCCAGATGTGGGGCTCGATCCCTGGTCTCCAGGATCATGACCTGAGCCAAAGGCAGTCACTTAACCAACTGAGCCACCCAGGCGCCCCATTGACCAATTTTTAACTGGGTTGTTGATCTTAGTCTTATTGATTTGTAGGAGTACTTTACATATTAAAGTACTCTTTGTCTTTGGTATTTGGTGTATTGCTATTTTTTCCGGTTTGTCTTTGGATTTCCTGGTGTGTGTGTGTGTGTGTGTGTGTGTGTGTGTGTGTGTCTCATGGTAATTTTAGATTATATAGTCAAATTAACCAGTCTTTGCTTTTATGGCTTCTGGTTTATATGGCATGTTAGGTCTTTCCCTCCCTGCAATTATTAAAAATTTTACCCATCTTTTCTCCTAGTATTTTTATGGTTTAGTCATTTCAGATTTAAATATTTAATTAAATTGGTATAAGGAATAGTATATGATTTAATCTTCCAAATATACTTTTGAATTTCTTAATAAAGTATAACTTTGTACTTTTTAACTTCTCCCTGGCTATGTAAATAATAACTGCTCATTTAAAAAACCTTAGAGATACAGAAGAGCAAAAAGAAAGAAAAATCACCTATTATTCCATTATTTAGAGATATCTACTGTTAATATATTGTATTTTCTTTCCCTTTTTTATGTATTTATAGAGACATAGCTTCTTTTCTTACAAAAGTCAGGATCATATTATATATACAGTTCTGTATCCTGTTTTTTTTAAAGATTTTATTTATTTGAGAGAAAGAGAAAGAGAGAGAGAAAGTATGAGCAGGGGGAAGAGGGAACCTGATGTGGGAATCCATCCCAGGACACTGGGATCATGGCCTGAACTGAAGGCAGATGCTTCACCGACTGAACCACCCAGACACTCTTGTATCCTGTTTTTTTCAACTTAATATTATATCGTGGGAAAATTTCCCATGTCAAATGTGCTTAGTCTTGAAATATGGGTGCTTTTTTTTGTCTGAGTCTGTCCCATCTGCATCTATTTTGAGGCTAAATTTGAAAGCTCTGGAGTGATAGAAACTATTTTTGTACAAATGGTTATGATTATTCTTTGGGAAGTCTCATTTTTTGATGGTATCTAGGAAATGTTCATTGATAATATCATGCTTTTCCTTCCATCATTCAAATTCTTGATTAAAAGTTAAATGTAAATATGCTTATTTGGGGACCAAATTCTATTCTTTATATAATGCTTCAGGAATGAATCACGGTGATACTTGTCAGATATCTTTTTGGTTATAGATAGATAGATAGATAGATAGATAGATAGATAGATAGATAGATTAAAGATTTATTTATTTAATAGAGAGTGTGTGAAAGCATGCATGCTCATGTGCCTTTGTTTATGTGCTCACAACCAGGGTAGGAGAGAAGAAGGAGAGAGAGAGGGGAAGGAGACTCTCTGCTGAGTGCAAAGCCTGTCCTAAGGCTCGATCTCACAACCCTGAGATAATGACCTGAGCATAAACCAAGAGTCAGATACTTAACCTACTAAGCCACCCGGGGATTCCATCAGTAATATTTTGATATAATACCATTTCGACTACTCAACTACTACTTAACTGACTGCTTACGTACTTAACCACTACTTAACCAAATCATTGTTTTCTATGATCTACTTACTATTAAATATATATATCACTTAATAGGATAATCATTTAAGAGTTACCTAAACAGATAATGCATAGGGAAAATGGTGTGGAAAGATTCAATTTCCAATGTGTGTATAATAAAATTCTTGGAACAAGTGGTATTTGATATGGGACTGGTTGGAATTTGACAGGTAGAGATAGAGGTGGGGAAGGCAAGACATTCTGGCTGAGGGGATAAAATGTGCTAAAATCCACAAGTGGGGTCGGACGGGGTATGTTCTACAAATGATCAGCAGTCCAGTTTGGTTGGTGCACAGGCTGCATGAGTGGGAATAGGGAGATAGTAGGTTTCAAAATGAGCCCTGTTAGGGGGCCCTAGGTGGCTTAGTGAGTAGAGGATGAGATTATTGATGTTGGGGTTATGAGTTCGAGTCCCACGTTGGATGTAGAGTTTGCTCAGAGAAAGTTAACTTTGTAAATGCAAAGCTTCATAAAGGCTTGGAAAGATAAACCGAGTGGTTGCTACTTCACTAGGCATTAGAGTGATAAAGGGTTTTGACTTTTAACTATGGAAAATGAGAAGGATATACAAAAGTAAACAACACTATGCTGTCTCCTCTTGTAGCCTTCACCCTGCCTCAGCAGTTGTGATCCTATAGCCAGTCTCACTTCATCCACGTGCCCCATTTCTGCCATATTATTTTGAAGGAAACCTCAGACAACTTATCATTTTGTACATTAATATTTCAGTATGCATCTCTAAAATACAAGGATTCTTTACACAAAATGTAACCATAATACCAAAACATAACCATGCTTAAAAGAACCCACAGTATTTCCTAAAAATAATTTAAGGGTTTTGAAGAAAGCATGCTATGAGCAAGCAGTACAGTGCTCAGCCCATAAAAGAGGATGGCTGCTTTTCCAGATATAAAATGTTGCGTTATTTAACTGGATGAACTTGATGTGTAGAGAGTTACCTAAATGCAGATAATGGAAATGAAGCATTTTTTTATGAGTGCCGAATGCTTTAAGTCACTTCACTGACACAGAGTCATTTAGAGATTTTTTTTAAAGCTTGCCATTACATCAGAGCCAGAGCTTGGAAATGATTGCTCAGAAGGGAAAATGGCATCGTCGATTTTCATTAAAATAAAGCTGACAAAATAATTTTAGTACCTTTTAAAGTCTTTCATGGAAATAACAGGGGTCTATTTATTTCACTCTTTGGCACCTTTTTGCCTGGAACTGCCCAAGAAAGAGTGTTTTGTTTTAAAGACTAAGGTTAAAGAGAGAGAATTAAAGGAGAGGAAGAAAAAATGGCTGTGTATCCCAATAAATTGTGTCCTTCTAAAGAAACTGCATTATATTAGAATAGATTATTCTCTGGGGGTTGGTTGGAAAAAGGCTATCATGGTGGAAATGCAGTTACGTTGTGTTGGATGTTGATGGAGGGGAGGCCGTTGAAACCCAGAAGCTTGTTTATTCCCCTGGGTGCCTTCATCCGTGTGACATTAGCCACCTGGAGCCCTGTTTGCTCAGCTGCCCATCTGATAGAATATCCAATCTCCTCATTTCCTGTGCTGTGGAAAATTATTAGATTCAGTAAGTGACGGAACCCTTCTTTGGAATGGAAATCGCTGATGTATTTGAGACCATGTATTTGGCACGAATCAAGGATGAGTCTTAGATTCTTTTTTCTAGCAGACCTTGCCCAAAGCCTGCTGATTAAAAAAAAAAAAAGACAACAGAAGGTCCAAATGGCTTTGGTAGAGCAGAGTTTGTTTTAGTAGGTAAATGTTTTCTTTATTTCAACTTTATTTTCTGAAGACTTACTCTTCTCCAACAAGCTGGGAGAGGAAAAAAAGCATCTCTTAGAACAACTGTTTCTACTGCTAAATTTTCATTGTAATTCAGCTGCTCTGTGGAACTTTGCCATTCAGATCGAAAGAGGACAATTGCAAGTTACAGTGAGAGGCTGATTCTGTGCTGAATGACTTTGAATTTAAGTTGGATACAAGTGGGATACTCGTACTTAAACAAAAAATCTGCACTTCCTCTGAAATATAGCAGTCCCAATGAGAAATAGAGGCTTCTGAGTGTAGGAGGCAGAACTTGGCACCTATTTTATCTTTCCTTATATTCTTGTTCAAACAAGCTTGCTTTCAGTCTTCGGTTATGTCTTGTTCTCCATTGTTCTATTGCCGACTACATCAAGCTTAGGCAAACGTACTTCTCCAAGACTGTAAGGCTCGTTGGTCCTTCTGTCTAGCACGGAGCAAGAGCACACATTTCAGCAGATTAGACTAGATAGATGCAAATGCTGGTAACATCCTCTTTATCTGTAGTTAGACTTCCAGCAATCTTAACTGACCTCTCTGGAAGGTGGCCAGAGTCTGCAAGGAAGCAAAGAACGCCTTTGGGAGCTGGAAAGAATTATCACAGAGAGCACGGACTTTACCCTGTCAGAGAAGCACCAGGAGAGGTAGTCAGATTTTACCTTTATTTATTTATTTTATTTTTTAAAAGAATATTTTACCTATTTATTTGACAGAGAGAAACACAGCCAGAGAGGGAACACAAGCAGGGGGAGTGAGAGAGGGAGAAGCAGGCTTTTTGCCGAGCAGGGAGCCTGATGCGGGGCTCGATCCTGGGACTCCTGGACCATGGCCTGAGCCGAAGGCAGACGCTTAAAGACTGAGCCACCCAGGTGCCCCCAGATTCTACCTTTAACCAGCAACCTTATTTGTACACCACTGTAATAGACTTCATTGTCCGGCTAGCTGGCCCACAGCAAATTAGATGAGAGGCTATTCGCGGCAGGTCCACTAAGAGCCGGAAGAAAACCGCGGAAAGTTTGAATTCAAGGGAGGAGTAGAATTTTAAAAGATATATATGAAAACTGAGAAAAACTCAGCAGTCTGAGACCATTGAGTGAAGGGGCAAACCATCATGTGGACCACAAGGCTTTGAGTGAGTCTCTGCTTTTAAGAATAGGAACTATCAGGGGGCACCTGGATGGCTCAGTCATTAAGCATCTGCCTTCAGCTGGGGTCATGATCCCAGGGTCCCAGGATCGAGCCCCACGTCAGGCTCCCTGCTCGGTGGGAAACCTGCTTCTCCCTCTCTCAACCCCCTGCTTGTGTTCCCTCTCTCGCTATCTCTCTCTCTGTGTCAAATAATAAATAGAATCTTAAACAAACAAACAAAAAAGAATAGGAACTATTAGAGGGAAGGTAGGTGGAGGGCAGGGGTGAAATAGATAAAGGGGATTAAGAGGTAGAAGCTCCCAGTTATAGAATAAGTAAGTCATGGAGATGAAAAGTACAGCATATGGAATGTAGTCAATATTGGTGACTACCCTTTTTGTGGTGAGTGCTGAGTAATTATTATGTTGTACACCTGAAACATTATAATATCATATGTGAATTATACTTTAATAAAAAATAAAATGCATCTATTCTTTAAAAACAGAAATCATCTTGCCTCTCTATATGTATTACTAGCACACAGCCCATAAAAGGAGCATAAAACAGACACTCAGCTTTTTGGGGAAGGCAGACATGAAAGCAGGATCCCAGTATAATCCAGTAGGGTTTATAATGCTAACTCAACTCATCAGAAAGTAACGAGATTATATTCCTCGGCTGATTCAGAAGGCAGGAAAAAAAATTCCATCCTAAAAAATTCAATGAAAAGCACTTGAGTAAATATGTGGGCATGGGATTGTGGAATTATATGGTAGGTTTATGTTTAACTTTGTAAGATGAGACTAAACTGTTTTCCAAAGTGGCTGTACCATTTTGCATTTCTACTAGCAATGTTGGACAGTTTCTGTTGGCCTATGTCCTTGTCAGCACTTGGTATTGTCCATTTTTAAACATTCTAATATTCTAATAGATGTACAATGGTATGTCATTTTGGTTTCAATTTGCATTTCCCTGATTTGTGATATTGAGCATCTTTCTATGTGCTTATTTGCCATCTGTATGTCTTTTCTGGTGAAGTGTCTGTTCAAATATTTTGCCTTTTTATTTTTTAAAGATTATTTATTTATTTATTTATTTATTTATTTATTTGACAGAGAGAAACACAGTGAGAGAGGGAACACAAGCAGGGGGAGTGAGAGAGGAAGAAGCAGGCTTCCTGATGCGGGGCTCGATTCCTGGACTGTAGAATCATGACCTGAACTGAAGGCAGATGCTTAACAACTGAGCTACTGAGGCGCCCCTATTTTTTTTTAATTAAACACTTTTTTTAAAAGATTGCATTTACTTATTTGACAGAGAAAGAGAAAGAGAGCACAAGCCAGGGTGGGGGGGATGGCAGACAATGGGAGAAGCAGGCTCCACACCGAGCAGGGAGCCTGACATGGGGCTCGATCCCAGGATCCTGGGATCATGACCAGGGGCCAAAGGCATATGCTTAACTGACTGAGCCACCTAGGTGCCCCTATTTTGCCTTTTTAAAAATCGGGTTACTTTCCCACCATTACTGAGTTTTCAGAGGTCTTTATATAGTCTGGGTCTAAGCCTTTTATCAGATCAGTATTTATTGAAATGAAATGAAAACTTCTGTGCATGCAAAAACCTGTAGACATTTATAGTAGCTTTTTTCATAGTTGCTGAAAACTGGAAACAATCCAAATATCCTTCAACTTCCAAATGGTCAAAAAAATCGCAGTACCTCTATAAAATGGAATACTACTCAGCTGTGAGAAGGAACAAACACCCGATTCACATAATATGGATGAAGCTCCAATGCTTTCTGCTAAGTGAAAGAAGCCAGGTTCAAATCGCTATAGATTATTATGATTCCATTCATGTGCCATTTTGGAAAAGGCGAAACTATAGGGACAGAAAAAAAATCAGTGGTTTTCAGGAGCTGTGGGAGGGGGGAAGGGGTTGCCCACAAAGGGGGCAGCAGGAAGGAAACGTGAAGGACAAAAGAAGTGTTCTATATATTGATTTTGTTTGTGCTTTGTAAACACTCACAAAACTAATATTACAAATGGTAAACTTTACTCTCAAAAATTATACCTCAGATTTCAATTAAATTTTTTAAAGTAAACTCTCCCCCCAGTGTGGGGCTTGAACTTGTAACCCGAGATCAAGAATCACTCTACTGACTGACCCAGCCAGGTGCCCCTGTATCTCAGTTTTTTTAGAAAGGAAAATAGAAGAAGAGGTGGTGGTATCAACAGGAAGTAAACTTCAAAATGTTGGAAAACAAAAATAAAAATGGGCAAAATGGTGGAAAATACACTATTGTGGCTGTGTCTCAGGGGGTGTTCGGGAAGTTAGTGCATGCAATTCACCATCAGAATTCTATAAGAAGTTAATCTTGTTTCTAGAGGAACACGAGTTAATTTATGATCCCCTGTATTTTAATTTGTAGGAAATTATGAATGTAGTAGCATCAGGCCTTTGCTTAGCAGTGAATTATTCATGTGATGCACAGATAGAGTAATGGGAGATAAAAACAGTGTATCCATCCATCCTTCATAATGGGGCTAAATCTCTTTATGATCCAAGCCCACATCCAAAAGCCCAGCCTCCCAGCTTTACTATTTTTCTGCTCGCATTTGTCCTTTTGCGCCGTGACTTCCCTGATCTCGGCTAGGCGAAACTGAACCGATCTTTCAAGATCCAACTGCAGAGCTGCCTCCTTCATGAAGCTTTACGCGATCACCCTATTCTGAAGTGAATTTTCCCTCGTTGTACTGAGTAGTGTCACAGAAAATGCTTAGTGCATTGACTCCAAAAGCAGCAAGTAGAACAAAAGAACCAACAGGCACATTACAGATGCTGGAGAAATATTGAACGAAGAGCCTGGACCATTAGCTTTGTTTGTGGAGTTAAAAGCTTGGAGATGCCCCATTGCCTGGGTTTGAATATCTGCTCTGCTGTGTACCAGTTGTGTTATATTAAACAAAATCATTTAACCTCGAAGTCTTAGTTTCTTTATTTGTAAAATGGAAGTAAGAATAGCACCTACCTGGGGCTGTCACCAGGAATAAGTGAATTAATCTACAGCGTTGGCCATCATTATTTTCGGAAGCAGCTTTAATCCTCCCAGCTAATTCGAATCAGATGGGACTAACGACGTTAATTCAAAGGGTGTGTTGGTTTTAAGGGGCTGTTGCCGTTAGGAGACCTAGAAACATAGGATCACATGGACAATCATCCCATCCAGCCATGTCAGAAAGATCAGTAACACTAGTCCCATTATGGATTCTAACCTAAGTCTGAAAATCCATCAGGGCAGCCTTCATAATAATAGGACTTTCAAGGGGGCTGCGCGGGTGGAGGAGGGAGGAGGGGAAATCAGCTGCCTCCCGGACCTTGCGGAAGAGAGCCCTTAGAGCCAGCCTGTTCAGGAGCAGTCATTTGATATTCTAGGCAGCTGCCTGACACTGCACTTTGGTGCCCCACAGTGTAATTAACAGGCACACACACAGCTGCCTTGTCAGACAATTGGCCAGACTTGGCAGTGTGGGCGGCAGAGGCGGGGCTGTGGCAGGGAGGACCCGGGCTACGTTTGCCACCTTGGGCGCTGAGCTTTCCCTATAGCTCCCTAATAACACTTGCAGCTGCACCCCGAGGACCTCCCGAAGCAGCGTGCCTGCTCATCTCTTGGAGGGGGCAATCCAGATTCCAGGGTTCATCATCAGTTAGCGTTCTCTAGCTGACTTAACAGTCCCATGAGCTTGCCCTCCTCCATGCTATCCGACTCAGCTGCCACTGGCCCCACTCACTTCTTTTTTAATTGTCCTCAAACCACACAAAGTGGTTTTGATCGCTGTTACCAGTGGCCAGATAAATCTTGTTTGGGGGTGGGGGAGGAAGTGTAACAGGAAGTGTGATGTCAAGAAAGAGGCACGGGACTGGGAATCAGGAGACCTCCCTTTTTGTTGGACCTTATGAGTAGTGTGACCTTGAGAAAGTCATTTATTCTCTGCAGCTTTGCATCTTAATGTGTACAAATAAGAGTGGTTAGAAAGGGCCTTTTGGGAATATTAGTGGCTTTTGGGGATCTACCACTCAGAAGCCATTTCAGGATCTCTGGATCATGGATCTCAGATGCAGTAGAACCTCTACTTAAGATTAAGAATCTCAGAACTGGGGCACTTGGGTGGCTCAGTCTTCAGCCTTGGTTTTGGCTCAGGTCATGATTTCAGGGTCCTGAGATCAAACCCCGCTTTGGACTCGGCACACAGTGGGAATCTGCTTGAGATTCTCTCTCTCCCTTTGCCCCTCCCCCATTCTCACTCTCAAATAAATAACATCTTAAAAAAAAAAAAGAATCTCAGAACTGTCTCTACCTTGAAGTTGCTCCTTGTCAAATAAGCAATTCTTAGGCAGGATGGGATCCCTGTCCCTGAAACTTTCAACCTTCCTTGCTTTCCAGCCTTTCTTGGGGGTGCTGCAAAATCCTAGCATGGGTTTGTATCCAGAAGGTTCTAGCAGCTTTTGGTAAAAAGCCCAAAAATGAAAATATGGAACCCAAGGATCAATTCTAAGCCCAGCTTTGTCGCTCTGTAGGGGGTATGTTCCTACCCTGGACTTGTTCATGTAGGTTACGTTTTTCCTATTTGTGTCAGCCCTCAGTCTGTTAGTTTGAGAAATGTTGGTTTTAGCCAGACTCATTTACCTAGTTTCCCTTGTGGAGAAATGTCTCATACTTATGGGCCTCCCCTAGAGCCTGCGGGCCTGGCCCCTGGCCAGTCTCATTGTATGCTCCTTGCACAGGCTTATCGGTTTAAAATTAGGTGGAGGAGAACTCCAGTACAGCTCAGATGGGCTTGGGAGAGCCTAAAGGGGAGATCAACAGCCCCCGGGTGTGTGTTGTTAGAAGGTTGGAGACTCCAAGCCCTGTTGGTTTTGCCTTGAGGGATGAGAGGTGTTTGTGGGTAAGACACAATTATGCGCATCTCTCCCCAACTCTGCATTCAGTGATTCCAGCTGGTACCTTGACCTTGGCCAGGATGAAGTATTTTCTCTATGGAAATTGGCAGACTCATAATCAGGGGCGTTTATTTTTTTCCATCTTTTTTTTCCCTCTTGTTCAGAATGGATAACTTCTGTTGATCTAAAGTTTTTGTTTTGTTTTGTTTTGTTTTTGATCTAAAGTTTATTGTCTCCTTCCTCTGTCCTCTCCGATCTGCTCTTGACCCCATAGAGTGGGTTTTAAATTGTGGTTATTGTATTTTTCAATTTGAAACGTTACATGTCTTTGTATCTTCTGTTCATTTTTTGAGACTATATTTTTCGAGTTGCTTCAAGAACGTTCATGAATGCTTTGCTTGAGCATTTTTTTTGTAATAGCTGGTTTAAAATTATTGTCAGATAATTACAACATCTGTGTCATTCTGACATTGGCGTCTGTTTGTTGGCTATTCTCATGTGAATTGAGATTTTCCTGTTTTTTATGTATGCTGAATGTTTTTTAGATTGCATCCTGGACATTTTGATTATTGTGTTTATAAGACTCTCGGTGTTAAGTCCTGTAAAGATGTTAATATTTAACAGGCAATCAACCTGGTTAGGTTTAGGCTGCAATTTCTTTTCTTTAAGAGTTTATTTATTTATTTGACAGAGAGAAACACAACTAGAGAAGGAACACAAGTAGGGGGAGTGAGAGAGGTAGAAGCAGGCTTCCCGTGGAGCAGGGAGCCCGATGTGGGGCTCAATCCCAGGACTCCAGGATCATGACCTGAGCCGAAGGCAGACGCTTAATGACTGAGCCACCCAGGTGCCCCTAGACTGCAATTTCTCACCCACCTCTGTGGGCTGTTGTTCCATTTTGAGTTCAATTTTCGAAGCCTTTGCATTGCTGTTTGGATCTCAGTTATGGGCCTCAGTTACGGAGGATGGGTTGGGCCCACGTGAGCTCTTCTGCCACCATTTTGGCTGAGTTGTTCGGCGTCCGAGCCATGAGAGGATGAAGAGAGAGAAAAGAAAACCTTTTGGCCCACTAGAAGTTTATTTCCTGGTCCTGGAGCCAGAACTAGAGAGGACTTCTGGATCTTTCTGTGTTCCTGCCGATGACCACTTTCGGGTTTTGTTTAGGCTGGGGAATACTGCAGGGGGAAGATGGTAAACTCACCACTAATTTGGCGATACTTGAGACAGGGCGGAGTGTGCTTACTCCATCTTGCCTATCTGGAGCTGAGGGCCCTTTCTTTTTTGGCTGGAGAGCCTCTTTCTATTCATCAGCACACTCCTGTCTGACTGTATCAACTGTGACTCTAAATAAGGATATTCCTTCTGTAATCTCTCACATTCCTTTCAGGCAAGCCTACCATTTTCTCTCCGCGTGTCTCTAATCATTGCTTTACCACTCTGGACCTCAGTATCTTCATTTGTAACTTGTGGATGTTAGCAGTACATACCTCTTTGGATCATTGTAAGGGTTTGATGAATTACTGCAGGACTTAGAAAAGTGCCTTTTTTGTTGTATAGTACTGTATAGTACATGCTCAATAAATGGAAGCTATAGCTGTATTTTTTAAAGTAAGCTCTTTGCCCAAGGTGGGGCTCGAACTCACGACCCCGACGTCAAGAGTCACGCGCTATACCGACTGAGCCAGCCAGGCGCCCCTGGAAGCTATGCTATAAAAACATAAAGAACTCTTTATGTTTCAGTCTCTTTTTGAAGTAGAGAAGAAGGTATTTAGGCAGAAATCAAAGCCAGAGATGGGATAAGCCTTCTGGCATAGTTGTTTAGAGCTTTGGCTTTAGAACCAGTGGGTGAGTCTCTAATTCAGTTACTTACTAGCTGTGTGACTGTGGGAAAGTCATTTCACCTTTCTGTGCCAGCAGTAGAATGAGTACAGGGCTGATGGGAGGATTAAAGGAGATACTACATGAAAAAAAATGCTCAGTAAGTATCAGCTGTTATTAATATTGTGTTAATTCAGTGTCCACTGTAAACCAGGCCCTGCTGGGCTATTTAATGGATATTTTATAGATAAAATATCTGTAGGTGATTACACACACACACACTCATCTACAGACATTTTATATATATATATATATATAATTTTTATTTTTTTATTATTTTATTTTAAAAAGATTTTATTTATTTATTCAACAGAAAGAGTAACATCTAGAGAGGGAACACAAGCAGGGGGAGAGGGAGAGAGAGAAGCAGGCTTCCCACCGAGCAGGGCCCCCTATGCAGGGCTCGATCCCAGGACCATGGGACCATGACCTGAGCCGAAGGCAGATGCTTACTGACTGAGCTACCTGGGTGCCCCTAAAAGTTTATTTTATTATATTTTTTATAAAGATTATATTTATTTGACAGAGAGAAACACAGCAAGAGGGAACACAAGCAGGGGGAGTGAGAGAGGGAGAAGCAGGCTTCCTGCCTAGCGGGGAGCTGGATACGGGACTCCATCCAGGGACTCCGAGATCATGACCTGAGCTGAAGGCAGATGCTTAATGACTGAGCCACCCAGCACCCTTAAAAGTTTATTTTTTAAAAAATAATCTCTACATCCAGCATGAAGCTCAAACCCAGGACCTCAAGATCTAGAGTCACTTGCTCTTCTACCTGAGCCAGTCTGACGCCCCTGCATGTGTTATAAAATATCCATTAAATAGCCCTATGCTACCTTCTCTTCCTGAGACACCACTTGGCTAGCTGATGTCTGCCACATCGCACGGCCCAGCGCCACTGTCATGATCTACTTCAAAACCCTTGACAGTGCTTACTGGACTATAACGAGGAGAAATTAATGAGGACACAGTTAATCTCTCCAGATTGACTCAGGACTCAGTCACTTCCTGCTTAGAGCTGTAGTCCTCCGTTCCCTTCAAGCTAACAGCTTGTGACTTCTTGGCCTGCCCTTTCCATGAGCTGGGCTGACTGCCGGCCCGGGCTCTCCTCGACAGCAGGATATGCAATGTTTCTGTTGCAAAGGGTTGCTGGAGCTAGAATTAAGAGAAGTGGTTTTGCTGATACGTGATTTTGTGGTTTGTCTCACACCCTCTTTCCAGAGCAGTGCATGGCCTCTAATTTTCTGCTTTAGGTATCTGGTTGCATTTTTCTTTCTTTTCATGCGGTCTTTTTGATCTCAGAATTTCTCCATGTTCTGAGGCTGTTGAGATTACACCTTACAGCTTTGACAAAGAGGGGCATATTTGAGTCGGTGGTATTCGAAGTCTTGGCAACCAAAGCTCTTCGTGGAGTCAGATACTGTTTTACCTGTCCCCGATGTCTGCTCCCTTTTGGGAGATGGCTTGTGTCCGAGATAGAAGTGTGCAGTCCAAGATCAGATGTCCCGGATCTACCCCCTGGTTTCCTTGGGGTCCTAGTGCAAGTCATATCATGGCTCCGAGTGTCAGTTTCTGTTATCTGAATACACTGAGGCTTGTGGCCCCAGCAACAGAACTGTTGGAGTGGGGGTCAGGGGTGGGGCGGATGGATACCAGCGACTGCAGAGAAAGACCTGCTTGGCCAGTGATGCCCCCAAGACTTTTTCTGGGGAAACTGAGGCATTTAAGGAGCTGGTCTCTTTTTTTTTTTTTTTTAAAGATTTTATTTATTTGGCAGACAGAAACACAGCTAGAGAGGGAACACAAGCAGGGAGAGTGAGAGAGGGAGAAGCAGGCTTCCTGCCGAGCAGGGAGCCCGATGTGGGACTTGATCCTGGGTCTCCGGGATCATGACCTGAGCTGAAGGCAGTCGCTTAACCAACTGAGCCACCCAGGTGCCCCAAGGAGCTAGTCTCTTGCTAGTGTTCTTTGCTCTTTCTCCCTCAGGCTGACAGAAGCTCTGGAAATAGAGGAGTTCTGTGAAACAGGGAAGCTTGAGCCAGATGATGCCTTTTTTTCTTTTCTTTTGAAGGATTTTATTTATTTGACAGGGAGAGAGAGAGAGAGAGAGAGAGAGAGCGAGTGCACACAAGCAGAGGGAGCAGCAGGCAGAGGGAGAAGCAGGCTTCCCTGCTGAGTGGGGAGTCTGAAGCAGGGCTCGATCCCAGGACCCTGAGATCATGACCTGAGCTGAAGGCAGACGCTTCACCGACTGAGCCACCCAGGTGCCCCTGGGCACCCAATCTTAACTGTGTGTGTCAGGTAAGTTCCTTTGCAGTCCCGCTAACTGTACTTGAAGACAACAAAAAGACTTAGCTGAAATGACTCGATGTAGCCAAGGATTATAAATTGCTTTATTGAAATTTAAATTGAAGCATAATCATCTGTATCAAACTACCATTCCAATAGGGTTCGATTCTAATGTGAATTTCCAATTTCCTCTTCACTAAGGAATTCAGGGGAATCTTGAACTGAGTGTGACTTTCTTCCTGTCTGAGTTTTACAGGTCCACTTCCTTGTGTCCCACCTTGGGTCTCATGCCCAGCTGCTCTGGAAAGTGGAAGTGTGCTTATGTTTTTTTTTTTTCTTTGTATGGGGACTCTCATTTATCAATACAGTATTTGACACGTGGCAAGTGTTGGCTCTGTGTCCTATAAGGCACTGAGCTGGAGAATGAGAGTACAGGGTTTTAAAAAATAAGTTCCTGGGGCGCCTGGGTGGCTCAGTTGGTTAAGCGACTGCCTTCGGCTCAGGTCATGATCCCGGAGACCCGGGATCGAGTCCCACATCGGGCTCCCTGCTCGACGGGAAGCCTGCTTCTCCCTCACTCACTCCCTCTACTTGTGTTCCCTCTCTGGCTGTATTTCTCTCTGTCAAATAAATAAAATCTTTAAAAAAAAATAAAAAATAAGTTCCTGTTTTTTAGGAACTTAACAGTTCAGCAGAGGAACCAGAGGATGAGAGTAGTGACATAAGTGCTCTGATCATTTCACAAAGGGCGTGGTGGGGGTGGGGGAGCGCAGCCAACATTGTTGGGGTAGTATAGGTGGGGCTAGTTCAAGGAGGATGGCTACCCGAGCTGAGGGTGGCAGGAGGTAGTGGTTGTCTCCTTGGATCCTGGGGTTGGGTTGTTCCAAGGCCCTGGGGCTCTAGAGAGCACGTTGTTTCTAGAGCTGCAGTGGCTCAGTTGACCCAGAAAAGGAATTAGGGGGTGTGGGGATGGACATGAGGCTGGAGAGATAAGCAGAGGTTGGATCATGAAGGACCTTGGATCCCATGCCAGAAGAGAGCAGGAAACTAGGGAAGGGTTTTAAGTCGGGAGTCAGCATGATCAGGTTTGTGATTTTGAGAATATGGTATTGAAAGAGGAGTCAGAATGCCCCCAGCACAATGCAGAGAGACCAGTTAGGAGGTGTGGGAGAAACCCCCAATTTCTGTCCAGGAGATGGCCAGGTGTTTGGCTGTAAGGCATAGCAGGGGGGAGATGGAGATTCAAACTTGACCTTGCCGAAGCAGTGGTAACCAGGGACTCAGGATAACTCTGGCTAAATGCTGTAGAGGTCAAGGCATATAAGGGCTGGGAAAAGGCCCTGGCTTTGTCTCAGAGGAAGTCACCGATGCCAGGGCTCAGGGCAAGGATAGCAGGAAGTAGTGATAGCAGTGATTTTGTGTGAGGAGTTCAAGAGAGCTTTAGCAGGTGCATGAGATTGAGGTCAAGTCCAGGACAGTTAATTTTTTGTGTCACTTCGCTTGTGTTAAAGAACACAAACCAGTGTTTGTGTTTTATTTGGCCTATCCAACATTCTAAGCATTTTGAGTCAACAGTTAACAACCAGGAGATTTAGGGGCACCTGGCTGGCTCTGCTGGAAGACCACACGACTCTTGATCCCAGGGTTGTGAGTTTGAGCCCCACATTGGGTATAGAGATTACTGAAAAAAATAAATAAAGTTTAAAAAAAGCCAGGAGATTTTACATTTTGAAAATCCAAAATTCTGCTTTCTCTTGAGAGTCTCAAAGTTCTGGCTGCTCTGGGCCATCGGATGTTCACAGTCATAGTCAGATGGAACCCAGTAGCTTCTGCTCCCTTTAGATGAAGTACTTGCCCTACAATGGCCTCCTTGGCTTGTATAGGCTTTCAATTTGTAATCCTCATGTTATCTTGGGCCAGGCTTTGAAGGGGATTTAAGGCAGCTAGATTGCGCAGAGAGGATGGTCCTTATTATCAGAGCAAAGAGACTAGTTTATCATCTGAGAATAAAGATAGTAGAAGAAGGATAGTATTTCAGGAAGGGTGACTAGACTCTTTAAATATTGTCATGATACTGTAAACATACTAGGCTTAAACATTTTTTTTCCTTGGGGCAGCCGGGTAGCTCAGTCGGTTAAGTGTCTGACTTTGGCTCAGGTCATGATTTCAGGGTCCTGGGATCAAGGCCTGTGTTGGTCTCCATGCTGAGTAGGAAGTCTGCCTCTTCCTTTCCCTCTATCCCCTCTTGTTCTCTTAGTGTCTCTTTCAAAAAATAAATAAAATCTTAAATTTTTTTGTCTTAAGCATGGAATCTTCTCCAAGGTCTTGTTAAAATAATTTCTTGTTGCTCTGTGTTATGATTGTCTGTTTATGTGGATATCTTTCCCACTCATCTCATGAACCTCTTTGGTTCTGTGCCTTCTCCTTGGCTTTGTATTTGAAATAATAGGAGGTGCTGAGTATACATATCTGTTGAAAGGGAAAAGACTGGGGAGAAGTAAGGCGGCTCCCCTTTGTTATCAGGAGGACCAGATGGCACGAGGTACATCCAACTATGATGTGCAGATCAATTTCTCATTCCTGCACATGAAAATGCTCAAGGATGAGGCACTCAACGAAAGCGGGTTCCTTCCCCCCCCCTTTTAAAAAGATTTTATTTATTTATTTGAGAGATCACAAGTTGGCAGAGAGGCAGGCAGATAGAGAGGAGGAAGCAGACTCCCTGCTGAGCAGAGAGCCCGATGCAGGCCTCGATCCCAGGACCCTGAGATCATGATCTGAGTTGAAGGCAGAGGCTTTAACCCACTGAGCCACCCAGGTGCCCCCCCTTTTTTCTTTCTCTGCTGTGTCCCTGGGAGATTCCCTTCTGACCTTGATCACAGGGCTTTGTGTGCACACTCTCTCGTACTGAGTAGTGCACTTGTCTACATAATCAGCCCATTGGTTGCATGTTACTGGCCCCATGGCAGGTACTGCAGGGACACCAGAGGTAAGAACCAGTTTCTGCGTCTCACTCTACTGTAGGGTGACTAGACACATATCAGCGTACTCTAGTAAACGCCAAGGAAATGATAACATGCCACAAGAGAGGACAGGCAAAAAGCCCTGGCCATTCAAAAGAGGGAGGAGTCCCATGAGGTTGGAGGAATCAAAAAGGGGTTCTTGGAGGAGGTGATAGCAAAGATATGTTGAAAGGGATAGGATTTCAGCCTACAGAGTAGCAGAGGCTGCAGAGACAGCTCTCTGCCTACAGGAAGTATTTCCCTTGGAATTGTGCCTAGTTGTCAAAGGCCTTTTGAAAGTCTAAATCAAGTAGACACTCTGGTTCCTTCTTGGCCAAGAGGTCTATTTACCCTCTTTGAGAACTCTGGAGATGAATGATGACACCAGCAACTAAAACCCACAATAAGACACTTAACTTGGTCATGACACCAGACTTATTTGAACTATTGAACTGATATTGTTTCTTTGCTCATAGCAAAGCCTCATCTGGCAAATATTTACTAAGCATCTTTTATATGCCAGGTCCTGGCATTGTTACAAGGGGTTGGGGCATATTAATATGAATATGATATAGACCAAGCTCTTGAAAAGCCTCTCATCTATGGAGACAGCTATGAAACCTATTTTTTAAATTTTTTTAAAGCTTTATTTATTTAAGTAATCGCTACACCGAACATGGGGCTGGAACTCACGATCCCGAGATCAAGAATCGCATGCTCTTCTGATCGAGCCCGCCATGTGCCCCTGTGAAATCTATTTAATGTGGAAAGTGGTCTAGTGGGGTCTGATCAGAGTGCTATGAATGTGCAGAGGAGGGAGTGATTAAATCTGTAAAGAGGGTGAGGGAATGTTTCATAAAGAAGGTGACATTTTTAGTGGGCCATGAAGAATGTGGAGGATTTCTCAAGGCAAAGAAGGGGGAAGGGAGTGATTTAACATTAATCAGAGCCAAGAGCCATGGACTCGACCTACAGTTGAACTCATAATCCAGGTATTACTGTTTATATTTTGTAGGTGAGGACACTGAAGCTCAGAGAGACCGACGGACTCAAATAAGGCCAAGAACCTAGTCATTGTCAGTGAGCCTTTGAACTTGAGCCTCTCTGGGTCTGCTTTATAAGCTGCCTTCACGAGGAAGAAGCAGGGGCCAGTGGTGGATGTGGAAAGGCATGCTCTAGGCAGAAGCAGAAGATTTGCTGGACATGGACAGGATTTGGGTCAGCATGTTTGCCTTTCAGTTCTGAATGTGATTGCCTGACATCCGAGTACTTTAGGGATGATTATCTCATTTTAGATATGCTTTTGCAATGGGCGTTGTTATGTGTCTGCTTATAGTAACTATAATGCTCAGTTCAACAAGCATTTATTGACTGAATTGACTGCCCCACAAGGAATCTGGGGCTGTTTGACCATCTTCACAATCCTTTGTGCGGTGATAGATGGGAGCGATTCTCAGAAGACTCACTTGAGCTCTTGGGTTAACCAAAGTCACCAGATGGATTACGTATTTCCTGGTCCTCACGCAGGAAGGGACATGGCCTGAAAGGAAAGGCTGAAAGAACTTATTTTTCAAGAAGTAGCTCTCTTGAAAGTACAAAATGTATATTTAATGACCCCTTAAAATCCTTTCTTGAATTAGCAATGGTTTAAGTCAATAGATAGGTACACAGATAGATAAGATGATGGAAAAAGCAAACATCTGTGCACTCCCATACATTCTTTTTTTTTTAATTTTTTTTTAAATTTTTTTTTAAGATTTTATTTATTTGACAGAGAGAAACACAGCTAGAGAGGGAACACAAGCAGGGGGAGTGAGAGAGGGAGAAGCAGGCTTCCCGCCGAGCAGGGAGCCCGATGTGGGGCTCGATCCCGGGTCTCCGAGATCATGACCTGAGCCGAAGGCAGTCACTTAACCAACTGAGCCACCCAGGCGACCCTCCCATACATTCTTATAGGCATACACGAGTAGGTAACGAATTAGAATTTGTACATTGGCTTCATGGATAAAAATTACCCCAAAGCAAAGTCTACTGGGGTAGTTCCCTACCCCACTGAACAAAAACAAGAACTTCCCCTTTTTCTCCTTTGAGCAAAGGAAATATATTTGACTCAGGATTGTTGCTGTTGTTAGTGAAAGGAAAAATAATGTAATCCTGTTCACTCTGTTGATGGGAACAAATTTACTGACTGTCAGAGGAGACAGAGACCTCAGTGCCAGGGACAATGGTTCCAGAGACCCACACAAGTAAAGAATTCCCCTGCATCTCTCTCCGTGGGGAGCTGTTGGTCAAAGGGTACAAAGTTTCAGTAATTCAAGATGAATAAGTTCTGGAGGTCTTATGGTGACTATAGTTAACAATACTGTATTGTGTACTTGACATTTGTTAAGAAGATAGATTTTTTTAAAAGATTTTTTTTTATTTATATGACAGAGAGAGAGATCGCAAGTAGGCAGAGAGGCAGGCAGAGAGAGAGGAGGAAGCAGGCTCCCTGCTGAACAGAGAGCCCGATGTGGGGCTTGATCCCAGGACCCTGAGATCATGACCTGAGCCGAAGGCAGAGGCTTTAACCCACTGAGCCCCCAGGAGCCCGAAGATAGATTTTTTTAAAGGTTTTATTCATTTATTTGAGAGAGCAATAGAGGACAAGCAGGGGGAGGGGCATAGGAAGAGGGAGAAGCAGGCTCCCCACTGAGCATGGACCCTGACATGAGGCTCGATTCCAGGATCCCGGGATCATGACCTGAGCCAAAGGCAGACGCATCACCGACCAAGCCACCCAGGCGCCCCAAGAAGGTAGATCTTAAGTGTTCTCACCACATACGGAAAAAGAACAAAATAAAAGAAAATGGTAGCTATGGGAGGTGTTGAGTATGTTAATTGGCTTGACTGTGGTGATCATTTCGTAGTGTATATGTGTATGAAGACCTCAAGTTGTACACCTTAAATATATATAGTTTTATGGGTTAATCCTACATTTGCTCGTTTTTTAAATATTTATTTATTTATCTATTTATAAGTAAACCATATACCCAATGTAGGGCTGGAACTCACAACCCCAAGATCAAGCATCCTATGCTCTACTGACTGAGCCAGCCAGGGACCCCAATTTGTTTGTTAATCACAGAGCTGAAAAAACCTTTCCCCTGTGGGCTACTGGTTTAAAGCTTTGAAGTGGTAGGTGTGTACACACATTCACACCTCCAAATTGCTAAACCTTCTTGATCCTTTATCTGAAATAAGTTTTAAATATATCTGGCTCTTTCTTTTTTATTAGCCCTAATCCTAGCCTATATCATCCCCCTAGCACCCGGAGACTATTGCAGAGGCTTTTACATTGTACTGTTTCCAAATCCATCTATGCGTAGCTGTTCAAAAACTGAAACCTACTTTCTTCCTCCCAACCGTCTTTCATTCGATGAAAATAGGTGTATTCTTTTTCTGATTAGAAAAATAACACATGTTTAGTGGTTCAGTTGATCAAGTGTTCGACTCTTCAGTTCAGCTCAGGTCATGATCTCGGGGTCATGAGACTGAACCCTTAGTTAGGCTCTGAGCTGGGTGTGGAGCCTGCTTAAGATTCTTTCCCTCTCTCTCTGTCCTCCTTCCTCTCCCCAACTCTCTCTCTGTCTAAAAGAAAGAAAAAAATAACACCTGTTTATTCACAGTGTGCAAAAATAAAATACAGAAAAATATAAAGAATAAAGTAAAACATCACCTGAATTTCACCACCCTGAGATAACTGTCCTTATTATATTGGTTACCATCTCCTCATTCATCTCTTATGTGTATTTACACATGCATGCAAATTTACAATTCTTTTTAAAAAGATTTTATTTTTGCTTTTATATATATTTAAAGGATTTTACTTTTACATAATCTCTGCACCTAATGGGGGCCTCAAACCTACAACCCCAAATAAATAAATAAAATCTTTTTTTTTTTTAAAGATTTTATGTATTTGACAGAGAGAAACACAGCCAGAGAGGGAACACAAGCAGGGGGAGTGAGAGAGGGAGAAGCAGGCTTCCTGCCCAGCAGGGAGCCCGATGTGGGATTTGATCCCGGGTCTCCGGGATCATGACCTGAGCCGAAGGCAGTTGCTTAACCAACTGAGCCACCCAGGCGCCCCTAGATTTAAATCTTTAAAAAAAGATTTTATTTATTTATTTGACACACACAGAGAGAGAGATCACAGGTAGGCAGAGAGGCAGGCAGAGAGAGAAGGGGAAGCAGACTCCCTGCTGAGCAGAGAGCCCGATGTGGGGCCCAATTCCAGGACACTGAGATCATGACCTGAGCCGAAGGCAGAGGCTTAACCCTCTGAGCCACCCAGGCGGCCCAAATAAATAAAATCTTTAAAAAGTCTTTATTTGCCATAATTTATTTGACAGAGAGAGGGAACACAAGCAGGGGGAGCGGGAAAGGGGGAAGCAGGCTCCCCATGGAACAGGGCGCCTGATGAGGGGCTGGATCCCAGGATCCTGGGATCATGACCAGAGCTGAAAGTAGATGCTTAAGACTGAGCCACCCAGGCACCCCTCCGTTAGCTCTTTAATCAGGTTCATGTAACTATGCTAAAAATACTTAGACACAGACACATATAGAGGATTAAAAACCATTATTCATTTTTAAAGAAGTATCGTGTGATAAACTTTTTTTTGTCTGTTATGTTTCTTGCTCAACAGTGAACTCTCCAACTTGAATGGTAAGAGCTAATTAATTCCTTTTAAGGTCCTCACAGTGTTCTATGGTATGGATATATAATTTATTCACTTATTTCTCCATGGAAGGGCATTCTTTCTGCATAAACATCATTGTGTATGTGTTTGTGTAAGTTTCCTTAAACTGGCATTTATATTTCTTTGGGATAGAGTCACAGGTGTGGAACTGGTGAGACAAAAAGTATATGTAGTTTTAATTTGTATAGATATTGTCAGATTGCTTTCCCAAAAGGCTGAAAACAGTCACAGGAACATAAACAATTTTATGAAAATAGACTCTTCCTTTCCTATCCTGCCAGGGGTAGGCTTTGGTACTTAAAATATTTGCCAATCTAATGGGTGAGAAATACCTCATTATTTTGCTTTTAATTTGTGTTTCTTGAACTGCTATTGTTTAATTACCATTTGGATTTCTACTTTATATTCTTCATTAAATTTCCTACTATGTTTTTTGTCTTATAGGTTTTCAGGAGCTATTTAAGTCTTACAGATATTGACCCCTTATCTGGCATATGTATGGTAAGTTTTATTTCTTGGTGTATCATTTGTCCTTCTTTATGGTATTTTTTTCCCATGGAAATGTTTAAAAAAGAACAGCACATAGTAAATAAGTTTAAATTTTTCCGTATAGCTTCTAGGTCTTCCATATCAGTTAAAAGAGTTCCAAAACTACTAAGTTAAACATGTGCTTGTCTTAAAGTTCTTGTAATTTTTCTTGTTTAATGTTTTTTTAAAAAAGATTTTATTTATTTATTTGACAGAGAAACACAGCCAGAGAGGGAACACAGCAGGGGGAGTGAGAGAGGGAGAAGCAGGCTTCTTGCCGAGCAGGGAGCCCAATGTGGGACTCAATCCCGGGTTACCAGGATCATGACCTGAGCCGAAGGCAGTCGCCCAACCAACTGAGCCACCCAGGTGCCCCTTGTTTAATGTTTAAACTTATGTTTTTATTATGTCCCAAATTTTTTCAAGTGGCATATTGTAGCGAGTTTCAATTAATTTTATTCTAGATTCGTAGATAATTGTGGCAATCTTTTTATTAAATAAACTGCCCCTTTTCTACTGAATTGAATTACCAGCTTTGTCATATACTAAAGACCTACTTATACTCATCTCTGTTTCTACACTTTGTTTTGTTCCACTTACCTATAATGTCTATTCCTATGCCAATATCATACTATTTTGTTTATAATGGCTTCATGATCTATGTAAAATCTTTTAAAGCAGATATCACATAGAGGCAACTGGCTGGCTTGGTCAGTGGAGCATGCAAATCTTGATCTCGGGGTCCTGAGTCTGAGCCCTATGTTGGGCTTGGAGCCTACTTAAAAAAAAAAAGCTATCACATACCGTTTTTATGTCTATAACTTTATTAGCTATTCTTAGACATTTATTTTTCCATCGAAGCTTTAAGATCATGTACTCTGTTTATAAAAATAAGGGAGACACGAGACTCCTGGGTGGCTCAGTCGGTTAAACCTTGCCCTTTGGCATAGATAGTGATCTTGGAGTCCTGGGATGGAGCCCTGCTACATAGCCCTACATCAGGCTCTCTGCTCAGTGGGGAGGCTGCTTTTCCCTCTCCCTCTGCTCCTCCCTCCACTCCTCCCTCTTGCTTGTCCTCTCTCTCTCTGGCAAATAAATAAGATCTTTTTTAAAAAATATTTTATTTATTTATTTGACACAGAGAAAGAGAGATCACAAGTAGGCAGAGAGGCAGGCAGAGAGAGAGAGAGGAGGAAGCAGGCTACCCACAGAGCAGAGAGCCTGATGCGGGCCTCGATCCCAGGACCCTGAGGTCATGACCTGAGCTGAAGGCAGCGGCTTTAAACCACTGAGCCATCCAGGCGCCCCCCCCTTTTTTTTTAGTAAATAAGATCTTTAAAAATAAAATAAAGGAAACAAAAATTATGGGATCTTAATTATAATTGCATTAAATGTATATACTCATTTTGGGGGGCGCCTAGGTGGCTTAGTTTGTTAAGAGTCTGACTCTTGATTTTGGCTCAGTCATGATCTCAGGGTTGTGAGATCAATCCCCACATCATGCTCTGTGCTAGGTGTGGAGCCTGCTTAAGATTTTCTCTCTGTACTCCCCCCTCGAACTTGTGCTTGCTCTCAATCTCAAAAAAAAAAATCATATATTCATTTTGTAAGAATTAAAATAATTTTTACTTTTGTTAGGTTTTCCATCCAAAATCATTATCTACGTTTTTATTTATTCAAGAAAACTAATTTTCATAGGGCTTACCTTATAGCCAATTTTATAAGCGAAGAATCAGACTGAAAGATCTAGCTATTGAAAAAAGTGGAGTGGGAAGTAGTCATTATTTGCTGACACTTTGATTTCTCTCTGTAAACTGTAAAAGAAAAACTGAAAGTTAAGCAACACTGATCATCGATATTAGAAATGTAGTAAATAGAAAATAAGAACACGTAGCCCTACCACTCCTATCAGAACAGCTTTTTTTAAAGATTATATTTATTTATTTGACAGAGAGAGACACAGCTAGAGAGGGGACACAAGCAGAGGGAGTGGGAGAGGGAGAAGCAGACTTCCTGACAAGCAGGGAGCCTAATGCAGGGCTCGATCCCACAACCTCAAGGATCATGTCCTGAGCCGAAGGCCGACTTAATGACTGAGCCACCCAGGCACCCCACTATCAGAGTAGTTGCTGGAGGGCCACGAAGAAAGCCTAGTGACTGACCAAATTTCACTATCTGAATTGAAAACCTTCTCTCATGGACCTGTATGTGCACATCACTAAAACAATTTACCACTAGGTCTATTTCATTTTGCTAAAGGTCATTTGTAACAATTGCACATCTTTAACATTTTTATTTTACTCTTTATTTACATTAAAGGATGTGGCTGTTGTAGCCTAGAAGGAAAATAATTGCATCAGATGCTCTATAGTGGCATTGCCTATTGCATGCAAACATACCCACTAATGAGGTCATTAAGGGTTAAGTTGTTATGGAATTCCTGCCCTAAATGCTTTATATTATATGTTGAAATCTTTGGTGGATGGCTGCATAGGTATCTGGAGTGCCCGTTAGTGATAGTCAAGGAAATTGGTATTGAGAGGGTGGGAACACATTATATTTTATTATTTTACTATTTTTTAAAGATTTTATTTATTTGAGAGAGAGAGGGAAAGCGGGCATGGGGAGGAGGGGAAGGGGCAGAGGGAGAAGCAGACTCCGGGATCTTGACCGAGCTGAAGGGGTAGACACTTAACCAACTGAGACACCTAGGTGCTCCGCATTATTTTCTCTTAAAATAATGGACTGTAGACTCCTGCTTTTAGAAAATTCATCAGTCAACTTGTTTTTAGGCATTGAACCGATTCCGGTGCTGAGTGATACCTGTGGCCACAAACAGTAGATTTCCCCTGCCAGACCAGTGAAAAACAAATTTGGGATAAAATGGGAAAGGACAGATTCACAATGGCAATGGCTATCGGGGAGCAAGAGGAGAGTTTGACCCTGCCTATGGTTAGGAAATGTCTCCAATGGCTCCCAAGGATCCCAGCTTCCAGGCTTTCATGCCCTTCCCGAAGGTACCATAGATTGCAAGAGGTTTAACTTGACTTGCTTCTAATGAACAGAATCTCACACAAATGATGCAAGTGACTTTCGTGATTAGGTCCCAGAAAGACTGTGACTTTCTTCTTGCCAGTTTTGCTCTCTGATCTCTCACTCTGGGGAAAGCCAGCTGCCCTCTTTTTAGTAGGTCCTCGAGGCAAGGGACTGATGACGCTGGCCAATAGCTAAGAAGAATTTGAAGCCTTGCCGTCAGCTGTGTGAAAGAGCTTAGAAGCAGATTCTACCCAGATCAAGACTTGAGGTGACTACACCCCTCATGGACACCTTGAGTGCAGCCTGGCGAGAGACTTGAGATGGGGGTGTCAGTGAAGCCGCCACCGATTCCCGATCCGCTGAAACTGTGAGATAAAACATATTTGCTGTTTTAAGCCACTAATTTTGGGGTGGTTTGTTATGCAGCAGTAGATGAATAATGCACCATCAGAATATAAGGGATGTGAAGAGAGGCCCCAAGAATATCTAGTTCATTACTCTCTGTCTCTAGCACGTAGCACAGAGCATAGGGCAAAGTAGGCTTTCAGCAAATATTTGTTGAATGAATGAATGAATGAATGAATGAATGAAAAGGCCACGAGACTTGTCTTTTCCCCAACTCTGTCACATTTTGTCATCCGGGCCCCAAAGAAGCTTGCCCTTTTGCATAGAATCTTATAAAATCTTTTTCTGGAAAAAGTCACAATGTGAATGTGTTTCTCCTCTAAACACAAGACTTAAACTGAGTCCAGGGCAGGCAGGGAGCAAGCTCCTGCTACGTCACCTGTCCCTCTTACGCCAGAGACATTTTCTCCGAAAGTATCTTTCTCTACAGAGATGCAGCTCTGCTTTCCGAAGAGGGCACCTTTATTATTTTTAATTTTTTTTAAGTAAGCTCTATGCTCAACCTGGGGCTTGAACTCATGACCCTCTAGAGCTCAAGAGTCGCATGCTCTATGAACTGAGCCGGCCAGGTGCCCTATCCAGGGTACCTTTCACATTGCCATCCCCGAAAGTGGAAATTGAATTCCCATTTTCATTTCGGAAGAGAGTCTTTGTTTAGCATCTGGGTGTTTTTTTCTCTCAGAACAAAGGAAGAGTCCGCTTTAGAGGAGAATTGGCAACTCCACCACTTACTAGAAAGAAATTGCTTTTAGCGCGGAAAGGACATTTTGTTGTTGCTGTGTTTCTTCCTTGTCAGCTTTATCCACTGAGGTTAAAAAAGTTTAGGGGTTTAGGTTTTCACATGGGCCCCCTTGGAATATTGTAGCCCAGAGACCCTTTGCTACTTACCAGGCAACTTCCCTGGCTCAGTTTCTCCCCTGGATTTGTAACATTATATCATAAAGACTTTTTTGCTTGTGAAGCTCTGTGAGAGGAAAGGTGCACTGACAATGCCAAAGATTAAAAAGAAAGATATTAAAAATAGAGGCTAGTTCATGTTACCAGGTCTGGCTGCAGATCACCTGGAAAAGACTATAACATTTTAAGTGGTCATATTTTTTCCTGTGAAAGTGAAGCTCAAATAAAACAACCCAGTGAATTATTTCTCAACACTGTTCATTGGTTCTATGAATAGTGAAACCACACTGAATAGTTCCAACCCATTTTGTTAACGCTGTAGATAGTATTGTAGCTGGATCTTGTTCCTTTTTTTAGGGTTTTATCTATTTGTCAGAGAGAGGGCACAAGCAAGGGGAGTGGCAGGCAGAGGGAGAAGCAGGCCCCTGATGCGGGACTCAATCCCACAATCCTGGGATCATGACCTGAGCTCATGGTAGATGCTTAACCAACTGACCCAGCCAGGTGTCCCTTAAACTTGTTCTTTTTTTTAAAGATTTCACATATTTATTTGACAGAGAGAAACACAGCCAGAGAGGGAACACAAGCAGGGGGAGTGAGAGAGGGAGAAGCAGGCCTCCCACTGAGCAGGGAGCCGGATGTGGGACTCGATCCCGGGTCTCCGGGACCATGACCTGAGCCGAAGGCAGTCGCCCAACCAACTGAGCCACCCAGGCACCCCAAAACTTATTCTTATCTAAACAAATTATACTCGTAACTCCTTTCAGAAACATGGTTTCCCCCAAGATAAATGCTGTGGATATGAGCATTTCAGGGTCGTTTATGTCAAAATTCAGAACTTAATTCAATGAACTTCTATAGAGTGTACTATGTACACATATTTCCTGTCCTTAGGAAATTTATAATCTACTAAGAATTAGAAGAAATATTATAATGGCATCTTTTAAAAATATAATCTAATTTTTTTTGAAGATTTTGTTTGACACAGAGAGACAGTGAGAGAGGGAACACGAACAGGGGGAGTGGGAGAGGGAGAAGCAAGCTTCCCACTGAGCAGGGAACCTGAGGCAGGACTTGATCCCAGGACCCTGGGATCATGACCTGAGTTGAAGGCAGACATTTAATGACTGAGCCACCCAGGTGCCCCAGCATCTTTTAAAAAATATTTTGTATTTATTTACTTGAGAGAGAACGAAGCACAAGTGTGAGGGGAGGGGCAGAAGGAGAGGGGGAAGCCTACTGTGTGCTGAGCACAGAGCCCAATGCGGGGCTCAATCCCAGGATCCTAAGATCATAACCTGAACTGATATCAAGGGTCAGATATCCAACCAACTGAGCCACCCAGGCACCCCAATTTTATCTTACTTTTGAAGTATTTTAAAGTAATCTACATGCAGCATGGGGCTCAAACTCAACAATCATCAAGATCAAGAGTTCCATGCTCAGGCGCCTGGGTGGCTCAGTGGGTTAAAGCCTCTGCCTTCGGCTCAGGTCATGATCTCGGGGTCCTGGGATGGAGGCCCGCATCGGGCTCTCTGCTCGGTGGGGAGCATGCTTCCTCCTCTCTCTCTGCCTGCCTCTCTGCCTACTTGTGATCTCTCTATCAACTAAATAAATAAAATATTAAAAAAAAAAGAGTTCCATGCTCTTCTGACTGAGCCAGCCAGGTGCCCCATCTTAATTTTATGGATAAGCCAAGTGAGTCCTACGGAGTCAAATAATTTGCCCAAGATCAGACCCACAGGTGATAATGACATTGGGGAGGAAGCCCACGTCTGTCTGTTGGAGTTCTTAACTGACAGAGACCTATGATACGAAGTTGATTAAGGTAACTCTGGTATGAAAACCTGCTGGTTAGCCTCCAGGAAGCCAGAGCCTCTGGCTTCCTTGTGGTAGGAGAATAGAAAGTAGGATTGCAGCGATGACACTTAAAGGAACTGATAGAAGAGTATCACCAGGTGTGGAGCCTGGGGCTGAATTTTATCCACAGGTGGAAACTTCGCCTGGCCTTCATAGAACGAGGATTTACATAGCCAATGCTCTCTTTTGATTCTGTGGGAGATGGTAAGTGATTATTTTAAGTCAGTAGTGATTTAGCTGATTAATCCCACTAACAAGCAATGGAGCTAGATTCAAACCTAGATCTGTCTGGTTGAACTCAGAGTTTCTGGAAGGGTGACTTAGAATAGTCTTTATGAAGTAGGTGGCATTTGAGATGGACCCTAAAGAATGGGTAGATAGCCACTGGCAGAGATCATTCTAAGCAAGAGGGCAGAGCCCTAGCACAGGCTTGTTGGGCAGGGGTGGGGTGGGGTGGGGGGTAGGGGGTGGAGCCAAGAGCAGGAACAGCAAGAGGTGTGGTTTTCCTGGAGCTTCCAGTAGTCAAAGAGCTATAGGGGAAGAGAAGACTGAAGAGAGGTGTTGGATTCACATTTCGGTAGTCTCTGAATTCTAAGCTGAAGAATTTGTACCATATGAGTTTGCTAGTGCTCTTATAAAAAAGTAGCACATGCTGAGTGACTTGAATGGAAATTCCCTGTTTCATGGTCCTGGAGGCCAGGAGTCCAAGGACAAGGTGTTGGCAGGGTTGTTTCCTTCTGAGGGATATGAAAGAAGGATTTGTACCAGTTCTCTCTGACTTGGATAGAGATTTTCTTCTACCTGTACTGTCACACTGTCTTCCCCTCTGTGTCCAGGCATCCAAATTTCCTATTCTTATAATATCACGTCACACTGTCTTCCCCTCTGTGTCCAGGCATCCAAATTTCCTATTCTTATAATATCACGGGTCAGATTGGATTAGGGCCCACCCAAAAGACCTGATTTTAACTTGATTACTTCTGTGAAGACCCTATCTCCCAATAAGGTCACATGCTGAGGTACTGGGGCGTTAGAACACACAGATTTTGGGGGACAGTACACAATGCAAGCTACAACACTAGTCAGACAGATGCTTTGGTGGTTTTATGACTTCTGCTTTATTTTGACAATGCTGTTGTTTAATATCAGATGTTCAAATCAGGTACAATCAAGTGTTGCAAATTGTACAAAATAAAGAGGGTAATGAATTTCACAGGCTTGGATATGATGACAAAAAAAATAAAAACTTTCTATTGAAAATCAGAACTGACTGCAGAGATTATTGCATCTGGAGAAGAGGCATTATTTGTGTTCAGGGAGATGACTCTGTGTTTAGAAAAATGTCTTGATGGCATATCTGAGTTTGAATGGAGAAGCACACATCCCTCACCCCAGTCTGTGGCACTGTGTGTGAAAAGAGAAAATGAAACAAAGAATTAAAGTCCTCCTTGTACTAAAGGTTGGCTTTGAAAAATGGGGGTAAGGTGGAGATGGTGTAAGAAGAAAGCAAGATGAGGAGAGCCTGTGTGGCTCAGTTGGTTTGGCTTCCAACTCTTGATTTCAGGTTGGGTCATGATCTCAGGGTCATGGGATCAAGCCCAGAGTCAGGCTCCACACTCAGTGAGGAGTCTTCTTGAGGATCTCTCTGTCCTTCTTCCACCTCCCTCCCTCTGCTCTCTCTCTCAAGATTCTTTCTCTCCCTCTCCCTCTGCCCTTCCTCTCCCTTTGCCTCTAAAAAATAAATAAATAGTGGCACTTGGATGGCTCAGTTGGTTAAGTATCTCGTTTTGGCACAGGTCGTGATTTCTGGGTCCTGGGATTGAGCCCTGCTCAGGGGGGAATCTGCTTTTCCCTCTCCTTCTGGACCTCCTGCCATGCATGCTATCTTTCTCTCTCTCTCAAACAAATGAATAAAACCTTTAAAAATAACAAAAAGGGCGCCTGGGTGGCTCAGTCATTAAGCATCTGCCTTTGGATCAAGTCCCGCATTGGGCTCCTTGCTTGGCGGGAAGCCTGCTTCTCCCTCTCTCACTCCCCCTGCTCATGTTCCCTTTCTAGCTGTGTTTCTCTCTGTCAAATAAATAAATAAAATATTTTAAAAAATAAATAAAAATAACAAATACATAAATCTTTTTAAAAAGAAGAAAAGAAGGTGAATATAATGAATGGGGTAAGAGAAAGGAGAAGTAAAACATGACAGGAAACTTGAGGAGTAAAGTTGAACAATTTAGGATAATGGCCGTGGATGGGGATGTATACTATTCCTTTTAAATTGATGATACTGTGAATCATGTCATCCCTTCCTTCCAAAAGGCATCTCTGTGTAATATCCTCTTGATAGTGGTGTCTAGGGAGATTCATGGAGGACTGCATTCTGGGTTAGGTAGGTCTATATGGGACAGAGACAAGAATGACTATAGAAAGCAAAATGTTTCTGAGATCATGAGCTTAGTGGAAAGAAGAAATCGAAGTCTCAGAGTTCTGGAATTAGACCCAGAGGGGAACCGCTACTCATTAACTGTGTGTTTTTTAGGAAGTCAACTGACTTCCTAAGCCTCAATTTCCTCAACTTATAGGTGGGAACAAAAATAGGACCTATATCATCAAGCTGCTATGTGTGATGAGTGACATCATGGTCAGAAGATGTTTGAAACCACCCCAGACACATAATGCAGTGTATAATAAATATTATCTCTGGGAAAGAGCAAGGGACACCCAGCAGTGTATGGAGTGGGGGCTCAAGACGCTTTTTTTTCTAACTGTTGAAACGAAGGAGGAGGTCAGAAGGAGGGGTTCTTGGGAACACCCAGGCTGGAAACATCTGAGTTGCTCTGCGGAAGAGGACTAGGTCTGTAGGAGCAGAGTAAGCATAAGCAGAGTGAAATTAACAAAGTTCCTGGAAGACAATCAAGGAAAAGTAACTTTTGAAATTAATTCCATCAACGATGAGTGCTCTTCATTTTACTGTTGCTCTTTCTGTCTCATAGGTTGGCTGTGTTTTCAGCTACCTCCATTCCCATTTATCTTCTATTACGACAAATCACAAGAATGCAGAAAAGCATAGAGAAAAACATCACGAACACCTACATGCCCACCACCCACTTCTATCAAATCTTAACTTGCCCTCTTATTTTCTTCACTTCTTTTTATTTACTTACTTTTTAGGGGAAAAAGAAAAGAAAACATGGTGCATACAATGAAAGCTCACTGGATACTTCTTCCTCTCTTCCAGTCTATGAATGCCTCTCTCTGGAATACAATTCTATGGAATACAATGTCATTTACGCTCAATGGAAATGTGCAATAGCAGTACTGGACCCAGAATGAGGTGTTTGTCATTCTTACGCGTGTTTTAGTAGCTTTAACACCTAAGACCATATCCCTAAACAATATCCTTTTACAGGTTTAAGCCTTATTAATGGTACTGCTCTGTATTGACCCTTCTACAACTTGCTTTTTTAAAAACCACCACTCTGGGGGCCCCTGGATAGCTCAGTTGCTGGAGTGTTCTGCTTTGATTTTGACCCGGGTCCTGTTCTCAGGGTTGTGGGATCGAGACTCGGGTGGGGCTCCACAATCAACGGGGAGTCTGCTTCACATTCACTCCCTTTCTCTCTCTCTGCCCCCCCCACCAACTCACTTGCTCTCTCTCTCTCTCAATTAAATAAATAAATCTTTAAACAAAAATCAGCTCTCTGTTATCGAACTCATCCATGCCAATACACGGAGCTTCATTCATTGGTTTCACTAGTTTAAAATGAAATTCCACTGTATGTAGATGCCATGCTTTGTCTTTTCCCCAGTTGGTGGATGTTTAGTTTTTTTTTCTAAAATTTTGTTGTTGCTGTTGCTGCAGTGAATGTTCTCGTGCATCGTGCAGAGCGCAAGAGTTTCTCTAGGGAATATGCAGAAGTGGAAATTGTGCATCTTCAGCTCTATCAGATATTGACAAATTGCTCTCCAAATTAATTGTACTAGTTTAAAATAATTGTACTGATGAACTTAATCCACCAGGGGTGTATGAGTTAAGACTGTTTCACATCCTTCAACAGTTGGTATTGTCACATATTACAACACTTGTCAATCTAATAACTAGGAAATATCTTCTTATATTGATTTAGTTATTCTGTTATTTAATTTTTAATGTAATAATTGTTGGTGAGATTGAGTATATTTTCATAAATTTATTGACCATTAGGGTTTCCTCCTCTGTGGCTTTCTTATTCATGTCCTTTAAGGATTCAATGAAGTATTATAAGTAAAGGAGTTGGAACAATACCTAATAGAAAGTACACGGTATGTGTTAGCTAGCATTACTTGCCTGTTTTCCTATTGGATTGTTATTAATTTGTGCTTATTACATATTTGTATATGAATCCATTGTTATGTGAGTTGCAAATATTTTCTATGAGTCTGTACCTTATATTTTCATTTCTTAGTGTTGCATACATTTTAGATTTCAGTGAGTCAAATTTATCATTTTCCTATATGTTTTTGTAAGTTTTATGTCCTGTTAACAAAATCTGTACCGTGATTTCATAAAGACAGTCTCCTGCTTTTCTTTTTTATTTCTTTAAATTTATTTACTTGAGAGAGAGAGAGAGAGAGAGAGAGAGAGAGGGGGGGGGGGAATCTTCAAAGAATCTTCCTGCTCAGCGTGGAGCCCAACGCAGGGCTCGATCTCACAACCCTGAGATTGAGACCCGAGCTGAAACCAAGAGTCTGATGCTTAACTGACTGAGCCACCCAGGTGCCCCAAGACAGTCTCCTCTCTTTTCTTATACAAAAAATTTAGGTTTAATTTTCACATTTAGATTTTTACACGTACGTGAATTTTATTTTTGTGTGTGACATGAGGTAGGAATTGTAGTTTGTTTGTTTTCTCAGAGGATAACTGGTCCCATTTATTGAATAGCTCATCTTTTTCCCATAGCTATGTAATTTCACTTCTTTTTTTCAAGATTTTATTTATTTATTTGACAGAGAGAAGCACAGCCAGAGAGGGAACACAAGCAGGGAGAGGGAAAGAGGGAGAAGCAGGCTTCCCGCCGAGCAGGGAGCCCAATGTGATGCTCAATCCCGGGACTCCAGGATCATGATCTGAGCCGAAGGCAGATGCTAAACAACTGAGTCACCCAGGCGCCCCCTGTAATTTCACTTCTGTTGTGTTTTTAGTTTGTGTAGGTCTGTTTTGTAGTTTTCTATCTGGTTATTTTTGGCTATTTGTCCCTGCACTGTTAACCATACTCTCACAACTCTAGTTCTTTTTTTTTTAAGATCTTATTTATTTCTTTGAGAGAGAGAGCATAAGATGGGGAAGGACCAGAGGGAGAAGCAGACTCCTTGTTAAGCAGAGAGCCCCATGTGGGACTTGATCCTGGGACTCCAGGCAGTTACTTACCCAACTGAGCCACCTAGGCACCCCATAATTCTACTTCTATAGTAAAATCTGTAAAACAAAGTTTCTTCTGTCTTGTTTTTCTTCATAAATCTTTTCACTTTCCGTGGCTCTTTGTTCTTCCATGTGGATTTAGAATCAATTAATAACATCCCGTAAAAAATATTTTTTCAGGTTTTACTTATTTAAGTAATCCCTACACCCAGTGTGGGGTTTGAACTCAGGACTGTGAAATCAAGCATCCCATGCTCTTTTGACTGATCCAGATAGGTGCCCCAAAATCTTTTTTTATTGAAGTGTAGTCAATGTACAATACTGTATTAGTTTCAGGTGTACAACATAGCGATTTGATATTTATATACATTATGAAACGATCACGGTGGTTAAGTATTGTCAACCATATCCCTGTGCTGTGCATCATATCCCTGTGATGTATTTATTTCATAACTAGAAGATTGTACCTCTTAATCCCTTTCACGTATTACATGCATTCCCCCACCTCCTCCCCTCTGGCAACCACCAGTTTTTTCTCCTTACTTATGAGTCTGTTTCTGTTTTTTGTTTGTTCTTTAGATTCTCCATATAAGTGAAATTGTACAGTTTTGTCTTTCTCTGACCTGTTTCACTTAGCATAATACTCTTTGGGACTATCCATGCTGTTGCAAATGGCATGAGTTCATTCTTTTTTATGGCTGAGTAATATTCCATTGTGTATATATACATCTTCTTTATCCATTCATGTTTTGAATTGGTGTTTTTGTTGTCTCTGGGTAAATACCCAGAAGTGTAATTACTGGATTGTATAGTATTTCTCTTTTCTGTTTTTTCCAGAACCACCATACTGTTTTCCACAGTGTCTGCACTTTTCCACTAACAGTGCACAAATGTTCCCTTTTTGCCACATCCTCTCCAGCATTTGTTATTTCTTGTCTTTTTGATACTGGCCATTCTGACTAGTGTAAAGTGATATCTCATTGTGGTTTTGATTTGCAGTTCCCTGACAATTAGTGATGTTGAGCATCTTTTTGTGTGTCTGTTGGCTATCTGGATGTCTTCCTTTGAAAAATGTCCATTCAGATCCTCTGTTCAGATCTAGTGTATTATAAATGGATTATTTGTTTCTTTGGTGTTAAGTTGTATGAGTTCTTTATATATTTTGTGTGTTTTTTTAAGATTTTATTTATTTGACAAAGAGAGACATGGGAGAAGGAACACAAGCAGGAGGAGTGACAGAGGGAAAAGCAGGCATCCCGCCATGCAGGGAGCCCAATGAAGGACTCAGTCCCAGTACTCTGGGATCATGACCCGAGCCAAAGGCAGACGCTTAATGACTGAGCCACCCAGGTGCCCCTATATTTGCAATATTAATCCCTTATCAGATAAAATATTTTGCCAGTATCTTGTCCCATTCAGCAGGTTGCCTTTTAATTTTGCTGATGGGTTCCTCTGCTACGCAAAAGCTTTTAGTTTGTTGTAGTCTCAATAGTTTAATTTTGCTATTGTTTCCTTTGCTGGAGGAGACTTATCTGGAAAAATGTTACTAAAGCCAATGTCTAAGAGATAATTGCCTATACTTACATTTAGGAGTTTTATGGTTTTAGGTCTTACATTTAGATCTTTTTAAAAATGTTTTTAAGGGGTGCCTGGGTGGCTCAGTTGGTTAAGCGACTGCCTTTGGCTCAGATCATGATCCCGGAGTCCCGGGATCCAGTCTCACATCGGGCTCCCTGCTCGGCGGGAAGCCTGCTTCTCCCTCTCTCACTCCCCCTGCTTGTGTTCTCTCTCTGGCTGTGTTTCTCTCTGTCAAATAAATAAAATCTTTTAAAAAAATCTTTTAAAAAGTTTATTTATTTATTTAAGTAATCTCTATACCCAGCATGGGGTTTGAACTCATGACCCCTAGATCAAGAATTATACACTCTACCAACTGAGCCAGCAAAGTGCCCCATATTTAGGTCTTTAATCCATTTTGAGATTATTTTTGTGGGTGATATAAAAAAGTGGTCCAGTGGTTTCATTATTTTCATGTAGCTATCCAGTATTCCCAACACCATTTATTAGACTGTCCTTCACCCATTTTATATTCTTGCCTCCACTGTCACAGATTGATTATATAAGCATATTTTTGGGGGTATCTGTGTTCTGTTTTGTTGAGCTATATGTCTATTTTATACCACCGCCATACTGTTTTGAATCCTATAGCTTTGTAGTATCTCTTGCCATCTAAGATTGTGATACCTCCAGCTTTGTTTTTTTTTTCTTTTTTTTAAAGATTTTATTTATTTATTTGATAGAGAAGGAGAGAGAGAGAGAGCGCACAAGCAGGGGAATTGGCAAGCAGAGGGATCCTGGCTTGATCCCAGGCCTGTGGGATCGTGTCCTCAGCTGAGGACAAATACATAACTGACTGAGCCACCCAGGTGCCCCTATTTTTCTTTTTCAAGATTGCTTTGGCTATTAGGGGTCTTTGGTGGTTCCATACAAATTTTATGATTATTTTTCTAGTTTTGTGAAAAATACAATTGGCATTTTTTAAAACAGATTTTATTTGTGAGAGAAAGAATGTGCAAGACAGAGCATGAGTGGGGGTGAGGGGTAGAGGGAGAGGGGCAGGCAGACTCCCCACCAAGCAGGGAGCCCTATGTGGGGCTTGATCCCAGGACCCTGGGATCATGACCTGAGTCGAAGGCAGATGCTTAACGGACTGAGCCAACCAGGTACCCCTATGGTTGGCATTTTGATAGGGATTACATTGAATCTGTAGAGTGCTTTGGGTAGTATGGACATTTTAACAATATTCTTCCAATCTATGAGCATGGTATATCTTTCTCTTTTTGTCATTTTCTTTCTCTTTCACCTATATCTTATAGTTTTAGGAATGTAGGCTTTTTACTTACTTGGTTGAATTTATTTCTGAATATTTTATTATTTTGATGCAATTGTGAATGGGATTGTTTTCTTAATTTCTTTTTCTTCTACTTCATTATTAGTGTAGACTTCTGTATATTGATTTTGTATTCTGCAACTTCCCTGAATTCATTTATTAGTTCTAATCATTTTTTTTGGTAGAGTGTTTAGGGCTTTTATCATAATCTGAGAATAGTGTCAGTTTTCCTTCTTTTTTTTTTTTTACCACTTTGGTTACCTTTTATTTCTTTTTCTTGTCTGATTGCTGCAGCTAGATAGGGTCAATATTTTATGTTTCATATGTACTTTAAATGAATTTTTCTTAATTGTTATGTCCAAAATTATATAAATATGCATTTTAAAAGTATAGTTATTAGTTCACTTCTTCAATGTAATTAGTAGGTTCTGAAAGTCTAGCTTTGAAGCTTTATTTACTTGTTGGTAGAAACATGTCACCTTTGTTGATCATGAAATATTTAATTTATTTAAGTTACTAAATGTGTTTTATTTACATTTCTCTTTCAAGATTTTATTTAAATTCAAGTTAGTTCAATACAGAAATTGTGTGTATTTTTATCTAATTGTTTTTTTAATGCATGTATGTGAGTATGTGCACATGTCAAAGAGTCTTTTAAAGTATCTAAACACTTCTGTATTTGTTATCATGATGTGTTTATATTTTCACCCTAACATTTTCTCTTGGACCTTCTGGTATTCTAATAGCAAGTTATTTTTTGTTAAATAATCTCTACACCCAACATGAGGCTTGAATTTATGATCCCCGATTGCGAGTTGCATGATCTATCGACTCTCATGGCGAATTTTGAATCTTCCTTGCTTTGCTAAAGTATTTTGCTCCCTTCTTACATTATAAGTATATTAAACAGAGCTAGAGCTTGAAGTGAAAATTTAGTAAAATAGAAACCTCCAGAACATCTCCTGGGTCTTATTAAAATAAGATAGCAAGTGCTGTTGCTATAGCCCTCAAAGGCTATGTTGCTTTAAGTTGCAGCTCTACTCCAGGAGGCTCAAACCTCAGTAGACCCATGATTTAACTATCACTGCATTGTACTGAACATACATTAACAAATAAGAGTGTCCTAGAAATCTGAATATGAATGAGTCTTGGCTGAATACCCTTATTTGGCTAATTTGAAAGGCCTTTCAAAATGCGTGGCTGTTCTTGGACCCAGCGTAATTTGTAATGAGTCTAAGAATCTAAAGAATCATTACCATAGGGCTCCAAAATAAAATAGATCTTTTTTTGTTGTTATTATATTTTGCCTCTATCTTTGATGTGATGCTTTTAAAGTGGAACAAGGAATATTACCGGATGCCAGCAAATGGAGACTATCACATTTCAAAATCTAAAAATTTCCCAGCTGCCAGTGATTCACATTTATGTCTTAAATAATTCCATATATTGCTTGGAAATTTAGAAGGTTTGGGGGTGGGGTTGTTTCCCCTGGAGAGGTGCTCAGTTTGTATAATCATTGCGTTGGCTTTGAGAGTTTTAGGGGTTGGCCAGTGTTGTGGCTTTCTCTACAGCGGTCAGATTTTGGACATTAGCTGCCTGAAGCAATACTTTTCTTGGCCTTTCTTCTAGATCACAGAAAGGGAACCATTATTTTTTTGTTATTTAGAAGTAGACAAAGAAATGATATTCTAAATCATTTGAGAGGATGGTTAGGGTTAAGGCTGTGTAAACTTTCTTTAGGAAAAGACCTCAAGAAGGTAATATCACATTATGCTTATATAAACCAGAGTCTAAAATATTATAGTTTTCTGCACAGTTAGCCATCAAATTTCCAGAGATCTATTCCCACACTTTTGAAGTTGCATGTTTGGAATTTGGCATTTGGTTTCCCACAGAAATAATGCTATATTTGATTAGGGTTCAAGGTAGGACTGTAGAAACTCAATTTCACTTACAACATGACTGAAATATTGTTGTATCTATGATTTTAAACTTTATTTCTTTTAAGCTTTGTAAAGTACATTTAAATGTACAAAATCCCTTCAAAAGATACTAAACACTCAAGATCCTAAGCAGCCTGTCCCTGACTGGGGAGCTCATCTGGTATGTTGTACATTGCTTGATTCCCTGCAAGATACTGCTAGAAATTGGCCAGCAGTTGGAAGGGATGGTGGTTCCTGGACCTCAAGGTTCAAGGACAGTCTGGATGCCCTTCCTTCCTTCCTTCCTTCCTTCCTTCCTTCCTTCCTTCCTTCCTTCCTTCCTTCACCTGACAGAGGGAAACACAGCCAGAGAGAGAGAGCACAAGCAGGGGGAGTGAGAGAGGGAGCAGGGAGCCCGATGAGGGGCTCAATCCCAGGACTCTGGGATCATGACCTGAGCCGAAGGCAGACACAACTGAGCCGTCCAGGTGCCCTCTTTCTTTCTTTTTAAAGATTTTATTTATTTATGAGAGAGAGAGAGAGAGAGAGAGAGAGAGAGAGAGAGAGAGAGAGAGAATGAGAGACTGAGCCTGAGAGGGGGAAGGTCAGAGGGAGAAGCACGCACCCTGCTGAGCATGGAGCCTGATGTGGGACTCGATCCAGGGACTCCAGGATCATGACCTGAGCTGAAGGCAGTCTCTCCACCAACTGAGCCACCCAGGTGCCTTGAATACTCCTGTTTCTGCTTTTCTAGGTCTTGGGGATCAAACAGCACCTCTCATCAAGAAGACACAGAATGATGTGGACCATGTATCTTTAGCAGTAGCATATCTGGTGTCAGCTAGCCACCTAAACAGCCAGACGGAGCCCTCGCTGGCAGCAACTGGGAGCAGGGAGACTGGCTTCTTTCAATCAGTCATACTGCAGAGTGGAGTGAAGACAGCTCCCATAGAGCTACTGGGGCTGCCAGCCTGCCCGAGCGAGATGAGAGGGAACTTGGCAAGGCAAGTAAGTTTGTTAAAATACCAATGGATTGGCACACTGACTTTTGAAAAAGATTTTACTTATTTATTCATGAAAGACAGAGAGAGAGAGAGAGAGAGAGAGAAGAACAGAAGCAAAGGGAGAAGCAGGCTCCCTGACACGGGATTCGAAGGCAGAGGCTTAACGACTGAGCCACCAGGTGCCCCCCAGATTGGCGCACTGATTAACAAAATCCAGACTGGGAAACTAGTAGTTAAAAAGCTTGGGTGTTTCAACAGATATTTGGGAGGTAAAGGGCAATGGAGGGAGAGTCTATAGATTAAAAGAGACATGAAAGACACATGTAATTTTTTTTGACATATGTAATATTTTAAATGGGTAAAACTAAGATATACTGTCTAGGAATGCACATATAAGCGAGAACACTTTTTTAAGAAAAGCACGGATAGGATGACTATAAACATCTAGAGAAGGGGCACCTGGGTGGCTCACAGTCAATTAAGCCTCTGCCTTTAGCTCGGGTCTGATCTTGGGGTCCTGGGATTGAGTCCTGTGTTGGGCTCCCTGCTATGCAGGGAGTTTGCTTCTCCCTCTCTCTCCATCTCAAATAAATAAAAAGTAAAATATAAAAAAAAATAAAAGTCTAGACAATGATATGTATGAGTAAAGGAGGGACTTGTGATTTGGCCACGGCATATGGAAAGGGCTCCTCAGGTCACTGATGAAGATCTAGTTCTTGATCTGATGATGGTTGCAAGAGTGTTGCTTTATATGAGTTCATTAAGCCATACACCTGTGTGACATCCTTTATCTGTTTTACTTTACAATATAAAGCATTAAAAAATAGAAGAAGGGCCACAGAGTCAAAGCGCTAAGCTAGACCACTGGGGACTGACCTGGTTGAGGAAGCTTTCAAAGGGAGGGAAAAAGCATTCCCCTCGGAGCAGGGGTCGAGTGGAGTGCGAAAGGAAGAGGTGGCTGGGGTGGGCCAGCAACGACAGTAGTTTGGGGCCAAATCCAGGAAACATGGATTGAGAATGTTTCGGATATCGTCTGGGGCCAGAAACAGGTGTTTCACATGTTTTTGTTCCATTTCCCAACAAGAATAATAGCCCCAACCAGCCTCAGGGTGTTATGAATTAGCAATAATACACAATGTGATATTTATTCTAAATTCTACTCTAAATTTTACCAGTATGGATCAATGTTTTAAAAATATGTTATTTATTTATTTGTGGGAGAGAGAGAGCACAAGCAGGGGGAGCAGCAGGCAGAGGGACAAGCAGACTCTCTGCTGAGCAAGGAGCCTGAGGCAGGGCTCCATCCCAGGACCCTGGGGTCCTGACCTGAGTCAAAGACAGACGCTTAACCGACTGAGCTACCCAGGCATCCCACTATGGGCCAAATTAACACAAGATTTCTAGGTCAGGAGACGCTTAATAAGATGGCAAGGAGTTAGAAACAGATAGCCTGGGGGTAGACAAGAAACAAGGTGTGAGGAGGTACTTAGCAATATGGAGTAGGGGCCTGGCAACTGGGTTAGAATTCAAAGTCAGGACCCTAATCTTTAGGAATATTGTAAGAATAAAGCAGAGTCACTGGTTCAGAACAACTGTCGCAATAGGTAAGTTAACCAGATAGAAAGGTAGTCAGAGCACCTAATGCGGGCAACTAATAATTGGATCTAGGGTATAAGTCACACGTTCTAGCAGGGTCAATGCCCAGCTTGACTGTATGCAGTCATGGATTCTTTTCTCCATATTGTTTTGTCACCAATTTAGTATAAAGTTCAGTCCATTGATTTCTATTTGCTTTCTATTTTTAGGGATTTTTTTCTTTTTGATTAATTTTGTTCCAAAGTCAAACTATGTAACAAAGTATATTTAAAGAAATCCCCAGATCATCCCTGTGTTGTCTTCCCTGTCCCCCAAGCATCTTTATTAGTCATTTATGCTTCTGTTGTGTCATTTTTTAAAGATTTTATTCACCGGAGAGAGACAGAGAGTGAGCGTGACGAGGTGCAGAGGGAGAGGGACAAGCAGACTCCCTGCTGAGCAAGGATCTTGCCCTGGGGCTTGATTCCCGGACCCTGAGATCATGACCTAAGTTCAGGTCAGACGTTTAATTGACTAAGCCATCTAGGTGCCTCTTTAAGTTGTATCATTTTGAAACTATAAGTGAATGTGTGTATATGAGAGTGTATGTATGTTTCCCTTTGGATTAGGCTACTGAAAAGCTGCCATATTAGAAGCATTGTTTTACTCTTGCTTTTTTTCCTAGTAATAGATCCTGTTGATATATCATATCAGAATATAGACGTCTCCCTCATTCTTTTATTTTTTTTAAAATAGCTGAATAGTGTACCCTTTGTGTGTATGTACCATAGTTTATTTAAGTAGTCCCCAGCTGGCAGACATGTGAGTTGCTTCCAGTGTTTTGCTTTTACAAATGATTCTTCATTGAATGGCCTTATACATACACTATTTTGGTTTTGTTGGTGTGTCTTTGTAATAACATGGATGTAATTATTTTTTTAGGATTTTATTTATTTATTTGACAGAAAGAGATCACAAATAGGCAGGGAGGCAGGCAGAGAGAGGAGGAAGCAGGCTCCCTGCTCAGCAGACAGCCCAATGTGGGCCTCGATCCCAGAACCCTGAGATCATGACCTGAGCCGAAGGTAGAGGCTTTAACCCACTGAGCCACCCAGGCACCCATGGTTGTAATTATTAATGTGAGCTTCAGTTGAGCAAGACTATTTCCATGTCCTAGTTGCTGGTCAATCGTAAAAGCTCTTTGCCAGTCTAGCGTTGATGAATCCTAGCCCAGAATTGATCCTGAAGATGGCAGACACATGCATAAGTCACTTATAACTTGCTGACTCTCAGTTTCCCCCAAGTGCATCATACCCCCTCTAGTCTTTGGACCTTTCCTCTTCCACAGTCCACTGTCCCTAGAATTCTTACCCTCCACTATGAATTCTGATGTGAACCTTTCCTATCTTACTGTTTTGTTTTCTCTGTCCTTTGAATGTATTTTAAAACTTTTAAGTTTGTAGTTTGACTATCCAAGGAGGCTTCAAAATGATGTTTATCTTCCCCCCTGCAATTAGGGTATATGGCTGCCAGATGGTGGAAGTATTTTGGTTTGGGAGCACCTGGGTGTCTCAGTTGGTTGGGTGTCTGACTCTTGATTTTGGCTCAGGTCATGGTCTTGGGGTCATGGGATTGGGTCTTATATGGGGCTTGTGCTCAGAGGGGAATCTGCTTGGGATTCCCTCTCCCCCTCCTTCTGCTCCCCCCCCCCCGCTCTTGCAAGCTCTTTCTCTCTCTCTCTCTCATAAATAAATAAATCTTAATTAAAAAAAAGAAGTATCTTAGTTTTGTTCTCAAGGTCCAAATGTAAAAGCATGGGCGACTTCAGCAAGTTTCTCAGAGCCTGTTCCCTTATCTATAAATTGAAAAGAATGGCTTGGGTGATTTCTAAATCTCAGTCTTTAATTTCTATGAGTCTGTGTAATTTCCTAATTGTTTTCAGTTTCCTCTGATGTCTCTCTCTCTCTCTCTCTCTTTCTTTTTTTTTTAGTAATCTCTACATCCAAGTGGGACTTGAACTAAGAACCTCGAGATCAAGAGTTGCATGCTCTTGTGACTTAGTGGGCCAGATGCCCCTCACTACTTTTTTATTTCCTCTTGGCAAAAGAGAAAAATGAGCTATAGGTCTTTCCTAGGCTGAAGGCATATAATACTTACAAGTTCTCTCTAACTGCAAAGAAAAATTAGAAAAGAAAAGCTATTTTACATGTTATTCTGACCAAAGAGTCAAAATCTTCTTATCACTCTTGTTTTTTTTTAGTTGTTGTTGTTGTTGTTGTTGTTGTTGTTGTTGTTGTTTGCTTTTTATTGTTGTGGGGGATTTTTTTGTTTTCATTTTTGTTTTTGCTTTTTTTAGCGGCTGGCTAGGTACTACTTGAATCTGTATTTGATTTGATAATTTATTTACTTATTCAGCAAATACTTGTTGAAGGCCTTCTATGTGCCAGGCACCATTTGGTTATTATTGGCTTTGCTCCTTTTGTTGTGTTTTGTTTTTAGCTGTAGCTTGAGCGCCAAATCTGTTTTCTTTTTTTGGAGCTTCTAATTATAAATTCAAACAATTCCCAGAACAGAAACTTTTATAGAACAAATTTAAGCGATTTTCTTGACTAAAGTATAAACCGGATTGATCATGTGACTTAAGTAGGTGGAAGTTATTTAGCAAGTCTCATTCATTTTGAATCATCCAACCAATAAAATTAAAAGACAAAATGTGACTCACTTTTCTCACTTTTTGCCGTTTTTTTTTGGTTTTGCTAAGTTAGGCTGTTAAAAAGAGGCAACTGCCACCATAAGATTAAAAAATTTTCTCAGGGCCTAGAAAAACTCAGCAGGGAAATAGTCATAAGAAACTTGTAATGAAGGAAATTCTTTCAATGAATACAAGTGTAGAGTCATAGAACATTCCCCGTATTATCCTCTTTGTTTTTCTTTTCATTTCGCCATGGACTTGTGTAAACACAGTCAGGGACTAGTCCCAGTGTCTGGAGTGGTGTTTGGGACTCACTCTTTTAAGGCAAGAACTGTATTTTATTCTGACTTGTCTTCCCATTGTGCTAAGGCTCCAGGAGATAATCATCAAATTCCGTTGAAGTCTATCTTTGGAGTTAATGTGTTTTCACAAAAGCAGGATTGTTTTGACTGAGGAGGTGGAGTGTTATGCTGTGAATGACACTGATGAAGTAAAAAAAAAAAAAAAGAAAAGAAAAGAAAAAAAAAAGCTTTGTATACAGTTAAGTATTTGTAGCCCAGACTTTACAAATAATGAAAGAGACAGGGCAAGGTTAAGCAAGTGAGCACCCTCAACTCAGTAAGTCAGGAAAACAGGCAAGAATAAAGCAAGACTGACTTCTAGGACCACGTAACCACCAACTACAGAAACTGAAACAGATTGGGGTACCTGGGTGGCTCAGTCAGTTAAGCTTCTCGCTCTTGATTTCGGCTCAAGTCATGATCTCAGGTTTGTGGGATCGAGTCCCCGATGGGGCTCTGTGTTCAGCAAGGAGTCTGCTTGAGATTCTCTCCCTCTCCCTTTGCCCTTCCCACTGTGTTTAGGCATACTCTCTTTCTAAAAATAAATAAAATCTGAAAAAAAATTAGAAGAGATGAATTGTGGTTTACAACAGTTTTTTTTTTAAGATTTTATTTATTTGGCAGAGAGAAACACAGCCAGAGAGGAAACATAAGCAGTGGGAGTGAGGAAGGGAGAAGCAGGCTTCCCGCCAAGCGGGGAGCCCAATACGGGGAGCCTGATACGGGGCTCAATCCTGGGACTCTGGGATCATGACCTGAGCCGAAGGGAGACACTTAATGACTGAGCCACCCAGGTGCCCCTACAACACCTTTGACTGACTCGTTACTGTAAAGCCTGCCGCCCAAGAGGGCAGTCAGCTGGGAGCTTTGGAATGCTGCACCTATCAAGGAAAACTCTGAGAGACCGGTTCCATGCAAAAGCAAAGGGTTTATTCGAGCATGCTCAGACTCACAGCCTGACCCCAAACCAGTCAGCAGCTGGGAGCCCCGAGTTTTTCCGGGGGTGGCCTTATATATTATTACAGTGTCCGTTACAACAAAGCCCGCACCTTGACAGCCAATTAGTTTAAGACACTACAGCCATGGTCTGCACGCAGGCAGCCAATCATTTCCCCAACCGCCTTTGCAGGGGAACATATGTCCTAATTTGGGTTAGCAAGGGGTACGTGACGAGTTGCATACATACAGTCTTATGGAATTTCTTTTGTTCTCCACAGGGCTTGAGGGGGCTGGGTAACTGCCTGCAGGTTGCTGGGCTCAGATAACAGGACGAGGGTCTGCTCTGACATTCTGGAGGGTGGGGGCCATTACAGCATCCTTTCATTACCTGAATGATCCAGGATGACTTTCCAAGTAAATATGCATAGGTTTAGACCCTAGTCTCAGGCCGAATGAAATTCACTTCATCTGTTATACTTGGCTCTGGAATAAATTTACATTTTGCCCCAGCTCGCTAGAAGAAAGTGAATTCTAACGATGGTCTTCCGAAGTCCCATTTAGTGAAATTCTGTGAAGATACACGGATTCATGGGATTTGAGAGTGGTTGTCCCCAGCATTCTCAGAGCTCCATCCTGCAAACTGGACTAATCTTGAGGGGGCCCCCTGAGCTCAGAGATCTCAGAATTCTATGATTTTCTCCATCTCTGACCCATAGGCTGATCCTGAGTCGACTAGATCAAGGACTGTCCATTTTTTTTAAGATTTTATTTATTTGACAGAGAGAAACACAGCCAGAGAGGGAACACAAGCAGGGGGAGTGAGAGGGAGAAGCAAGCTTCCCGCTGAGCAGGGAGCCTGATGTGGGACTTGATCCCAGGTCTCTGGGATCATGACCTGAGCCGAAGGCAGTTGCTTAACCAACTGAGCCACCCAGGCGCCCAGGGACTGTCCATTTTGACAAGATTTTCTAAATATTTTGTGTAGATTGTGTGTCCAAAGCCATTTTTTTAAAATCATCAGTGGAGTACAGGGAAATTTTTGTTTTGCTTAATTTCAATTTTATTTTTTGGTGTAAAAATCCTGACAGTCTGCTAGAAGCCATGTTAGACCCCATTCATATTATTACGAGTAATCTCTTACTATTCTCTCTAGTCCTCATCACCCTCTGAGGTTAGATTTTATCCCACTGTTTGAAAGGAAAAAGCCCAGGCTTAGAAAGACAGAATTTCAAGTGGCATTGGAGGACCGTAGGCTATCAGCTGAGAGTTGTGAGGCAGGGAGATGCTGCCAGGAACCCAGTCCCGAGTCCTCAGAGGATGAGGCCCCTTTAAGACTAGGAGAGGCTCCCTGAGAAGACCTGAGCAGAAAACCTGGCCAAGATCCACAGACCTTGTTGACACAACCTCGCTTCTCTGGAGAAGTCCTTGAGGCTATTTTGCGTGGCTGGGCTCCTACTTTGCTAGGGTTTCCACTTCCCTGGCTCCTCGTGTGTCTGCTGTAGCCCTCACCCCACATTTCCAGGACCAGACTGCTTGCTCAAGTAAAGGGGTGCTTATTTGGTTTATGTTCATGATCTGTCTCACTCCCCAAGTATATTCAGTCTTCTTGTTTTATTGTATTGTATTGTATTGTTGCATTGTATTGTATTTATTTGAGGGAGAGAGAGCATGAGAGAGAGAGAAAGAGCACAAGCAGAGGGGAAGGGTAGAGGAAGAGGGAGAAGCAGGCTCTCCACTGAGCGGGGAGCCCAATGCGGGGCTCGATTCCAGAACCCTGGGATTATGACCTGAGCCGAAGGCAGACGCTTAGCCGACGGAGCCACCCAGACGCCCCTTACTCCTTGTTTTTTACCTTAAGTCCTCTGACCTCAATCTCAGCCCACATGGCCTAGCAGGTACCAGCCATAGCTCACTTTTGCTCATGTTGCTTAAGGAGCGTCTGTGGCCACCCTTACCATGAACCCGTCTATTCACTCTCACCCTTTCCAGCTCTGTGTCCTTGATCCCAGCCCTGGACCTTCTGTTGCCAGTAATTGGGGGATTAGAACTGATCATACAGCTCATATTTGTTTTTTGACATGTATTCATTCACACCCATTTATTCCAGATACAGTACTATTAGTCCCTATGGTGGGCACTAAGGTCAAAGCAGTGAACAAGACACTTTATGGTTCCTGTTCTCATGGAGTTCAGAATTTAGCAAGAGAGATGTTCATTAATCTAATAATCACACTAATGAATATGGGACATATGCTCCGAGGGAAAGGAACATGTTTTCATGAAAGCATATACAAAGTTAAGTTTACCTTGACTGGCACTGGGGGGGTTGGGATGAGGAAAGACTTTCCTTGGGAAATGATGCTTTGGCTTAGATTTGCCCATGTCTTATGAATAGAGGAGTCGGGGGTATGTTGCGCTCCCTTAGAGTATGACTGGCAGACTGCCTAGCATAGGTAAATTGACTGAGGGCCTCCGCTGCTGTGTTCTGGCCCTTCCCATGCGCTGTTCCCTCCTGTGATTGCATCCACTGGGGAGCCTAAGGCACGTTTACTGCCGGAAGATACATGGACTGCTTTATTGGCCACCTTTGGCTCCAGGACTTGGAGAAGCTTCCTTAAACTGCAAGGTAGTCTAGACCACTTCCATTCCACATCCACTCCTCTCTCCCTTTGCTGGGGTGAGGCTTTCACCACAACTTCCTTCCTCTTTTCTTACACACACTCATTTCTCCTATGAAAATCTTTCCGTGTTTAGTTCTGTCTTGACATGTGCTTCTGGGAGGACCTCAAGTAACATGCATAGAGTGGGCGTTCGAATCACAGGGAAACATCTTTACTGGCTGGGCCTAGATTTGACTTGCATGAAGTAGAAAGAAGACTGAAAGCTGTGAAGCTTCAAAAAACTCACTGTTGGTGGATGTTGAGGGCTAGCAGCAAGTCCCGCCACGCCCTTCTGCCCTCCAGAAGTTGGAGAAAGATCTCTGACCAGGGCTCTTGGAGACACTATTATCTTTATTTCCCACCTGCACTGCTCCTCTCATCTGTCTTCCTGGCTACAGCTTTCGCTCTTTTGTTCCAGATAGTTGCTACAATTAGCGAGGAATTACCCGAGGAAATATGGGTAATATAGTAAGAGAACATAGAAGATTATCTCATTTAGTCAGGACCTGTCTTCCAGGTTCTGCAAAATTCATTGATCTTGGTTTGGGCATTTCCACAAGTTCTTTGCCATATTACTTTGTCTTCCTCAACCTGAAATCTTTTCTTTTCCACACTCAATTAAAATGTCCTTCTGTTTTGAACTTAACTTGACAGGGCAGTGGGTATTCTCGAGAGAATCAGACCACAGATGGAATCTCAGCTCCACACCACTTCCTTTATGTAAGACTTTGGGCAAGTTACTTAATTATAAACTTTAATTTTCATATTATAAAACAGAGTTAATAACACCTGCCTCCCAGGATCGCTGTGAGGATTAAATGACCTAGAGTATATAAAAGGACCTAGTACATAGTAGCTATGGAAAATACCAGATCCTTTTAACTCCCATACCACCCTTCCTCTTGTCATTCTTAACTCTTTTTTACTTCCCTGGATGCCTGGTCCCCACAGCATGTTTGCCCTTCCCAAAACAATGAGGGCCTTGAGAGATTGATTTCTTTGTAAATTTTTCCACATCCCATTTATCTAACCACAAATAAGTCCTTTCTCGTACTCATTTATTATTCTAGACTTCAGTACATTCAAAACTGAAATGAAAACATTCAGCTCATCATAGACACATGGAACGTACAGGGTTGCAAGAGGAAACATTTAAAAACTACATGCTAGGCTCCATTCAAGTATTTACCAAATATTTCTTGACTTTATTACGTCCCCACTGTGTGACACATAAATGTTCCATGGCTTACTTTTCCAGGTTAGGTCTCGGCGTAGAACGGGGAACAGTGTAAAATGTGTTCAGCTATCAGGGTTCCAAAATACATTGGACCACATCTAATGGGAGGGATTGGTCTACTGGTAGACCACTCTCTCCTTAGGCCCTGGTGTCCCCCCAGGTCGTGGAGATCTGGTCTTCCTCTACAGCTATTTTGTTTTTTTAACTAGGGAGCCTTGGACAAGTTCCTTAACCTTGAAGACACTGTTTATTCACTTGCAAAATAGAGCGAAGACAAATATTTTTCTCCAAATGTTGTCACGAGGATTAAATGGCCTGACTCCTATAAAGGGCTTAGCACCGTGCCTGGCGTATTGTAATTGCCCAATATCTGGCCCCTTAGCCCTGTGGTATCAGCACTGCTGTTATTCAGGTTAAGAGAGCCTAAAAGCTTGGAGGCTCAGATTTTACTAGTTCACACCATTTCCCCTTTCTTTGGAGGAGGATGGGGGTGACAGATAGGAAGGCCAACTTGGCCACTTGGTAGCTATGAGCCTTTGGTAAGTCATTTAATATGGCTAAACCTCTGTGATGAGATCTGTAAAATGAGGAGACTAATGGCGTCAATTTTGTAAGACTGTTGGGAAGATTATATGACACGGTTGGGGAAGGCACTTAGCCTGGTGCCTGGAAGAACACGGTGAATGCGCATTAGAAGTTAGCTGTCAGAATGACGAAGTGCCTTTTCGAAGCTCTCTGTACCCTCTCGCACTCCCTTTCCATCTCCTATTTCTGGGGTGGGGCTCTGTTTAGAGGAAGCCAGAAATAACTGCTCACAGGAATGATCTCTTTATTCCTATTCCTAGAAAGACCTCTTTTCGACTTTATTATGTAGGCAATTATATCCCTTTTGACTAAATCTCCCCGTTTCAGACTCTGCCCTAGGCTTAGGCTTTTATCCCCAAAGGATCCATAACTGTTTTATGAAACAGAAGAATAGCATACCCCTCCTCCTAAGACACACACTCTCTCTCTCTCTCTCTCTCTCTCTCTCTCTCTCTCTCCAGGTAAATTCTGCAGTCCCCCTTCCATGTGTATTCTAAAAATTTTTAAAAAGATTTTATTTATTTATTTGGCAGAGAGAAGCACAACTAGAGAGGGAACATAAGTGGGGGGCTGGGGTGGCAGAGGGAGAAGCATTCCCTGCCCCACCAAGCAGGGAGCCCAATGTGGGGCTCGATCTCAGGATCATGACCTGAGCCAAAGGCAGACGCTTAACGACTGAGCCACCCAGGCGGCCCTGGATTCTATAATTTTTTAAAAGCAATTTTCCTTTCCTACAATACAGTGAGTCAGTAAATAAGAGATTTCATGTATCAGTGTCAGACCAAGAGGCCTCATTGAGTACACTGTGTGTCCTCTCCACCTTCAGCAATTTCAATCTAGAAGTGCCTCTGACCTATTAATGTCAAAGGCAGTGAGCTCAGCCTCCAGCAGTCTCCGCCAGCCTGTGTGAACCTGCTTTGGCCTACAGGTGCCTTAATGCCATTCTGATCCTCAGAAACCTTTGAGTCAGCCTGTGTGGTGAGAGGAGAAAAACGGGTGTGTGGTGGTAGGGGTGGGACGGGGTGGAGAAGGGCAGAAATCAACCGAATTAGAAAGCACGTACTTATCAGGTTATAGGAAACATTAAACCAAACAGCCTGTACGGTCCATTTGCTGAAAAGACATTTAATTATTTCAGTGAGAACTAGTTAGAGATGAGAGCTCATAAAAATAAACAAAGAGACACTAGCATTTGATCTTAATGCCTTTCTCTTTTGCTACAGGCCACAATTGAATTAAAATTCGGAATAGATATTTGAAGATGACACATTCTTCTCCCCAGCAGCCAGACAATTGAGATAAAATATACCCAGTATCTTCCTGGAATTTTGGACGCTTCAATGAAATGCCCAAAGCTGGGTGATCTTTGCCAGCTGCCCCCGCCCCCAGCCTCCCATGGATGAGAGATGTTTGCAGTCCTTAAGCCTGATGTTTAAATCTGGGCCAAGTGCCCACAGGTCATAGAAAACTTTGCTATTTTAGAGAAAAATGCAGATCTGATTATTGAGAAGCTGATTAAAAGAGGTGGAGGTCCGTGTGGGTTTCGGGGGGAGAGACGTAGTTTTATTGATGTGATTCCATTGGTAGAGCAAGCACTGAATCAGAATTCAGAATTCTGGGTTCTAGCCCTGGATATAGTCATTAAAAATTTATTTTAATCTTCTCATTCGTTCAACTTTGCCATCTGTGAAATGGGAGAGGCAACGCTGTAATCCTTTCAGGTCTCTCCAGGGAAATAGTCCATGTCTTTCTATAGGAAGATAAATATGCCTTTAGGATAGAAATGGCCACAATTCAAACAGTTTGGAAATGAGGGAAGTTCTTCCAGCTATATAATTCCAGAAGGAATTATATAAATCAACACATCTGTTTTTTGTTAATTTCTAGTTAATAGAGCAATTCCTCGCTCATAGTAGGTGCTCAAGAAATATTTCTTGGCTGAGCATAGGTCTTCTAGAGAATTTTAACTCTATTTACTTGAGAGGGGACAGAGTGTGTGCAAGTCAGTGAGCACAAGTGGGGAGGGGCAGAGGGAGAGAGAAGCAGGCTCCCCCTGAGCAGCACCCCCCCCCCGCCATGTGGGGCTGGATCCCAGGACCCTGGGATCATGACCTGAGCTGAAGGCAGAGCTCAACTGACTGAGCCACGCAGGCGCCTCTTTAACTCTGCTTCTTAGCTTTCCAACCCCTGTTGTGCAGATTAAGATATTTTGATATACATGGGGATAAAATTTGCTTAACAAGTAGAATGTTAACTTATAGGCTATTACAATTGATTTGCTTTTTCTCTGTTAGTAGATTGCTACCATGAGGGATTTTTTTAAAAGATTTTATTTATTTATTTGATAGAGAGGGACACAGCAAGAGCGAGAGGGAACACAAGCAGATCCAGTGGGAGAGGGAGAAGCAGGCTTTCTGCTGAGCGGGGAGCTGGACACGGGGCACAATCCCAGGACTCTGGGACCATGACCCCAGCAGAAGGCAGGCGCTTAATGACTGAGCCACCGCCCCTCCATGAGGGATTTTTTAAAAAATTGTTATCTATACACCAATCAGGTAAAATCCTAGGGACAGCAATAATTTGTATCCTTCCTCAACATAGGTTGTCTGGTTTTGCTTAATCTGGTGGACTGAACAGCCAAAGGCCTGAAAAATGCTTTCTGTCACAGTCTCACTTTCCTTTCATTTCTCTACATTTTTGGCAAAAGAGAAATGCATTATTTACATATTTAATTTTTCTGTTGCACATAGAGTTCAGAAAGTTCCTCTTAACCTGAGCAGGACATTTATGTTGGAAACTCCACCCCTTATCAGCAGGAATAATAAAACCTCTGAGTTTAAGTCTTAAAAGTTATTTTGGTCGATATCTCGTCTGATGCTTGATTCCCTTTGACAATATTTCCAACGGAACAGTACTTTCTGGCAATGGTTCAGGTCTTTCTTATCTTATAAACGACCTCTCTTAACTACAGTTCTTAGTTCAGGCTGCTATAACAGAATACCACGGACTGGGTGGCCTATTAACAACAGAAACGTATTTCTCACAGTTCTGGAGGCTGGGAAGGCCAAGGTCAAGGCTCCAGCCCATGCAGTGTCTGGCAAGAGACTGCTTTGTGGTTTCTAGATGGCCGTCTTCTCGCTGTGTCCTCACATGGCAGGAGGGGCGAGGGAGCGCTCTTGGGCCTGAGTTATAAAGGCACGAATTCCATTCATGGGAACTCCACCTTCATGAAATCATCTGCCAAAGGCCCCACCTCCAATTACTGTCACCTTGGGAGTTAGGGTTCCACATAGGAATTCTGGAGGGATACACACATTCGGTCTATAGCAGATTCCCCCTCTCATCCATGTTTTTCTTCCTGCTCCAACTAAAGCTTCTAAACGGGTAGCTTCTACTTCCTCTCTCCCAATTCACCCCCCACCTACCCCTCCATGTGGTGCGATTTAGCAATGACACCTAAGGTCACGGGTGACCTCCATTGCCAAACCAATATATACTAAGGTCACGAGTGACCTCCATTGTCAAACCGATATATACTTATCTTGCAGCGCTTCACAGTGTATGAAATAATAACCACTCCCTTCTTGAAATCTTACTTCCTTTGGCTACTGTGCCGATCTGTTGTCCTTATTTTTTCCTCTTACCTCTTACCTCATCCTCTGACTCTGCTTTCTTGGCTGGACTCTTCAGTCTTGTTGTTTCCAAGGCTCTAATCTTGACCCTGTACTCTGTTCCGTACAGTTTTCCTAGACAGTCGAAACCACTACCATTTATTTTATTTTTTATTTCTATTTTTTTTAATTTTTAAGTAGGCCCCATGCCCAATGTGGGGCTTGAACTCGTGGCCCTGAGATCACGACTCTCATGCTCCACCAACTGAGCCAGCCAGATGCTCCTAAACAACTACCACCTTGAACCTAGATTTCTCTTCTAAGCTCCATATTCATTCATATGGATAGCGATGTTGGCTATCATAATCAACTCATATCATATCAAACTCATAATCTACATATTCGACTGATGACAACATATCTCCACCTTGATACCTTAGAGATACCTCACCATGTCCCACCTGGATCATTGCAGCCATCTTCTGTCTCTTCCTCATCCCATTCTCCATGCTTCCAGCTGAGTAATTTTTAAAAATCCAAATTTGATCGGGCCACTCTCCAGCTCCAAATTATTTCATTGTTCTCCATGGCTTAGAGTATAAAGCTAAATTTCTCTGTAGGTCATATAAGGCCCTTTGTGATCTTTACAGTTTATCTCTGTGCCCATCCATCCTTTTACTCTGCAACACTGAGCTGCATCATTCATCTGATATGATCACGTCCTTTCATGATGTCTGAGCTCTTGCACAGGTTGTTCCCTCTTTTAAGTCAACTTAAGCATCATTGTCTCCGGGAAATCATCTCTAACTCAGATTCTCACCGCTCTAGTCTCCTGTTGTGCCATATATCAATCTTCATTATAAATCCGATTGCTTCTATTATGTGTAGGTTTGATGAAATACTCATCTCCTAGTTCTTTTTTTAAAAAAAATGTTTTATTTATTTAATTGAGAAAGAGAGATAGTGAGAGAGAGCATATGTGGGGAGAAGAGGGAGAAGCAGGCTCCCCGCTGAGCAGAGAACCCGTCGTGGGCTTGATCCGAGGATCCTGGGATGACCTGAGCCAAAGGCAGACCCTTCACTAACTGAGCCTCCTCGGAGCCCTCATTTCCTAGTTGTAAAGATTAAGTGAGGGGCAGTCTTCTTGTTAGGTGAGTATACCTTTAAGGTGAGACACAGATTCCCAGTCTATGGATGAAGACTAGCAGGCATTGATAATACTTTCCATTCTGGGTTCCAGTGGGGGAGATAAGGGTACATTCCTCAACCAAGGTGGGGGCGTAAGGGTGACATTTTAGTTTTGCTCCAAGTAAGCCATGGTGTTAGCAGAATAAAAGATGAGGTGGACTTGTCCTTGTAGCTCAGGAGCTTTCAATAAAGCTGAGTGAATCTTGGAACACTGAAAAAATAAATTATAAAAAAGAAAAAAAATACACATTAACATCCCCCAAACAAACAAACAAACAAACAAATAAATATAAAGTTGAGTCCTATCTTGGCCATCTAGCCAAATGATAACCTTTGTCAGTGGGTTCTAGCAGTGGTCCCCTATTTGTGTCCTGTTGTTCCGGATGTCCCTTCTTTGCTGATGGGTATTGTCCTAATTATTATGGTGGAGGAGGGGTAGCCAGATGGCTAGGGCCCGGGTAGCCTAAGCATATTAAGGATAACAAAATATTTAGGGCCTGGGATGCTCAAGTCTATCAAGGGAGATCCAGCCTTTATAGGCTAGGGTTCTCAAAAAAAATGTAACTCCTCAGTGCTTTGAAAAACTCTAAAGAGCCTATTACATGAAAATCAAAATAGTGGTAACTTCATTGCACTGGGGTATGATTAATCGTGTGTTACAGGAGAAGCTTCTGGTATGCTATTATGTTTTATATATTGATCTGGGTGTTGGTTATGTTGGTGTATACATAAATAAAAATTTATTGAGTGATTCACATAAACCTTGTGCACTTTACTGTATGTATATTATATCCCAGTAAAAAGAAAAGGAGAGAAAAACTGAAGGGAAATATATGTAGCAGAAAAAGTAGCCCATCACAATTTATATTTCAAACAAAGCTTGGCACCCACGTTCAAACTACTATATTATAATCATGTTTTGCCTAAGGCCTGTAGAGGACAGATTGGTGACCAAAGGAACAGAGTTTCCTTACTACAGTATTTCCTTAGAGGCGTTTGGGCCCCTGCAGAGACCCATCATCCTCCCTGTATGTCAGGTATTCTTGACATTGTATGTCAAGGTAAGGGATTGTGCCTTTCATGTATGTATTCCAAATGTGTAGCACAGAGTGGATACTTAATCAAGAATCCCCTTTATGACAGTTAATACACTTTTCTGCAAATGAGTAGAGTAGACAAAGACTATCCTTTTAGCTTCCATCCTACTTTTCCATGTTCCTCACCTCCATCTTGGTACCTGTGTACCCTGCATGTCACCCCCAGCTCCTTGCTATTGTAGCCAGAAAGTCAAGAAATAGTTCCAAGGCCCAGAAACTAGAGCCGAGTCGGGGGCTCTGGGGCCTGGAATGCCAAGTTGAGGAGCCTTCTGTCACAGGAGCCAAAGTTGAGGAGAGCCATCGCTAAGCCAGGACATGGTCAGGGGTGATCAAGCCCCAGAGAGACTCAGCTGCCCAGGCTGACAGTTTTGAGTAAGCTGGACCATGATTCTTTTCAGTTTATGCCTTGCCTGTCTTACATCTTACATTGGCTGCATACGTTTTCTTTGGTTATCTGTTAATTCATATTTTCCTACCAGGGCTTTAGCTGATCATAAGAACAGCTTATAGTAGTAGAGTTCTTTAAAGTCTGCAAACTGCTTTTGCAACCATTAAATTCCTGTAGCAATCCTATGGCGGAATCACAGGACCTGTTACCATTGCCACTGAACATATAAAGAAACCGAGGCTCAGAGAAGTTAAGTGTCTTACCCAACGTCACACAGGTAGTAATTGGCATTAGAGCTGGAGCTAACTCTTAGGAGTGCAAGTTCAATGAACTTTTTTTTAAAAATCACACTGTAGATGCCTGATAGGGATTTAAGGGATTACCTTGCCCTTAGATATTTACCTTTTCATAAGGGATTCTTGAAAATGCAAAAGCCTTTAAGAAGTAGAGAAGTGACTTTTGAAGGGTGGAAATTTGGGATATTTTTACAGAGGATGGGGGATGTTTTCGGTCAGGAGATTCTGCTTGGTTGTTTCCATATCATAACATGTAGTTGGCAGCCTAGTCTATGTTCTCCTGAGAACAGCCCTGCTGGCTGGACTTTATGTTACATCTACCTGGGCCTCTGTGGGTAGTAGTAAAGGATCATCCTTTGTCTTTTCTCTACAGAACATGCAGTACGGCAAGGTCATAAAAACAAAAGACTCTGCAACCAGTTGGCATGTGCTGGAATTGCAGCTTTGACATGTACTAATCGTGGAACCCTGGGCAAGTTCCTTTCCTTCTCTGGGCCCCAGTTTCGTCATCTGTGAGATGGGCAATGACAGCAGCATTTGTCTCCCGAGGATTAGATGATTTAACATATATAAATAGCAAAGAACTGTTCCTGGCATATAGTAAATGCTACAGAAGTGTTACTTAGGTTTTTTACTATTATTGTTGGCAGCATTTGTTTTTGTTTTTTAGATTTTATTTATTTATTTATTTGTGCATGAGAGAGAGTGCACAAGCAGGGGGAATGGCAAGCAGAGGGAAAAGGAGGCTCTCCACTGAGTAGGGAGCCCAACACGAGACTTGATCCCAGGACTCTGGGATCATGACCTGAGCTGAAGGCAGATGCTTAACCAACTGAGCTACTCAGGCACCCTTGTTGGCAGCCTTTGTATTATTATATGTCCTTCTTGTGAGAACTCTAGGGGATAAGTGTATAAATATGAGTGTTCTCAGGGATGCCAAATCAGGTAGGGTGAGAATTGGTATCTTTAGGAAGATCCACAGATCTGTGATCCTTTATGCGCCTCAGGACTCTGGAATACTCATTTTGCCAAGAGTCTGTTCACCAGAGGAAGTAAGAAGTATCATTTCCCTGGGCCATGAACAACAGCAGCTTATTTCCAGAACAACTGCTTCCCTTCCAGTAAGGGATGTGTCCTTATAATCTCCAAATTACATGATAGAGCAGTGCTCCTCTGGACCCTGAATGATAGAATGTTTCACCTTGCTTGTGTGAAGATTTATATTTAATGCCCTGAAATTGTCAGGGAGTTGATGCTCTTTTTTTTTTTTAAGATTTTTTTTTTTGACAGACATCACAAATAGGCAGAGAGGCAGGCAGAGAGAGAGGAGGAAACAGGCTCCCTGCTGAGCAGAGAGCCCCACGTGGGCCTCAATCCCAGGACCCTGAGATCATGACCCGAGCGGAAGGCAGAGGCTTTAACCCACTGAGCCACCCAGGCGCCCTGGATGCTCTTTTATTACCTGGGTTCCAGGATGCGGAGCAGGCCCCCTTGGGGCCAAGGGTAGGTGTTACCACTGAGAAAGAGCAGTGGAAGTCAAGTAATAGAAGCTCTCCCTTCATTGTCAGACAGCAATTGAGAGTCCCAGCCTGTCCTCTGGCTGCTCCTGAAAGCCTTCTTCAGTCACCACAGCTCCCACTGATCTTTCTGCCTCTGATCACCCACGAGCATGCCTGCCACTCAGTTTGGCACTTAATTATATACTGCCTGAGGTGAAAATCTCCCTCCCCAATTATAGGCCCATTCCAAGTATGACCGTGTTCTCCCAGCTAAAGTCTGATGGTGATAGTTGATATTTCTGAGGGAGAGGCCAAGCTAGAAATTAACCATCTATTCCCTAGGATCCTCTAAACTCTATGTCTGTACCCAGTTGGATCACCAGAAAAGCTCAGTGCTGAGCCATTTGTCTCTGGTCTCTTCCCCTCCTCCCCACCTCTTAAAATTGCCATTTTAGCGTGCCTGGGTGAAAGCCAGCTCAGATCTTTGTTGGATGGAGTGGACAGGTGTGGACATACTTCAAGTGTATTCCTGTTTATGGTAGACAAAATGAGTGTCTCCATAATTCGTGCCACATCAGTGTTAATGAAGATGAGGAAGGCAAGGGTTACTTTATTGGGTAGGCTTGGAGCAGGCAGAGATAGCGGTAAGGAAACATGAAGCAGTGGATACCTGTGGTTTCTGAAGTGCTAAGAAGTATCAGGAAGTTGTAAAAAACAGGACTTTTTTACAGCTTAGGGCTATGACTATAGCAGGGTACCAGTTGCTTAGGAAAGGGTATGAGAACACTATCCCTCCATCTCGTTCGTTCTAAATGTCCCTCATCTCCGCAGCTGCTCTGAACCTACTGGCTTCATGATGCCTCCTAGAGACACTTTAAAAAAAAAAAAAGATTTATTTATTTATTTATTTATTTATTTATTTATTTGAGGGAGAGAGAGCGTGAGAGCACCAGTGGGGTGGGGACAAACAGACTCCGTACTGAGCGCGGAACCCAACCTCGGGCTTGAACCCATGACCCCGAGATCATGACCAGAGCTGAAATCAAGAGTGGGATACTTAACTAACGGAGCCATCCAGGCACCCCTATATACACTTTTTATAGCTGCAGTTTCCTGGGGACCCTGACATATGTTCACCTGGTCACACACGGTCGATTACAGTAGAACGCGGGGGCCCCAGAGCCATGTTGGGTACCACCTTTGTCACACATGCCCAGCACTTTATCCCCAGGATCAGAATATATACCTTTAGCTGGTTTATGATCTGCATATCTGTGTGCTTGAAATTGAATATCGTTGTGCATGGCTTGGTCATTTTTCATGATCTTGACCATATGGTGGAATCTTATTTCAGATATGTCACAGAGTAGGTTCCTGATCTCCAAGGTCCTTTCAGACTCGATGACATTATGAGTCAGTGACTGGGAACTGAGGCAGATCTTTCAGCTGATTGTAGCTACAATTTAGTGATAGCAAGATTCTGGCTTGATCTATTGGTCATGACTTGGTGCTTACCATTTTTCTCTTAGAGTCAAAGCAGCGTGTGAAAATCAGGTTTCACAAATAAATTAATGGGTGGTTATTTGCTCTACAGAATGACTCACAGAGACTCCTTTGAATAGTAAGCTCCTCTGGTGTGCTTAAAATATGGGTCAATTTATTTTTAAAAAGGCTTTTCACGTGCAGCACATTTAGAAACAAGTCAGTTATATAAAGAAAGATACATATGCATGATGGTTTGGGGTTTGGTTTGGGATTTAACAGACTTCACTTGTCCTGATGAATTCACTTCTATCTTTGTCCAGGAAAGTCTTATTTTTACTTTGGTAGCTGAAGGTAATTAGATTAGGATTCTTAAAAAAAAAATCAACTGAGAAGTCCCATTCATTCTGCCTGCTGTGGTGGTCTCAGACAAGCAGGCTCTTGTTGCAGGGGAGTCTTAATGGTCTCAATGGTCCTTTCTATTCACTTCTTCCCTGGGGGTGTTAGCAAAATGTGGGGTATTTAAAATTTTTTGCTGGAATATCAGGATTCTAAAGAAAAAATGTCAGAAACTTCTGGTAGTGTGTGAATCACATGGAGAGGGTCTGCAATTTTTAGACAAAAGATGACCTCCTTGAACATCCTGGGAAGATTAGTGCCTCATCTTGAATTCTTTTTTTTTTTTTTTAAAGATTTTATTTATTTGACAGAGAGAAACACAGCCAGAGAGGGAACACAAGCAGGGGGAGTGAGAGAGGGAGAAGCAGGCTTCCCGCCGAGCAGGGAGCCCGACGTGGGACTCGATCCCGGGTCTCCAGGATCATGACCTAAGCCGAAGGCAGTCGCCCAACCAACTGAGCCACCCAGGCGCCCCATTGAATTCTAATCGAAGTCAATATTAAGACCTTTGGGATGTAAATTGCTCTGAAAGTCATGAGACCATCCTTACTTTACTGACTTGTTCTGCCTTTTAAGTCAAACCCATATGTACTCATCTGTGAGGCATGCTGAGACTCAGCAGGAATGGGGAGGAGAAGACTGAGCTGAATCTTGGTTAAGGCTCTCATCTGAGGAGGATGGCCAACTATCCAAATCCCAGCATCTAAAGAGATGGACAAAATTCACCTTGAATTGAGCAGGTATTTGTGTCCTGAGGGTCTCATCTGATGGTTTGGGCCTAGTAGTGCAAGTAGAATGAAGAGTTAAGCACATGGAGGTATCATGCTTTGTGGTAGGTGGGTGGGTATAGGTGCCTTTCCAGTTTCAGTAGGATTTCAGCTAGTGGCTAGGGAGAGTAGGGCAGGTCTAATCCAAGAGAAGGAACGGCCAGAGTCAGATGGGGTCTGAGGGATCTAGCCAAGCTGGTTGGAGTTCTGGGTAAGATTCTGGGTCCAGCATAAGACACTGGATATAATTCACGAACCATGAAGAAACACAATCATGCAAAGAATAGTAAAAGCTGCTCCTTATTAGTCCCTTACTACTGTATGCTGCAGATTATTTTACTTAATCCTCAGAACAACTCTATGAGGTGGTCTGTTGGTTTTTCCTTCTGACCTCAAATACACTGTCTTTTCCAATACCAACTAACTCTCCAATTCTCTGACACCAACAGGGTGTCCAACAATTCAATCACATTCTGACACTACCCCAGAGTTAGCTCTGATTTTGGAAGTTAAGGACTCAGTTCCACATGATTGCTCTCACTTCAGAGACCAGCTGCCCATGGAGGGGGGGAGGGTCCCGAGGTGATGCATACTTCTGCCTGGCTGACAACCAATGCAGATGTTCCCATGACCTCTCCACCAGGTTTGATAGTTCTGTAAAATGACTCACAGAACTCAGAATAGCACCTGAATTAGGATTACCAGTTTATTATAATGGGTAAAACTCATTGGTAGAACAGTGAAATGAAAGAGAAGCAATAGGGCAAGGCATGGGCGGGGGAACACGGGGCTTCCATACCCTGTCTGGGTGTGCTACCCTCCCAGCCCATCAGCAAGGTCACCAACCTGCAAGCTTTCTGAGTCTTTTTCAAGAGTTTTTCTAGAATTCAATCTCTAGTGCCAACCCCCCCCACTCCCTCCCCAGGGAATAAGGGTGAAAATGCCATCTCTTGAATTGCATGTTTGATTTTTTTCTGGTGAACAGTCTCCATCTTGAAGCTAGCTAGGGGACCCACCTTGAGTCAATCAATGGCATAAACTCAAGTGTGGAAAAGAGCTCATGAAGAGTAACAAAAGATACTCTTACCACTCTGACAATTCCAGGAGCTGGTTAGGAGCTTTGTGACCAGAAATGGGAAAGAAAGCCAGATAGATTTTTTTGGTAGGGATTGGTAGGGATTGCTATCTTTATTTTCCAGATAAGGAATCGCAGGCACAAAGAAATAAATTAACTTAGCTGGAAAGTACGTGATAGAGCTAGAATGGGACTCCATGGGCTTATACCACAGAGCGTATGTCCTGGAGGAGGTTGGAGGAAAGGATTGTTGGAACTCGGATGGCTCCCCACACCTCCACTGCTTTGGGCAGACAGGCCTTAGGTACCAGGGAGTGTAGAAAATAAAACTCCCCAATCAACACTGCAAAAATTACAGCTCAGTACTGTTGAAAATCTAATGCTACTAAAGGTAGGTCTTAATACTAAAGACCATTTTTCTTTTTTGTTTTAATTCAGGGAGAGCTGGAATGCACACGACTACGAGTTGCATATTGGGGTGGGGCGGGGGTTAGGGGCAGGTTGGGAGAGCAAATTTTGGATACGAAGGGGGAAGTTGAGTGCATTGAATCTTTGCGGGGCACATGCCTGCTATTTGCAAGGTGCTGTGCTAAGAGTGCTTCGAGAATAAGGGTAGAATGAGGAAATCAGGCAGAAGATAAACCTGTCAGTCTTTATGAAGACTTTAGACTCCAGAGATCATCCCGTGTAAATATGTCAATCCCACAGGATTCAAACAAGTATCTCAAGAGCTTGCCTAACAGTTATCAGTGTGTGGCATCAGCACTGCCTGCCTGAAGCAATGAGCTTCTGAGACTCACCCCTCTAGCCCTCACAGTTGCCCAAGTGGTAAAAGGTCAGTCTAGACTGGCTGTTATCCAAGGAGGCATGAGACTCCATTTCCGGTGCAGAGAGGCAGTGTTGTAGATACTAGTTTGGTCACTTAGTCTGCAGTTATGCATCGAACACTTACTGAGGGCCAGGTAATATGCTACATAACTGGGAGATGAAACCATAGGTTATCCTCAGGAAGAAAATGATATTGTGCAGCTGTAAACAAGGAGTCAGGTACATAATGGAAAGAGTGGCAGAATCAGTGGCCAACATGGTTTGGAGTGGAACAGGTTGGGGTCCTTGTGTGAAGGAGCTAAGCATTTGAGAGTTTATCCTTTTGAGGAGGGTTTGGCTGCTTTAAAGTACCATAATTGTGGAAATATACATCTCAATTTTGTTAGACCAGCCATAGTAAGCATTGTTTACAGTCTTGAGCTCAGTATCATCTATTCAAATATAAGGATATGCCTGGACACTGCAAGGGTCCTGAGGAAGAGCATGGAACCCTGAACTGGGAGTCAGGAGATTTGGATGCTAATTCAAGCTCTGTCACTAAATTTTTGTGCCACTAACTTCTGGAGCAAATCACTTAACCTCTCTGGCACCTAGATTCTCCTTCTATAATGGGAAGAGGTTGGACTTGACTTAACTTTCCATAATCAATTAAGGGAGAACTTCAAACTGACTCCTGACTTCTGTCTTGCCCTTCCCCCTCCTTCTCTTTCTTATTCCTTCTCTCTGTGGTAAAGAATGTCAACACTGTTGTGGACCACAGGATGACTGGCGTTGTCCTCAGGTCCCTTCCAACTAAAATTCCATGATTGTGTTGTATTGTGAATGTAGATGTGAAAAGCATTCATTTCATCCTGTAAAGACTGCGTTGCAGTTGGTCCGAAGGTATGTTTAGGGCAGATATGAGGGATAGGGCTTACCAAGGATGGTTGTATCTAAGTCAATGGAAACACAAGCAAGTGTGAAGTTCTCATCGAACAGGGGAGAAGTAAAATGGAGCAAACTCATTATGATTATTACTGTTGTTATTATTATGGTTAGTTATTTTTTAATAATACCCTCATGATGGCAAGTACCCAGCCAGTCTCCCTATGTTAGTTATATCTTTAATTCTTACCCTAAACCTATGAGATATTATTATTTTCTTATCCCTTTTTTCAGATGAGGAAATTGAGGAAATGACTTTGCCCACTCCACGGGAAAAAGAAGCTTCCAGAGCCATGTGGATTGGGCTTAAGGTGACTGAAGAGAGTATACCATGGTTTTGAAACTTGGATAGGACTTGGAAAACTCAAAGGGAGGGTTGAGTGTCTCTAATGACAGGGTAAGTAGTAGCTGATAAACTTGGAGCAGAAACAAAAAGAATCTAATATTTGGGAATCAGACATATGTGAGAGAGTATCAATTTGGTTTGGTTTGGTTTAGTGTCCCCATCATTTTCTTCAAAAGATTACTTTTTGTTTTTTATCATGAATTCCTTGTCAGTAACGGAATACATCAAGTGGATTTCTACGGCTTGCCCGTAGAGAAGAACGCTCCATTTCTGTAGAGACACGTTTGCCTACGGAGATAAAGTGTTGAGTCTGAAGGTAATTCCCCTTTAGGAAAGCACTGTATTAAATGTATTGGCTGATTTGATGCTCATTATAGTTGGCGCCATTTAAATTTATTGATCTGTAGAGCTATGCTTTGTAGCATATATCTGGGCAGCAATCAATAATTTTATATTTAGTGTGAATTGAACTGTAACCAAGAGATGGAGTGCTTCTTTGTCATGGCTCTTTATTGTAAATAGGATTTATGCTTTCTCTGTGGTAATCAGAATGAATGGAAAATGAGTTTTTGGTATTCCTACTATGCTCTCAGTGAAGTCATAGCCAGGTTAGGAGGCATAATTCAATATCTCATGAATATGAGATTTATGGATTCCACTTCAGTGTGATGAAGATTTTTTCAGAATATGGTACTTGCCATGCTACTGTGTTTGTATTTCAAAATGTTTTTAAATTTTCTTATTAACTATCATTAAGAGAAAAGTACCTCTGTTTTGATAAGAGCTTAATTATATCAATTAGATTCACTGTCCATGAATAAAAGTCACTTCCCCTTTGTGTTTCAATTTATGTGTGTTTCCTGCTGAAACATACCTATTTCCTCAGATCTCACAGGGAGAGAGTAGATACTATTTATTAATTTGTTCATATACTGATAGTAATACTATAATTCACTTGTATAAAGTAATTTTCAGAAGTATACAATCTTATTAATGGACTCAGCCTCTGTCAGTTTAGATTGTTTTGAAAACTTTAGTCTGGCACACTTCTTCTCTATGTTGCATTTATTTATTTATTTATTTATTTATCTATCTATTTATCTATTTATCTATTTATCTATTTATCTATTTATTTATTTATTTATTTATTGGAGAGATAGAGTGTGTGCACGAGTGGGGAGGAGTGGCAGAGGGGAGAGAGAGGATAAGCAGGCTCCATGCTCAGCATGGAGTCTGACATAGGGCTCCATCTCAGGACCCTGAGATCATGTCCTGAGCTAAAATCCAAGGGTTGGATGCTTAAGTGACAGAGCCAGCCAGGTGCCCCTCTGTGTTGCTTTTCTTGACCCTTCCTTCTTGATCTACTCTGAAATTTCTACCATTGAAATAACTCTGGAAGGATATGCTAAAATGTACAAACATTGTCTGGAAAAGGGAGAAGGATCATCATATTCTGGGCATTTAAAGATGGCTTATCAGATGAGCTCAGTGTTACATTGGAAGTCACAGGAGTTAACCCTGGAAAGATTGGCTGTGTAGCGAATGGTGGTTGGAAAGCCAAGAAACATAAAGTCTAAGTTCTTCTCTGCTCTGCTACTGAATAGGTATGTGATCTGGGCTAGATCACTGCCTCTTTCTGGGCCCCAATCTCCTCATTTATCATAATAAACTAAAGAATGCTCCCCTCCCTGCAATGTCCATATTAGAGGCTACGAGTGTTATCTTATATGGCAAAGGGAACTTCACAGGTATGATTAAATTAAGGATCTTCATATGGAGTGATCTTCCAGGATTATCTGGGCCATCCCAGTATAATTACAATGATCATTATAAGAAGCTGCAGGAGGATTCAGGGGAGCAGGAGTTCGTGGCCACATGATGATGGAACAGAAGTTGGAGTAATGTGCTTTGAAGATGGTGGAAGGCGTTACAAGCCACGGAATACAGGTCACTAGGACCTGACAGAGAGAAGGAGTCTTCTTTAGAACCTCCACAGGGAAGCAGCCCCACTAACACCCTGACTTTAGCCCAGTGAGACTGATTTTGAACTTCTGTCTTGGTGAGCTACAAGAGAATAAGTTGGTGTTGTTTTAAGTCATGAAATTTGTTGTTATTTGTTATAGCAGCAAAAGGAAACTGAGAAATTATAAAATGAGGGAGTTGGACTAGGCAGTCTCTGATGTTATTTCTAGCTCTTGTGGTCTGTGATGTAGGATTAATTTAGAATACACGTTTCAGTGGAGGGAAGCAGGCACTGTCTGAAGTGATTGGAAAGGAATACGAAAACTAGGTTTATTCTTGGTGACTGCTTATAGTTTTGTTCACACATGGCAGAATTGGCCAATGATAAAAAAAGACTGTATTAGAGATAAAGTCACCTTTAAAAATAAGCGTATATTCATATCCGCAAACTTTATAGTGATCTCAAAGGAATCAGAAGACAGATGAACACCATCAAACCATGCTGTCTCCAGAATTTATATCCTGAATTGGATTATAAGTCTGCTGGGCTAGAGCTGAGTAGACTAGGAGGTGGAGCCCAGAATTCTGGGCAGGGCCTTTAAGGACTGATGTTCATAGGAGACAGTCTTGAGGTTGAACTAGTTGGAAGGTGGTTGCTGATCAGTCTGCTGGGGTCAGGGCGGGCCTCAGGGTTGGCCAAACAGCCTTGATCGTGACCAGATGGTCTTGTGTCCGTACCCATGTTGGACTAATGAACTATATGCATACCTGATTCAAAAATTAAGAAAAAAATTACTGCCTTCACTTCCCTTTATAGCTAGATGCTCAACTGTGCCTGCAGGCCCCCAAAGGAGAAATGGTGAAGAAAGAGAAGAGAGTGGTCAAGTAGTGAATCGACTGTGGGAGCAGTTGATTCATCCTGCCAGCCAGCTGGCCGGCAGATATGGTTTGAGTCCCTGCTCAGGCCAAGGCTCTATTTTTTTTTTTTAAAGATTTTATTTATTTGACAGAGAGAAACACAGCGAGAGAGGGAACACAAGCAGGGGGAGTGAGAGAGGGAGAAGCAGGCTTCTTGCCGAGCAGGGAGCCCGATGTGGGACTCGATCCCGGGTCTCCCGGATCATGACCTGAGCTGAAGGCAGTCGCTTAACCAACTGAGCCACCCAGGCGTCCCTCAAGGCTCTATTTTATGTGCCATGGAATATCACGATGAACTAGATGCAAATTTTCTTCTGAAGGAACTTAATTTAAAGTGAGAGAGTTACAAAATGTGTCTAATACACAACAAAAAGTAGTACGTGCCATTAGGGAGGTATGGACAAAGAGTTAAGTGTATAGAAATAGCAGTGCCTACGCAGTACTTTGTACCAAGTTACCTTGGAAGATCTCACCAAACAGTACCATAATGTTATCTAAAATCTATCCTCAGGGTGAAAATTTATTGTACAGATAAAATCATCTAGAGGATGTGTGTGTGTGTGCGTGTGTGTGTGTGTGTGTGTGTGTTCTTATGGCATTCCCAACATGGATCACATACATCTGTATCATCACTGGGACATTTTAAATAAAAAGGAAAGAGGATTATCACCTGATACCCTGAGTCAGCCTCTGTCTAACCAACAGAACAGAAAAAGATCCTGGGATCTAAGTAGGCACCATCCTCCTAGCTGCAAAGGGCATTAGGATTTGTAGGGGATCATAATCTGCCACTCCAAAATGTGTCACTTTGGCATTAAGGATTATTTTGAGCTAAAGGCATGTAAGATTCAACAGATGCAGAAAGAACTTTCCCAGAGTTTCCCTTATCTAACTAAAAACAGCACCTTCTGAGAAATGAATATAACCCTAAGTCCCTTCTCCCAGGAAAGATTCTGGCCATGAAAAAGGTAGAAAGTTGATGCCAGTGTGGGCCTTCCCAAAATATCTTATTACTTCATTAGTTCCCCCATATATTTGCATCTCCACAGTTTGCTACCCTTGGGAGCCGAGGCCCTTTTCCTTTGTCTTGCCCCTTCTCTATCAGCTCATTGTTCTTTGTTAAGATGCTCTATAAGAGCAGGCTTTAATACCCACTTCGAGTTACTCATCACTGTTTCCCCCATGTGTATTTCCGCTAGGTGTGTTATTTATTAACTGTTTGTTTTTCTCTTGTTAATCTACCTTTTGTCAATTCCATCTGGAGAACCAGTGAAAGTAGTAGAAAAAAATCCATTTTCCTTGTCCACAGACTAATGTCTGAATGTCTCTTTATTTTAAGCAGAAGTGACAGCCGATATGCCTATAGGTGCAGACATGTGATTTAAATGAGCGAACCAAGACAGATATATTTTATTGAGAGACACATTTGTTTGGCACATTGAACACATAGAAGTAGTCTTTGTTTTTGCCAGAAATACTATGCTTCGCTGGAAATAAATGGCACATATTTAGCGTTTCTTTGTCTACTTCTGTTAGACACAGATAGAAGAAAGAGTTTATCCTTTTTTAAAGATATTGATTGATTGATTGATTGAGAGAAAAAAAATGTGTGAGTAAGGGGAGGGGGAGGAGGAGAGAGAGAATCCCAAGCAGAGTTCACCTGGAGCGCAGAGCCTGACACGGGGCCCAATCTCATAATCCCAATATCACAACCAGAGCAGAACACTCAAGTGACTGAGCCACCCAGGTGCCCCTCATCTCCTCTATTGGAAGAAAACCAGTAGTTCAAATGTCATGATAAATGTCCCTCTATATCCACCTGCAGGAGAGGAGTAGAGGAGGCAGTAGGGAATGGTGAGGAACGTGGCTACTAAGAGATCCCATGTCCCCTCAACAGGGGCAGCTTCTCCTCAGCTCTGTCTTACCATGTGAGAGTATGGGCCCAACATTGCCAGATTTTCTGATTTTTCCAGTTAAGATGGAAATAAAATTTTTAATGTAATCTCCCTTTATTTATTGATTTATTGATTTAAGTAGGCTCCGCGCCCAGTGTGGAGACCAGCGTGGGCTGAAACTCAGGACACTGAGATCAAGACCTGAGCTGAGATCAAGAGTTGGATGCTTAACTGGATTGAGCTACCCAGGCGCCCCTCCCTCTTTTAATTTTAATTTTTTAAAGATTTATTAACTCATTTGAGAGTGAGCAAGAGAGAGAGCAAGGGGGTGAGGATCAGAAGGAAGGGGAGAAAAGATCCCAAGCAGATTTTGTGCTTAGCCTGGAGCTCAATGCGAGGCTGGATCTCATGACCCTGAGATCATGACCTATACCCAATCCAAGAGCTGTCCACTAGACTGACTGCACCACCCAGGCACCCCAATAATTACACTTTTTGAACAACAAATGGGGTACATGATCTGACAATGAGACATAGCATTTGAGCGTGGGCATGCTCAGGACAATATGGGACACATGGCAGACATTTGATAAAAACACATTTGAATTACCTCTTACGGATTTTCTGTTTTGCCTTCTTTCCAGGTGGTAGCCTCCTGCCACAGGGTCTTTTTGGTTTTGGTTTTTACTACCTCAGCAATGCAAACCCCTTGCATGGACCTGCCTCCTAGTGAACTGCAGATATGTAGAGGCTCAAGCACTATGGCTCTTCTTCAAGGCACCAAAGAACCTGGCCAACCTCACCCTTGCCGGTGATAGTTCCCTGTCCTCCTAGTCCCCTATCTTCAGTGGAGAGAAAAGCCCACTGCTTAGTATACAGGCCCACTTCCAAGTGCTCCCTCTGTTGGCTGGGGTCAATGTAGGCGAAGCTCTCTTCAATTTGAATTAAATGCTTTCTTAAAGAAGGTTCAGACCAAATCTTTGACTTTGGGGTTGTTTAGTCTTGGGTGGCTGCTGGAGACCGGCTGAGGCTGATCCTTCCTAGGGCAGATATGAAGAGGGAAACTGGAGAGCAGCAAAGGTGTCATGGGAAGGTCTGGTCTCTGAGTCTTGACTCAAACTGAAAAGTGTTTTGGGGCCAGGCTGATCTGTGTAATCTCAGGAGTGGTGGCTGCCTATAGCAATGGGAGAGTATATACTCCTTCCAAAGGTATTCCAAAATCACAGTCATTTTAGATCTGTCCTGTTCTCACAAAACCTGTGCTGAATTAGACTCACCTGCTAATAGTTGGCACCCCGGCCTAGATCTTCTCTCTAAGAGCCCTCCAGCTCTGGCCTTTAATTATTTGGTAGTACTTTTAAAACCTAAACTGAAAGGAGGCCAAGTGAATGGCTAGACAGCTTCTAGAAAGAAATGCTGTTGCTCCCAGAGAAGACTGTAGAAGGAATAAGTTCTGGGCAGGTATCTACTTATTTTTTAAAAATATTTTATTTTTATTTATTTTTGAGTGAGAGAGAGCACGACTGGTGAGGAGGGGCAGAGGGAGAGGGAGAAGCAGACTCCCTACTGAGCAGGGAGCCTGATGAGGAGCTCGATTCCAGGACTCTGAGATCACAACCTGAGCCAAAGGCAGGCACCTAACTGACTGAGCCACACATACACCCCTCTACTTCTTTTCCATGCAGGTTTACTTGACTTCCTGCCTGGTCCCAGTGATCTCTTGGACCTCTTCTTTAGACTAGTCCTCTCCAAGGTAGCCTTAAATCCAATCACATACAAATTTTTAAGAGTATATTTCATGTTGTGTTCAGTGCTTGTCGCTGTAGGGGCCAACCAGCAGATGGAATTGGATTTGGATGTGGAGATAATCCCTGATCTGACTTCCGAAGCCTTGAAGAGTAATTTTGCATTGGAATGCGGTGTGAAGAAGGGCGAGGCAGCATAGTGGCTTGGACTTTGAATTCTTATTTGTGTCTGTTGAGAATGAGGAGCAAGGTCCGTTTAATGGGGCTTTCCCTGACAACTTATTGACTCACTTCTAGTCCTTGCTTGTTGGTGTTGTTTGTTGACTCTTTCAGAATACATACATGCGCTGAGTGGCCTGGCAATGAATGCGGGTTTTATGTATGTTTTATTTTTTAAGGATTTTATTTTTAAGTAGTCTCTCCACCGAACATGGGGCACGAACTTCCAACCCCAAGATTGATAGTCATATGCTCTACTGACTGAGCCAGCCAGAAACTCCTGAATGAGGGTTTTATAGACTCCAGAAAATCTCAGAGCTTGAAGGAACATTGTCCACCAGAGCCCTCATTTTCCACATGAGGAAACTGAAGCCAGAGAAGCGAAGTGGTACAGTGCTTTTGTGGCAGAGCTCGTAGAACTCAGGGCTCCCATCATTTTATTTTTTTCAATCCAGAGCTATTCATCTTTATTATTTCCTAATGTGTCATGGTTTCATAGATCATTTGTGGAGATCAGCCATCCCCTCATTCATGACTCTGGTACTTGCCTTCCTAAGAAGCCCATAAATATTGGGAATCCCACATGAATTCTACTCCAGAAAATATTGCTGGTGAAAATTGTTTCCTAGCTGCTGGCTGATCACACTGAATAGAGATTCATCAGACTTAGTAATCAGCGGAAACCCTTAAGATATATATATACATGGGGTGCCTGGGTGGCTCAGTTGGTTAAGCAACTGCCTTCGGCTCAGGTCATGATCATGGAGACCCGGGATCGAGCCCCACATCAGGCTTTCTGCTCGGCAGGAAGTCTGCTTCTCCCCCTCTCAGTCCCTCTGCTTGTGTTCCCTCTCTGGCTGTGTTTCTCTCTGTCAAATAAATAAATAAAATCTTAAAAAAAAAGATATATATATACATACACACACATATATAAAGATATACATACATTTTGCAAGTATCACCATCCCTAATTATTGTTAACACAGTTTTTATCATCATGGTAATGGTTAAAACAATTTTAGGCTTGAAAAACAGTGTCATACTTTTTTAAAAATCTTGGTATTGAGTATGGAGTAGCTTTTCAGTAAATATGAATAGGATGAAATATATAGTTCACCGCAATTCTAGCTTTTGTTTTTTTCCTTTGGTCCTGAACTCCCAGGAGAAGGGGGACATATACCCTGAGCTACAGGAAATCTGATGCTGTTTTCTAGAGCAGTCGCAACACCCAAGAGCTCCGATTGTGAATATTTTCTAATGGCATCTGTGTACTATACAGACAGGGCTTAGTGCATCTGCATGATCAGCAAATGTTCCAGGCTGATGTTAAAACATTATTTAAGGAGCTTCCCTAGGTAAGCATTTCTTATCGTTTTGGGCCATCTTGATGACACTTCTTTATTTCTTCGCTCCTCTGTTCTTTCAGTGGTACAGAAGACCACCCGGATGAGGTGCTTCTCAAACAATTCTGCTTTTCTTTATAGTAGAGAAGAGTATATGAGGATCTTGGCAAGTTATGGAGTTGTTTGCAGTAGCATCTTACATGGACACAATTTCTGTAAAAGCTTGTGTTTTATTTTGTAAATTCATGAAAACTTTTTATTTTGCTATGTCATTATTTCAGTAGAAAATTAGTTGGTTTTATTTTTTAGAAATATTTTATTTATTTATTTGAGAGAGAGAGAAAGCATTCAGAAGAGATCATGAGCAGGGGTGAGGGACAGAGGGAGAGGGACATGCAGACCCCTCCTACCCTGCTGAGCAGGAGCCCAACATGGGGCTCTGTTCTAGGACCCCAAGATCATGACCTAAGCCGAAGTCAGATGCTTGACTGACTGAGCCACCCAGGCACCTCTAGTTGGTTTTTTTTCTTAGAGATAGAGAGTGAGTAAAGGAGGGGCAGAGAGAGAGGGAGGGAATCTTAAGCTGGCTCCTAACTCAGCGTGGAGCCTGATGTGGAGTTTGATCCTATCACCTTGAGATCATGACCTGAGCCAAAATCAAGTCAGACGCTTAACTGACAGAGCCACAGAGGTGCCCCTAGTTTTTGCTCCCAAATTTGAGGTAAAGTTGTTTCTCAGGATAATATAATATGTTATATCCTATGGCCTTCTCTGGGACACCTGGGCCACATTGACAGAGCCCAATTTTAGGAAAATGGAACTAGAGAGTACCCGATATATCCATCCCCTGGAGTGGGTCATTGTTCTTAGCCTGAGGATCTTATACTCTCTGATTTCTTTAGATTTAGAGCAGTTGTTTTCAGACAGTTCATAAAAACCCATCCAAGTAGGAGCACCTGGGTGGCTGAGTCAGTTAAGTGTCCAATTCTTGATTTTGACTTACATCATGATCTCAGGGTGGTGAGATCGAGCCTTCCATGAGTCTCTGGGCTGGGCATGGAGCCTTCTTTAGATTCTCTCTCCCTCTCCCTCTGTCTCACCCATCCCTTCTACCCCCCGGCTCTTGTGTGCATATGCTCTCTCTGTTTCTCCCTGGGAAAAAAAAAACAAAAGAATCCCATCCAAGTTATGTTTTATTTAAAGCAAAGCTGCCAGGGCGCCTGGGTGGCTCAGTCATTAAGCGTCTGCCTTTGGCTCAGGAGTCTCAGGGATCAAGCCCTGCATCAGGCTTACTGATTGGCAGGAAGCCTGCTTCTCTTCACTCACTACCCCTGCTTGTGTTCCCTCTCTCACTGTGTTCCTCTCTGTCAAATAAACAATTTTTAAAAAATCTTTAAAAAATAAATAAAACAAAGCTGTCATGGAAGGCCAACATGTAAGATTCAGGTTAAAGAAGGGGACTGGGAGTCTAGAGTGTTACCCCTTTGGGTTCCTTCTCCTTGTAAAGAGGGCACTGGAGCTCTGAATGTAATTGGAAAAATCATTAAACTAGGGACAATCCATTCTTCGTCCAGATCAGGTATGTTTTCCTCACTCAACATCTACTTACTGAACAAACATTTGTTGAGTGACCACTTTGTGACAGGCAGTGTTGATACAGCAGTGAATAAAACAGGTAAAATTATCTGCCCTCATGGAATTAATGTTCAAGTGAAGTAGTCAAGCAACTGACATGATAGATAAGTGAAATGTATAGTTTGCTCGCTAGTGATAGTCCTACACAGAACTGTAAAACAGGGAACATAGATCCAAGATGCCAGGATATTTCTTTCTTTCCATTTACTTTTAGAGTATGTATGTATGTATGTATTTAATTTGACAGAGAGAGTGCGCACAAGCCAGGGGAGCGGCAGGCAGAGGGAGAGGGAGAAGCAGACTCTCAACTCAGCAGGGAGCCTGATGTGGGGCTTGATCCCAGGACGCTGAGATCATGACCTGAGCTGAAGGTAGACACTTAATCTACTGAGCCACCCAGGTACCCCTGCCAGGATATTTCTATTTCAGTTTTGCAAGGTGACTAAGGAAGGCCTTCATGATAAGATGAATTTTAAGTAAAGACCCAAAGGAAATGAAGAAGACACCACCAGCTCCCTTCCCAGGGATATCTGGTTAAAAAAAAAAGCCTTCCAGGTGGAAGAAAGAGGAAGTGCAAAGCCCTCAGGTGGGAGTGTGCTTGGCATTTTCGAGAACAACAAGGCTTTCGTTCGGAGCCAAATGGAAAGTCCCTGCAGGGTTTTGAGGAGATTCTGTTCAGTGCCAACAATTTCCCTCCGGCTGCTGGATGCAGAAGAGACTGAAAACATGGCAAGGGCAGGGCAGGGCAGGGCAACCTGACAGGAGGTTATTGTGAAAAGCCAAGAGAGAAATGGCAGTGACTTGGGATTGTGAACAGTGGTAGACTTGGGCAGGAGGGCCAACAGGATTTACGTAAAAGGCACAGGAGAAAAAAGTGAAGCCCCCAGAAGGCCCTAAGATTTTGATGTGAATAATTGGAAGGATGGGGTTGCCGGGGTGAAGGAATATCAGGAGCTGATTTAGACATGTGAAGTTTGATATGTCTGTCCTACAACTCTGTAAAGATGTCTGCTAGGTGGTTAGATATGTGAATCTTGAGTGAGGGCACCGTTCTGGCTGGAGAGTCCCATTTTCCATCCCTGTAGGAAGGATGTGGTGTATCAGAGATGTTTCAGCAAACTATCTTTCTATAAATGGCCTGCATCCAATGGGCTCATGACTTCTAGGCCCAGTCTCTTGAGGCCACATTCCAGCTGGCATGGGGACAGACAATCCCTGGCTTTCACCCTTCAGCATGTGGGCTAGACAAACATGTCCACACTTTCTTTCAAGGACCCCTAGGGATGACTTGTGAATCTTGGAAATACGGTTCCATGGAACTAAGTTTCATAATAGTGGATCCAGAGTGCATTGGTTTTCCATTGCAATGGCCTCTTTGGTGGAGGGGGAGGACACAAAAATTTGGAAATAAACAGCAACAACAACAAAAAACATGTTCAGCCACCTTTTCAGAACCCAGGGCAGATCAGAAATCTGCCATTATCCCCCATTGCAAGTGACTTTGTCAGGAGGAAATTGGCTTCAAAGGACAGCCTTGAGGGGAAGTGAAAAATGCAACAGGCGGCCCTGGGAATCAGGGTGGCAGATTGGCTTTACCTAGATCGCAGAAGAAATGATTTTTTTTGACTTGTGTGTACAAGAGCTATGGTTTCATTTAGGATCAGAAGGCCAAGCCAGCTCCCTCCTTACGTCCTGGAGTAACTGCTTAGCCCCTGGTCCAAAGCATGGGAACTGGAGCAGGGCCACTAGTCACTCAGCACTGACAAATATAGTAATCTCCTGCTGTCTGTGTTTATGTGGGAGGCAGGGGAAGGGGAAGAGGTTGAGACAGGAGAGAGGAATACATGGAGTACAGGAAAGAATATTGGGACTTTTAGAAGGAGAGCTGAAGGTCAGTTAGAAAAGCTTTGGGGAATAGGTGGCATTTGAATGACCAGTAGGATTGGGCTAGGCAGAAAGATGGAAAGGGGAAATCTGAGCAAAGGGAATGACATGAGCAGAGGAAGAGGTCTTCGACGAACAGTAAGTTCAAGAGGGCAGAGTTTCAAAGAAGAGAAAGAGGGCATGGAAAGGCAATTGGTTCCATAGTGCAGTTGAGTTCTTGGTGTCTAGAGTCAGACATAGAGTGGTCTGCGATTTCATCTTCTCTTTCCTCAGTGGACAAGTGGAAATAATAAAATTAACTGTATGATAGGGTGTTTGTGGGTATTAGATGGGATCATCTATTTAAGCCCTTGACACCATTCCCCATAACCAAAGTATTCCGTACAAGGACTTCAGAACTTCCATGGATATTTGATTTATTTTTCTAAAATATATGATGAAATATATATATTAAAAATATATGATGAAATATACATATTAAAAGCATGAGAAACTACATGTTTAAATATGTGATATACAAAAATTAATACATCGGAGACATTAAAATAATTTATGCTACAACCTGACTTGTTTTTGTGCAGACCTTATAGTAAAACTACTTTTGTGGATTCCTGGGTGACTCAGTTGGCTAAGTATCTGACTCTTGATTTTGGCTCAAGTCATGATCTCAGGATTGTGGGATCAAACCTTGCATTGGGCTCCATGCTGGGCCTGGAGACTGCTTGAGTCTCTCTCCCTCTGTTCCTGCCCCCTCTAAAAAACACTACTTTTGCCTTCTTGTGTAGATAAGGTATTTTGCAAGATTATTAAAATTTTTAACATTTGCGAATACTTATCTGTGCGTGTAAGAATTTTCTCAACACTGTACAACCGAAACTAAAAAACAGAAATAAATTGAATGCTAATATTAGAACATTGTTTCCTTACCCTTGATTTTGGATTTTTGTGTTTATCAGAAAAGCCTGATTTTTTCCTCATTGACTTTATGAAAACATAAATGTAATGACTGTTAACTTTTTTTTTATTAAAATATTTTATTTATTTGACAGAGAGAAACACAGCCAGAGAGGGAACACAAGCAGCGGGAGTGAGAGAGGGAGAAGCAGGCTTCCCGCCAAGTAGGCAGCCTGATGTGGGGCTTGATCCCAGGACTACGGGATCATGACTTGAGCTGAAGGCAGAGGCTTAACCAACTGAGCCACCCAGGTGCCCCGACTGTTTAAATTTTTTTTTAAAAGATTTATTTATTTATTTAAATAAGTAGAGGTGCTTAGTGACGAAGGCATGTGTTAACCTGAGACAGGCTGAAAGCTAGGCGTCCGGCACCAAACAGCCTCCTTGTGAATGCAAAAAAATAAAAGTTCTCAAAGGAAATTAAAAGTGCTCTTCCCATGAACAGACAGATGATACGAAAGCAGAACAGCCTGCTGCTGCTCCAGAGGAAGTGTGAGTGGTCTGGACAGAAGATCCAGCCAGCCACAAGAGTCCCTTAAGGCAAAGTCTAATCCGGAACACGGCCTTTTCGCTCTTCAATTCTATGAAGTCTGAGAGAGGTGAGGATGCTGTAGAAGAAAAGTGTGAAGCCAGCAGAGGGTGGTTCATGAGGTTTAAGGGAAGAGCCATGTAGTGCATGAGGGCGCCAGGGGAAGCACCCAGTGCTGAGGGAGAAGCTGCCCCTAGTCGTCCAGAAGGTCTAGGTAAGATCAGTATGAGGAGGCTGCACTAAACAACAGGTTTTCAGTGTAGATGAAACAGCCTTCTATTGGAAGAAGATGCCATCTAGGACTTTCATAGCTAGAGAGGAGAAGTCAGTGCCCGACTTCAAAGCTGCAAAGGACGGGCCAACGCTCTGATTATTAGAGGCAACTATAACCCGTGACTTTACGTTGAAGCCAATGCTCATGGACCATTCCAGAAATCCCAGGGCCTTAAGAATTGTGCTAAGTCTCCTCTGCCTGTGCTCTCTACAAGGAATGACAAAATCTAGATGATGGCACATCTGTTTACGGAGTTGCTGAATGTTTAAAGCCCACTGTTGAGACCTACTGCTCAGAAAAAAAGGATCAAAATAATAATAATTCAAAATAATCACTTCTAGCTAACAGTTTGCCTGTTCACCCAAGAGCTGGTGGAGCTGGTGGAGCTGGTGGAGATGGTCCTCCAAGATTCATGTTGTTTCTGTGCCTATTAACACAACATCTATTCTGTAGCTGTGGATCAAGGAGTCATTTTGACTTTGAAGTCTTATTATTTAAGCAACACATTTTGTAAGACTCTAGCTGCCATAGATAGTGATTCCTCTGATGGATCAGGCAAGATCAGTTGAAAACCTTGTGGAAAGGATTTACCATTCTTGATGCCATTAAGAACATTTGTGATTTGTGAGACATCAAAATGTTAATATACAGAGGCGTTTGGAAGTTGTCGATTCCAACCGTCATGGCTGACGTGGAGGGAGGAAGTAGCCGCAGATGGGGATGGTGTGGGAATAGCAAGGGAACTAGAATCAGAAGTGGAGCCTGAAGACGGGACTAGTTGCTACAATCTCAGGATCAAACTTGAACAGATGAGGAGTCACTTCTTATGGATGAATAAAAAAAGTGGTTTCTTGAGATGAAATCTACTCCTGGTGAAGATGCTGCAGAGATTGTTGAAATGACAACAAAGGATTTAGAATATTCTACACATTTAATTGATGAAGCGGGTGCAGGGTTTGAGAGAATGGACTCTAATTTCCAAAGGATTTCTACTGTGGGTAAAATGCTATCGAATAGGATCTCATGCTGCAGAGAAATTGTGAAAGGAAGAGTCCAGCAGTGTAGCACACTTCATTACTGTCTTATTTTAAGAAATTGCTGTGATCATCTGAACCTTCAGCAAACACCATTCTGATCAGTCGGTAGGCATGCAACATTGAGGCAAGACTCTCCATGAGCAAAATGATAACTTGCTGAAAGCTTCGTTGATAGTGTTTTTAGCAATAAAGCATTTTTAAATCAAGATATGTAAATTTTTTAGATGTAATGCTATTGCCCACGTAATGGACTCCAGGATAATATAAGTGTAACTTTTATGGGCACTGGGAAACCAGAAAATTAATTTAATTCACTTTATGGCAATGTTTGGTTTGTTATGTAATCTGGAAGTGTACCGATCTCTGAGGTATGCCTCTACTTTTAAAACAGTAATCAGTGGGGCGCCTGGGTGGCTCAGTTGGTTAAGCAACCACTTTCGGCTCAGGTCATGATCCTGGGTGCCCCACATCGGGCTCCCTGATCAACGGGAAGCCTGTTTCTCCCTCTCTCACTCCCCCTGCTTGTGTTTCCTCTCTCCCTGTGTTTCTCTCTGTCAAATAAATAAATAAAATCTTTTAAAAAAAGAAAAAATCAGTAATCATGAGGGCGCCTGGGTAGCTCAGTGGGTTAAAGCATCTGCCTTTGGCTCAGATCATGATCTCAGAGTCCAGGGATCGAGGCCGGCATTGGGCTCTCTGCTCAGCAGGGAGCCTGCTTCCTCCTCTCTCTCTGCCTGCCTCTCTGCCTACTTGTGATCTCTCTCTGTCAAATAAATAAATAAAATTAAAAAAAAAGAACCCAGTAATTATTGAAATTCTTGAAGCAAACTTGGGGGCTAAATTCACAAAGTATGATTCTCATTTGGTTTCTAGGAGTGCACATGCTGTTCACCCCAGCAGGCAGCAGGAGAGTTGCTGACCAACAGGTTGATCTTAGGTTCTGACAGCGATAGGACAGATGGTCCTTGTTTAGGTCATGATGGGGGCAGAGTCGGCTGGTTCTGAAAGGCATCTCTTCCGATTCTGTGTCCTCCCATCTCACCTTAATGTTCGTCCATAAACATCTATTTCTTTTTTTTAAGATTTTATTTACTTGTTTGACAGAGAGAAACACAGCTAGAGAGGGAACACAAGCAGGGGCAGTGAGAGAGGGAGAAGCAGGTTTCCCACCAAACAGGCAGCCTGATGTGGGGCTCCATCCTGGGATTCCAGAATCATGACCTGAGCCAAAGGCAGTCGCCTAACCAACTGAGCCACCCAGGCGCCCCAATAAACATCTGTTTCTGAGCAGAACTGAACTAGGCATAGATAGTGATGGAGGACAGGGAAGACATCAAAATAGGGCAGGATCCCTGCTTTTGTGATGCCTATGAACTAACAGTATTAAGCATTCAGTAATTACGCCAATAAATACAATCACAGCATAGGTGCACTTCTGGGATTTCCATTTTGAACAGTTTCCTTTCTATGTAATTAAAATACTGATACAGAATTTGTTATAAAATCCATTATATACTAGATATTGCTGTGCACAAAATATATTTATAAATACATGTACAAAATAGTGTATACAAACCATCCATATTGCATTTTATGGGAAATTTAAATACTTTTTTTAAAGGTTTTATTTATTTATTTGAGAGAGAGAGCACAAACAGTGGGGATGGGCAGAAGGACAGGGTGAAGCAGACTCCTTGCTGAGAAGGGAGTGGGAGGCACGGTTCCATCCCACTACCCTGGGATGGTGACCTGAGCAGAAGGCAGATGTGTAACTGACTGAACCACCAGGCCACCTCTCACGAAGTGAAAGTTATTGAATAAGTAAACTGTAGGCCTGTATCATTAAGAAAGTTGTGTAAAGGTACCAGTTAAATTTACAGTGTGGTCTGTGTCTTTGAAAGACATTTAAAATATTCCCTGGGTATATCTTTAAAAGATTTTAGGGCACCTGAGTGGCTCAGTCGGTTAAGCAGCTGCCTTCAACTCAGGTCATTATTCCAGGGTCTTGGGATCAAGTCCTGCATTAGGCTTCAGGCTCCATGGGGAGTCTGCTTCTCCCTCTGACTTCTCCCCTCTCATTCTCTCTCTTTCTCCCCCAAATAAATAAATAAATAAATAAATAAATAAATAAATAGATTTTATTTATTTAGGAACAAACTGATGAGTTTCCTTAAGAGCACTGCATCAGGCTCCCCGCTCGTTGGGAAGCCTGCTTCTCCCTCTCCCACTCCCCCTACTTATGTCCCCTTTCTTGCTGTCCCTCTCTCTCTGTCAAATAGATAAATATTTTTAAAAATTTAAAAATAAATGATTTTATATATTTATTTGAGAGGGAGAGAGAGAGTGCATAAGCATGGGGAGGGGCAGAGGGAGAGGAACAAGCAGATTCCATGCTGAGCACAGAGCCCGACGTGGGACTTGATCTCACGACCTGAAGATCATGGACTGAGCCACGCAAGTGCCTCTCCCTGAGTGTATTTTAAATAATGAACACAAATATTGCAGTAGGTCAGTGTATTTTGTAAAATGACAGCTAAAATCAGGAGAGAGGGGTACAAGTTTTCTACCAGAGTTAAAATGAACGAAAGTGAGTATGAAATGCACAAGTGATATTGTAATTATGCCCCTTGAAAATGCTAGGAACACAGGGAAGCTGGTAATAAACTCCTGGACTGGACAAATGATGCTGTCGGTCTTTGATCAGGGAATCTATTTATCTATTTAGATTTCAAATCTAAATGTGGCTTAACTGGAAGGAAGCAACCATAGACACATCAGATGGCAGCCAGATTGGAATTTAAACTTCGGCGCTCATAATCTCCACGTAAAATATTTGACTTGAGTATAGGAACTGATGGACTTCCTTGTGCTGTTTTGATTTACTTTCATTATTTCCAGTTTTAAGTAAAGTCTTATTGTAGTAGGTTCCCAGTAACAAATGTCTTAATATACTTGCATTTTATGGAAATGAATGTTATTTCAGTAAGTGAGCTATTGCCTATAACTCAGATAATCTTTTTTTAAAGATTTTATTTATTTTTTCACAGAGAGAGCATGCAAGCAGGGGGAGCTGCAGGCAGAGGGAGAGTAAGAAGCAGATTCCCTGTTGAGCAGGGAGTCCAACGTGGAGCTCTGTCCCAGGACTCTGGGATCATGACCAGAGCCGAAGGCAGACGCTTAACTGACTGAGCCACCCAGGTGTCCCTTGAATGATTGTTAGTGGTAAACTGGAGTCTGCTGTTTTCACTTCACGCTGATTTTAGAACCTAACTCATGGCTGAGCTGAAGCTTCCCTGTGATAAGCGTTGGGAGGCAAGAGCACAGGTGCTCAGAGCCACGATAACTGATAGACCCTATTTAGATAGGAAAAGCATGAGAGGCTTACTCTTCCACTCCTTGACTGTTTTTGGTACATTGTCAGAGACCCAAATTGGGTCATTAGTAAGATGGGGAGGAATTGTCTTAAAATATAGCTCCAAGGCAGTAGTGCAGGTTTGCAAAAAAAAAAAAAAGAAAGGCAGGGTGGCAGGAAGGGAGGATGGCAGGAAGGCAGGCAGGCAGGAAGGAAGGAAATAAGGTAGTAAGGAAGGAGATAAGAAAGAAAGAAGGGCGCCTGGGTGGCTCAGTCCTTAAGCGTCTGCCTTCAGCTCAGGTCACTATCCCGGAGTCCTGGGATTGAGCCCAGTATTGGGCTCCCTGCTCTGTGGGAGGCCTGCTTTTCCCTCTCTCACTCCCCCTGCTTGTGTTCCCTCTCTAGCTGTCCTTCTCTCTGTCAAATAAATAAATAAAATATTAAAAAAAAGAAAGAATAAGAAATAGAAAATTGAACAGCCATCTCCAGCAGAGCTCAGAAATGTTGAACCTAGCTTCTACAGAGCTGTTCTTTGTTCCATGTCTGATTTCTTCTACATGAATAATCCCCATTCTTGTGTTCAGATGCAACAATCCCGCATTCATTGTCATGATAAAAATAGAAAATGACAGGCATTGAATTTTCACAGCGATTAGGCCTATATTTGTTTTTTTCATTTCTCGAGCATACACAGGCCAAAGGGGAGGGGCAGGAAGATGGAAGAGAGTGGCCTCCTGCACTTGGCCAGAGATGTTGTTTGGGCCACAAGGAATGAGGAGGGATGCCGTCCTTCCGTCTCTTTCCGAGTGATTCTTTTTTCATTTCCGATGCAATCTTTCTTCCTGTGGAAGAAACATCTGCTAAGAAGATCAGATTTTATCTCGTTGGAGTAACCACAACAACTTTATTGGGGTTTCTTTAATCTCTGCTGATACTTGCCCTTTTACAGACTGTTTCTCAAGGCCATCTGTTTTGATGGTACCTGAAGGGGTCTGATAAGATCAAGTGAGATAATGTGTTGAGCAGTATTTTGTAAACTGTCCAAGTGTTTGGTGGGAGGGGAGTAATTCTTCTTCTTCATGCATTTCATAAATATTTATTGAGAGACTTTTCTGAGCCAGGCATTGGGCTAGATGCTGGGGAACATGTAGAGAAGAAGGCAGGCAAAGGGATACTCCAATCCCTCATAGAGCTTACATTCCAGAAGAGAGGGAGCAGTCAGTAACCAAGACTATGAAATGTGTTCTGGAGACCTTGCTCCGTCTTCTGGATAACTTGCTCTTCCAAACTCCTCCCAAGCACCATTTCCTTAATAAGTAGTCCCTGGTTCCCTCTTCTGCCCCTCCCACCATGATGTGTGTATATCTCTGTCATAGCACTTATTTCATTATAGTGGGAATGGTCCTGATTTACCTGCCTATCTATTCTCTTATATTGGGAGTTCCTCAATGGCTGGCAACGTGGCCATTATCTCCTTGGTATCTGAGATGCCTGCCTTGCACGTGGCATATACTTCCTTAGTGTTGGTCGTAATGGATCCATTAAGGCATACTGGTTTAATTTTGGCCCTGAAATCATAGACTGTCCGGCCAGACCCATAAAAGAGGAAGTGATATATACAATCATATAGCCTAGCCCACCCTTTATAGATGGGGAACTTGAGCCCCTCGGTATGATATATGACTTCAGCCAAAGCATAGTCATCATTCTGTGTATAAGTATTTGCACCTGTTAGGAAGAATGAGAATTTTAGAGCTGAACAAAAGTTCATAATGGTCCAAATACTTCATTTGAAAGGTGATTAAAATGAGACACAGAAAGATTAAGCAACTCTTCTGAAGTCCCAAAGCAAGTTAGTCCCAAAGAAGAACCAAGAAGAGATCAGATGTTCTGGAACACATAATAATTCTCTTTTCACATTTTCTTGTTCCTTCTCCTTGTAAGCTTTGGTAGTCTCACAAGAATACTGTGAAGTTACAGGGAAACCATAGATATGAATACTGGGGATAGAGTAGGAATTAGAGCTACCACTTTGGAAAACACTTTGTTATTATCTGATAAGAATGCTTGTTCATTATGACTCAGGGGTTCAACCCCAGGAATTCATCCTAACATTCTTGGACTTGTATGTAATGGCATGTAAAAGAATACTCAGAAATGGGGCACCTGGGTGGCCTAGTCAGGTAAACGTCTGACTCCTGATTTCAGCTCAGGTCATGATCTCAGTGTCCTGAGATTGAGCTCGGTGTTGGGCCCCGTACTGGGTACGGAGTCTGCTTGAGATTGCTTCTCTCCATCTCCTTCTGTCCCTCTCCCACCAAAACAAAGAATTTTCAGAAAAGCTTTATGACTTTATGAATAATAGTAGATAACGAAACAAGAAACCACCCCAATGTCCAGCCACGGAATGGATAGATATTGGAAGCATATACATATGTGGAACGTGACACAGCAAAGAAAACAAATCTCAAATATAATGTTGAGTGAAAAAAAGCCCAGAGGACTACATACAGCCAATATCCTTTATAGAAAATTCAATTATGTGCAGAGCTCAGCAATATACGTGGTAAAACAATAAATAGCAGTAAGAGATCAACAAATACAAAATACTGAGGTACCTGATGGGCTCAGTTAGAAGAGCATACAACGGGGGCTGTGAGCTCAAGCCCTACATTGGGTATAGATATTACTTAAATAAATACAACCTTAAAATACATATATATTTTGGGGGCACCTGGGTAGCTTAGTCAGTTGAGCATCTGACTCTTGGTTTCAGCTCAGGTCATCATCTCAGGGTGGTGGGATTGAGCCCAGTGTCTGGCTCCACACTGAATATAGAGTCTGCCTGAGATTCTCTCCCTCTCCCTCTGCTGCCCCTTCCGCCATGCTCTTGCTCTCTGCCTCTAAAATAAATAAATAAATAAATAAAATCATTGAAAAAATAGATTTTTTTTTCGTCATTACATTCTATATATTCACTATTACACAGGAGGTTGAAGATGGTTTGTTGTGGATGTGGTTATAACTGATTTGGGTTTTTCTTCCTTGTGAAATTTTAAGGTGACAAAGTAGACATTCCATTATTTTATTTATCCTCATAAAATGTAAAGCATTCTCAAATAGAAATTTTCTTTGAAAAGCTGATGGCCTAAGTGGAATTACATACCTAAAAATTAAATTCAGTCCTTAGACATCATTTTGTTTCATGTTAAAATACAAGCACACCAAACAATTAAAAAGCGGCCTTGAATTATTATTTAACTTTTGTAACATTAGCTCCAAAAGTGTGTAATTTTCCTCATAATCTAGTGAATACACTCTTTTAATATTTATATTCTCAATCTATCTCCCTGTTTAACTCTTTGACATTCAAAATAATTGTGCTTGCACATAAATTTAACAGATCATTTATATATCAATCATTTATTAGTGTAGCCATTTACTCTTGCATTAATAAGGGAATTTTCAGTCCAAGTATCATCTAGAATGCTTATCTATATTTGAAACAGAATATTTAATATTCGTAATAATTGCAAATGCTATGCCTTGGTCATGCACAAGTTCAGAAAAGCTAAAAAGCAGTTGATATAAGCCTGTGCTATCCAGTCTTCCAAGACTTAGACCAAAATCAAAACCAAGTACAAAGGCCAAATACAGAGGCCAAGGGTGGCTTTCAGCATCTCTTTGGTGGACGGTGGATTCACAGGTGTTGGGACTGTGCTTCTTCTGTTTAAAAGATGTTTATTTATTTATTTGAGGGGATGTGGAGCACGAGGGGGAGGGACAGAGAATCTGAAGCAGACTCTGCCCTGAGCGCAGAGCCCCAGTCGGGGCTCCATCCCACCACCTCCAGATCATGATCTGAGCCAAAACCAAGAGTAAGTAGCTCAATGGACTGAGCTATCCAGGCGCCCCAGGACTGTGTTTCTAATTTACATATGCATTACAGAGATTTCTTTGAAGCTTTCTAATATTTAATAATTAAAATTGCATTGCTCTGGGGGCATTTTGGGGAAAAAATTTCATATGAGGATAATCTAAGTTGGAGCCCATGCGTCTGTTTTCTCGTCTGCCTCACGTTTCTCGGCCAGTTTCTCTCAAGAGGCCTGATCCTGTGTTACCTGTCATATTCAGACCTCGAGAGCTCCTTGGACCGGCTGCATAGCACCGGAACCCTAGGTAGGTGTTTCCTTGAGCAACACATACACCCTTGGCAGACGCACCGATAGGTATATGGATGTTAATAAGCCCTCTCGCTATAAATTATTCCTCAGAGGGTTTAATGCATATTAACATTTATTAGCTCAAAAACACCATTCATATTTATAGTGAACTTCCTGAATGTCAAAGGGAATTTATGCAAGAATTGGTTGATTGCCCTGGGAAAAGTATTGATGTCTTCCTACTGGGAAAAGTATTGATGTCTTCCTACTCGGGTTTATGAACCCAAAGACATAAAGAATGGGAGGCAACTAAGGACATACCATGCAGCGATCCCTTTTCTCCTTTTTTTTTCCTTCTGTTTTTGTTTTTCCATCCGGGTCATTGACAAGAGAGGTTGTTTTCAGGGGACATAATTGATTTTGTAACTACCAAATAGTGAGGGGACTTTTTATGTTTTGAGAATTTGCTATGGCCCGGAGAACTTACATGCACCCAACTGGTAAATAGGAAGGGTCTCCTCGGTCTTATGAGAAGCGGTAGGAAAAGATACATTATTGGAGGTAATGGTCGAATAGTAGGATCTTGGACTCCATTGACACCGCTATTCAGTCGTGGTTCTCGGCCTCTTACCCAACCGTGGGACCCGGGATGATTCGCTCCGTGTCTCTGAGTCTCCGGACGGGCTTTATCTCATACTGTTGTTATGAGGATTGAATAAGATTATGCGTGTAAAGTACTTTGCACATTGCCTGCCACAAAAGTAGCATTATAAATAGCATTTGATTATCATCAAGGCTAAATCGTTACCTACCTATTATCTGTAAACTTTATTTATGTCTTCCTTAGGACACCTACAATTGTCTTTCTTGTATCAGACTTACTTGCATAAGGGCTCAGCTCCTGAATCCGGCTCCTTGGGGGAAGAATTCTTGTCTGCTTCATACCCCATGGGGCCCAGCACAAGGCAGCACGAAGGAGAAGGTGAGGTTAAAGGGGTAGCTAACGAACATTTTCACTGTGGCCACATTTGGTTTCCATCATACCTGCATGCATACCCACAAATTCGAATTTAGAGAGTTGTACAAAATGAACCATATTATACACCAAGCAGTCGGATACTGTCTTTTCTGTTTTATTCGTTCCATTAAAAAAAAAGTCTTATCCTGGGGCACCTGGGTGGCTCAGTTGGTTGAGCGACTGCCTTCGGCTCAGGTCATGATCCCGGAGACCTGGGATCGAGTCCCACATCGGGCTGCCTGCTCGGCAGGACGCCTGCTTCTCCCTCTCTCACTCCCCCTGCTTGTGTTCCCTCTCTGGCTGTGTTTCTCTCTGTCAAATAGATAAAAATCTTAAAAAAAAAAAAGTCTTATCTTGGCCCACTCCATTTGTTTCAAAAACTTGCTGATGAGTCTCAGCCTGTAGTTTTTTAAATCCATAGGCTAGATGGTGAAACGGCCTTGACTCTCACCACCGGCAGTGGGGCTGGAGTGAGTAGGGTGCTACTGGAAATGCTGGGCTGGTACCACGTGGCAATTGCTTTGAGGACACTTAGGGACCAAGTCCAAATAGCAGAGATGAGGCACATCAAGACTACTAGGGCTGGGGAGGATAGAGCTTTGACTTGGAAATGCTGAGTTTTGAAGGTAAAAACATTCAATACAGAGCTAGGTCATTCCAGCAGTTCTGTTCAAAATCAGAGCAAGAAAGAAAAATAGGAACAGGAACAATTCCCTTGAAACACGGGTGGGCAAGACCGAAGGCCAGGTGGACACAGGTCTCTCTCCTGGCCCAGGGACTCTCCCTTTTTCCAGACGTTTGTTTTCCTATCAGAAAGGGCCTTTGAATGATTTTTTAAAAACCACACAAAGTGGAAGTCTATAAAGTGTGCACAGGTACACACACATGCCCCAAACTTTAAAATCCTGCTTAGTTGTCACAATTCAGTGGAATTCAACAACCCTCCCTCTTCCTCCCTTTTTGTTTCCATTATTCAAAACTCCACATTCTTTTCCATCTTAATAGCCTTTTTTTTAAATTTTTTGAGAGACAGAGAGAGCACACAAACATGGAGGTGGTGGTGGAGTAGGGGAAAGGGTGGAGGAAGAGGGAGAGAGAGAATCTCAAGCAGATTCCACACCCACTGTGGGGCTCGATCTCATGACTGGGAGATCATGACCTGAGCCAAAATCAATAGTCAGATTCTTAACCAACTGAGCCAGCCATGCACCCCCCGAACTTATTATTTATTTATTTGTTTGCTTGTTTATTATTTTCAAAGACTCCACCTATTTATCTGACAGGGAGAGACACAGCAAGAGAGGGAACACAAGCACGGGGAGTGAGAGAGGGAGAAGCAGATTCCCGCTGAGCAGGGAGCCCAATGCAGGTCTCGATCCCGGGACTCCAGGATCATGACCTGAGTCGAAGACAGGTGCCCAATGACTGAGTCACCCAGGTATCCCTCTTATTATCCTTTAAAACACCATTTTGGTCTCAGAGTTTTTGCTTCTATAGCCTCATAACCATTTCAAGTTCCAGACGATTCTACCATCTCATCTGCAGAGTTGGAACTTCAACTTTCCAGTTCTTTTTGCAGAAATTTGATCTTTCTATACAAGTTAGATTCCTTTATTTCATCTATCAATTTCTCGAGCACTTATTGGGGCACCAGGTGCATGCTATCAGCTACTGAATTTGCGGGGCACAAAATCAAATTCTGTAATATTACTGAGCACCAGGTTAGGTAGGGGAAGCAGAAACGAATCCTCTATTCACACAAAGAAATAAAAATGGCTGCCATGGTATGTACAGTACAGGAAAGGAATGTGACGATCTGACAGTGTTGCTAACTCATTAAGAGTGTGTTCTTTGGGGAAGTGAGCTCTGAGCTGAGTGAGTACTACAGGATGAGGAGCCATTAGGAAAAGGGAATGGGAACATTCAAGGCAAGCCAAACAACGCCCTAGGGTGGGAGGAGGCAGGTTGAACAAAAGGAACGAAGAGAAGGCCTGTGAAGGAGTAGGAAGATTCTAGAGAGTAGAATGGGAAGCTCAGCTGGGGCTTTATGGTGTAGAAATTCACCTACTACCTTGTTTTAACCTATGTTAGGGGGTTTCAAGTTTATCCTCAAGGTAATGTCAGTTAATCAGAAGGTTCTGCGGGTCCTGGTACATAGTGGCAGTGGGAAGATATGGTTATTTTGGAAAAATGCCCCTTTGGCTACGGTGTGGAGAATGAATGGGTGGCTGGGGAAGGGTGAATGCAGATAAAATGTATAAAGCTCTCATGTGGGTTCCACATACTCTGTGTTAAGCATCGTTGTAAAGGGTTTTATACAGACCGTTATGGAATCTTCCCGACCTGTCAGGTGGCTGGTTATTATCCGCACATAACCTGTGAGGAACTGGAAGCTCAGAGAAGTGAAGACGCTTGCCCAAGATCACACAGCTGGAACGTGGCAGAGCTGAGATTTCATCCCAGGGCGCCGCTCAGTTGTCAAGGCCAGAGGTGACTGTCTTGGGCCAGACTTCGTGGTTGTGGGGAGAAGCGAATGGATTAACGAGACATCCGGCCAGGAGAATTGGTAGTAATTCATGGTACTGTGGGCGTGAGGGTAAAAGAAACTGTTAAGGAAAATGTTTACATTTCTGATTTGTACAACTGAGTGGCCAGTGGTATGTTCATTGAGGCACGGAATATTGAAAGACAGTGAAAGGAGCTTGCGAGAGACAGAAGAGTGGTTGGCGTGGCGACAGGCAAAGCATGGAAACGGGGCAGGGGACCGCACAGGAAATGATTCCGTAGTAAGCAATGGGCCCCAGCATCGACTGCTGTTCCAAGTTCTGTTGCATTTGCTGCCATGCGGGAGTGTTCACGCTAATTTGTCACATTCTCAAAGGTGACAAACTCAAGTTGTCCCTTGATCTGGACGTCCAGTGCTACGTGACTTCTTGAATGAGATTGTCATCAAGTGCTGCCTATTTCCCTGGACTTGTTGCTTTTCTTCCTCCACGGTCAGGGGCTGCCGCTGCCTGTTCTCCGTCCTGCAGTTCAGTCCCACCTGAGCCCTTGGACCAATTTTGATTCTTGAAGGGAGGGAGTCAGGCAGTTCTAGCCTAGCAATCCGGATTTCAGTATTGGCTTATTATTCCTATCGTAACCTTGCTTCCCATTTTTAAAAACAGGGCTTCTTGGTGTTGTTTTCTATCTATCTATCTATCTATCTATCTATCTATCTATCTATCTATCATCATCATCTATCGATTATCTATCTATCATCCATCTACCTATCAGCTATCTATCTATCTATCATCTATATCTATCTATGAATCCTCATATCAGGCAAGTGAAACAATGACAATGGAAATGCTTTGGAAATGGTAAAATCTCATATATCTAAAGCTTCTAGCATAGGTGATTAGTACACAGATTTTCAGTCATAGCTATCGCTACTGGGACCATTGCTTGGTTACTGCAGGTCAACCATATAAAGTCACAAAGAGTGTTGTTGAATTGCAGTATCTTTTCAAGGAGTGACCTTTTCCTCTCCTTCATAGATCCCCCTTGTCCTGCTCTGGACACATTACTGCATCTCTCAGATCTTCCACTTAGACTGGTCTGTGCCTTTCCCCAACCTGGTTCATAAGGTGGAGGGTGGAATGTTCAAAAAGAGCATGGCTTCTGGGAATGAGACAGGTTTGCATTTGAATCCTGACCATGTAACCTCAGGAAAGGTACTTAACTTTTCTCCGGTTTCCTCAACTATAAAATCGAAAGGACCTCCTATGCCTTGAAGGACTGACGTCAGCTGAATATAACAAGGCACCTGGTAGCGCACTGGTATCCATTAACTACGATCTTCTTTTCCTTTCCTTTTTTTCCTCCCATGTGCCTCATCATAGCTGTTGTGAGCCTTGCAGACTTCTGAAGCAGTTCTCATTTTCCTATCATAAAAAAGTCCCATGACTTAGGGGTGTGCTCTAAACTTTGATCTATTTTATTCTCGTGCATGCTAATGTCCCACATTAACTTTTCAGACCACCAGGAGGCTGTGTAACTAATTATTGCTTGACTAGTCCAGTTAATATTAACTGATAACTTTTTTACTTTAAATTTATTTTATTTTTTCCATGTTCCAAGATTCATTGCCCATGCCCCACACCCAGTGCTCCATGCAATAGGTGCCCTCTGTATCCACCACCAGGCTCTCCCATCCCCCCACCCCCTCCCTCGAAGTCCCTCAGTTTGTTTCTGTGTCCAAAGTCTCTCATGTTTCATTTTTCTCCCTGAATTACCCTACTTCCCATTTCCTTTCCTTCTCCTACTGTCCTCTATATTACCCCTTATGCACCACAAGTAAGTGATACCACATGATACTTGACTTTTTCTACTTGGCTTATTTCACTCAGCATAATCTCTTCCAGTCCAGTCCATATTGCTACAAAAGTTGGATATTCATCCTTTCTGATGGAGGCGTAGTATTCCATTGTATATATGTACGACATCTTCTTTATCCATTCATCTGTTGATGGGCACCTTGGCTCTTTCCACAGTTTGGCGATTGTGGCAATTGCTGCTATGAACATTGGGGTACATATGGCCCTTCTTTTCACTATGTCTGTATCTTTGGGGTAAATGCCCAGTAGTGCAATTGCAGGGTCATAGGGTAGTTCTATTTTTAATTTTTTAAGGAATCTCCACACTGTTTTCCAAAGCAGCTGCACCAGCTTACATTCCCACCAACAGTGTAAGAGGGTTCCCCTTTCTCTGCAGCCTCTCCAACACTTGTTGTTTCCTGACTTGTTAATTTTGGCCATTCTGACTGGTGTAAGGTAGTATCTCAGTGTGGTTTTGATTTGAATTTCCCTGATAGCTAGTGATGATGAACATTTTTTCATGTGTTTGTTAGCCGTTTGTATATCTTCTGTGGAGAAGTGCCTCTCCATGTCTCTTGCCCATTTTTTGATGTGTTCATCTTCTCTTTGGGTGTTGAGTTTGAGGAGTTCTTTATAGATCTTGGATACCAGCCCTTTGTCTGTAGTGTCATTTGCAAATATCCTCTCCCATTCTGTGGGTTGTCTCTTTGTTTTGTTGACTGTTTCCTTTGCTGTACAGAAGCTTTTTATTTTGATGAAGTCCCAGAAGTTCATTTTCACTTTTGTCTCCTTTGCCTTTGGAGACGTGTCTTGAAAGAAGTTGCTGTGGTCGATGTCAGAGGTTACTGCCCATGTTCTTTTCCAGGATTTTGATGAATTCCTGCCTCACGTTGAGGTCTTTCATCCATTTTGAGTTTGCCTTTGTGTGTGGTGTAAGAGAATGGTCTACTTTCATTCTTCTATATGTAGCTGTCCAATTTTCCCAGCACCATTTATTGAAGAGACTGTCTTTTTTCCACTGGATATTTTTTCCTGCTTGAAGATGATTTGCCCATAGATTTGTGGGTCCATATCTGGCTTCTACTCTGTTCCATTGGTCTATTTCTCTGTTTTTGTGCCATGCTGTCTTGGTGATCACAGCTTTGTAATAAAGCCTGAAGTCAGGTAATGAGATGCCCCCAGCTTTGTTTTTCTTCTTCAGCAATTCCTTAGCAATTCGGGGACTTTTTTGGTTCCATATAAATTTTTGGATTGTTTGTTCCAACGCTTTGAAGACTGTTGGTGGAATTTTGATCGGAATGGCATTGAAGGTATAGATTGCTCTGGGCAGTATAGACATTTTAACAATGTTTATTCTTCCGATCCATGAGCATGGAATTCTCTTCCATCTTTTTGTGTCTTCTTCAGTTTCTTTCATGAGTGTTCTGTAGTTCCTCGAGTACAGATCCTTGACTTCTTGGTTAGGTTTATTCCTAAGTATCTTATGGTTTTGGTGCTATAGTAAACGGAATCGATTCTCTGATTTCCCTTTCTATATTTTCATTTTTAGTGTATAAGAATGCAACTGATTTCTGTGCATTGATTTTGTATCCTGCCACATTACCAAATTGTTGTATGAGTTCTAGTAGTTTGGGGGTAGAGTCTTCTGGGTTTTCCACATAGAGTATCATGTCATCTGCAAAGAGAAAGAGTTTGACTTCTTCTTTGCCAAGTTGAATACCTTTTATTTCTTTCTGTTGCCTGATTGCTGTTGCTAGGACTTCTAACACTATGTTAAACAGTAGTGGTGAGAGTGGTCATCCTTGTCTTGTTCCTTATCTCAGAGGGAAGGCTGAAACTGACAATTTTCTATGTGAAAGGCAACATAGGAAAGATGAATCCACCCCATTCCTGACTCTTTACATTGGACTGAGTTATGTCCCCTTTTTTTCAACACTCCCTTGTGGGCCTATGAAGCCAGTTACAATAGCTATCAGGCATTGATTACTGTGGCTTCTCTTGCCCCTAATTAGTCCTGATTGGATTTTGCTAGATCTTGTCTTCCTCGTTCTCTCCTTTGGCTGTGTACTCTGATTTTGATCATTCCCATCTCTGACTCCTCCAGGATTTGATCTTTTTCCTAACTTTCTCCTGGGCGTTTGGGTGTTGGCTAGCTAACATCCTTTCTGGCTTAGCTAACCACTATGGCTCCAGAGTTTCCTATTGCCTCAGGTGAGAGGACTTCCCTCTTCATCCTGTTTTCCTGCCCATTGGGCTCCTAACACCCATTCAGGTCTGACTTCTGTACCAGTCAATCATAATGCCTGAAGGTGAGGGTGAGGTGAGAGGAAGTGAGTGTTAACCACTAAAAATTTGACATGGCTTGCTGCCCTTCGGGAGCTCACAGTCCATTTGGGGATGATACAGACATCAACACTTTAAAAAAAAAGCAAGGAATGAATAGTAAATATCAAATAATTAGGGATATCAATATAATATTGAAACTGTCATCTAGAATTTTTGAAAATGTACATTAGCTGAAAAGAAATTGTTTTTCAGGGGTGCCCAATATACAAACAGGTTCTTGTGGACAATCTAGTTTAATATACTTAATAGGTATTTTTAAAATAATTTTTATTCAGTTTTTCTTATTTTTTCACTTAAAAATATCTTTTGTAGCTCATCTTCCTATTAAGATCACAATTTTAGAATATGTGATTCCAATACAAAGGGCCTTTGCAACAGTGTTAAAATAACTGAGACTCATTAGCAGACTATCAGGACTGTATTGTTGTTTATAATGTACACTTTTCAGAGTTTTGTTCTACAAGATTCAGCTCGTCAAAAGTAAAACAGCCAATTTATTTTACCAGCAAAATAGGTTGATTTGGGAATAGCAGAGGAATTTCAATTCAGGATCTGCAATCTATGGCAAACCGTAGATAAGACCAGAGAACAGAGAGAACTGAAACGAAAAGGAGGAAGTTGGGAGGGGCTCTTTTTTTTTTTTTTTTTTGGGAGGGGCTCTTTGAACAAAAATACTTTGGAGGAAAGCAAGAGTTCAGAGTGGTGATGGCTTCTCATTGGGTGACTTGTGGTCATTTTTTATTGGCTGAGCTTGTTGCTGGGCAAGGAGAAATCATTTCCTCCCACTGGAATAGTCAAGTAGGCTTCTTCCTATAGTGAATGCAAGGTACTCTTCTTTTTGATGGGGGTCTGTAATTTCTGAATAGTGGTAATGTGTGAGAGTGCCTCCTTCTGGCCTCCCAACTCCAATTTAAATGAGGTTTCTTTCTCTCAGTTTCTTTTTTAAAAAAAAATATTTTATTTATTTATTTGAGAGAGAGAGAGAGAGAGAGAGAGCACGAGCAGGGGAGGGGCAGAGGGAGCGGAAGAGGGAGAAGCAGCCTCCCTGCTGAGCAGGGATCCTGATTTAGGACTCCACCCCAAGACCCTCAGACCATGACCGGAGCCGAAGACAGATGCTTAACCAACAGAACCACCCAGGTGTCCCAAACTTCATCCAGTTTCATAAGCTGAATCCACGTTCAAATCTGGATGCACCCAGTTCTATAAAAATATTTGTCAATCTTACCTTGTAAGATGGATAAGTGGGATTGTTCGTATTACTATTGGATCATTCACATTTACTTTTTCCCCCTTTTCATCTACTGCCATAACCTTCGTAAGCTGGTTGAGTCTTGTGGGGAAACCGTGGAACCCAAGGAAGGATAGGCAAAAATAGGAGAACTAAGCAGTCTATGTATTGGCTCCCAAGGATAAGGAAAGTGAAAGGGAATGGGTGCTGGGGAGAAAGCATTCCAAATAGAGTTGTGGTATTGTGATTTCTAATAAGAAATATATATCTGGTCTTCCCTGTTTCTGGCACAGAGCTCCTAAAACTCTTGGAATTTTCTGTAATGAGAGCAATAAAGGTGTCTGTTCTATGTCATTGAAATGACTTTGGGATCACACCTAAGGATAGGGGTTGGTTGCCAGGTGAACCAACCTGGTGATTAGCAGGTTGGAACTTTCAGCCCTGACCCCTTGACCTCCAAGGAGGGGAGAGGGCCTGGAGTTTGAATCAATCACCAGCAGTCAATGATTTAACAAATCATGCCTATGTAATTAGACTTGTACAATCTATAGCTGGTCGGTGAGAAGCACAGGTAATAACCTGACATTGAGGGGGTGGTCTTGTGGGAGTGAACCCTTAACTTGTGAAAACTGGTGCTATCTCCAGGTGAATAGTGTTAGAATCGAGTTTAATTGTAAGACATCTAGCTGCTGTCTGGCGAATTGCTTGTTGGTGTGAGGGAGACCACCCCCCTCACACACACACATTGGAATTGGGTGCAGAACCCAAACTGAGTGTTCAAAGGGACACAGCAAACTCTGCCCTGAAGAACAGCCATGTACTGATGTTTGGAGTCAGGCTGATAGCTGCTGTTGAAGCAGCCCTAGTTAAGGATACAGGGAGCTTGTGGGTTCTGGTCAAGTAAGCTGAGGTTTAGGGCAAACATTGAGCCTCAAATTAAGGAACGGAATTGCAAAGCAAGAATCCAAGGTAGAAGACCACTTTTCTAGGCTGAACAAAGCCAGTGGGGATTAGAAGAATGACTAGGTGTGAGTATGCTCACTCTTCACTTCAGGTCTACCACTTTAAGAAGAGTGATACTTCTGTCAACCATGAATCCTCCAGCGCTGAAGCCGAGGGTCACTGAACCTACTAATTATTGCATAATCGCCCCAGGAAGTAGCAGGGTCAAACTACAAGGTTGAAAGCAACCTTAGTTTGAGAAGTCACATGGGGCTCCTATCTATAAGAACCCTATTTATGTACCACTTTCCAGGAACATCTGTATTATTCAAATATTTGTTGAAGCTTAGCTGTTGTGGTTAATTTTATATGTCCACTTGGTTAGGCCATGGTATGCAGATATTTGGTCAAATATTATTCTGGATGTTGCTGTGAAGGTATTTGGTACATGATATTGACATATAAATCAGTAGACTTTGAGTAAAGCCTATTACTCTCCATAATGTGAGTGGGCCTCATCTAATCAGTTGAAAGCCTTAGGACAAAGATTAAGTTGCCACCAGGAAGGAAGAATTCTGCTGGCAGACTGACTTGAGCTTAAACAGAAACTGTTCCTTGGGTTTCCAGCCTTCTAGCCTCCACAACTGTAGGAGCCAATTCCTTAAATCTCTCTCTCCCTCTTTATGTATCTCATTATATTTTAAGATTTTTATTATTTATTAAGTAATCTCTACACCCAACATGGGGCCTAAACTCACAACCCAAAGATCAAGTGTTGCATACTCTACTGACTGAGTGAGCCAGCCAGGTGCTCCTATTTTTTATTTTTTATTTATTTATTTTTATTTTTATTTTTTTTAAATTTATTTGACAGAGAGAAACACAGCTAGAGAGGGAACACAAGCAGTGGGAGTGAGAGAGGGAGAAGCAGGCCTCCCGCCGAGCCGGGAGCCCGATGTGGGCTCGATCCCGGGTCTCCGGGATCATGACCCGAGCTGAAGGCAGTTGCCCAACCAACTGAGCCAGCCAGGCGCCCAATTTTTTATTTTTTAAAGATTTTTTTTTTTTTTGGCAGGAGGCACCTGGGTGGCTCAGTCAGTTAAGCATCTGCCTTTGGTTTAGGTCATGATCCCAGGGTCCTGGGATCCAGTCTTATATTGGGCTCCCTTGCTCAGCGGGGAGCCTGCTTCTCCCTCTGCCTACCACTCCCCCTGTTTATGCTCTCTCTGTCTCTGACAAATAAATAAGTAAAAAAAATCTTAATTTTTTTTTATAAGAGAGTAAGCACACATGGAGGGAGGGACAGAGGGAGAGGGAGAGAAAAATCCCAAGCAGTTACCAGGTAAATACCCAGTAGTGCAATTGCTGGACTGGAAGGTAGCACAGTGCATAGCCCAAGGTGGGGCTCTATCTAATGATCCTGAGATCATGACCTGAGCTAAAGGAAGACACTTCATGGAGTGAGCCACCTGGATGCCTCAAGACCAGTTTGCCTTTGACATCAAAACTTGACCATAGAAGGGAGCCTGGGTGACTCAGTCATGGGGTGTCTGCCTTCAGCTCATGTCATGATCCTGCAGTTCCTGGATCAAGCCCCGCATCAGGCTCCCTGCTTCGCGGGAAGGCTGTTCTCCCTCTCTCACTCCCCCTGCTTGTGTTCCCTATCTCACTGTGTCTCTCTCTGTCAAATAAATAAAATCTTTTTCAAAAAAAAAAAGAAGGGGGCACCTGGGTGGCTCAGTCGTTGAGTGTCTGTCTTTGGCTCAGGTCATGATCCCAGAGTCCCGGGATCAAGCCCCGCATCTGGCTCCCTGCTCAGTGGGAAGCCTGCTTCTCCCTCTTTCACTCCCCCTGCTTGTGTTCCCTTTCTCGCTATGTTTCTGTCTCTCAAATAAATAAATACAATCTTAAGAAAAAAAAACAAAACTTGACCATAGTTGGGAGTAGTCACATGAAAATGAAATGTTGAACTCTGAAGGATATTAAGAGACATTGTGGACATATTTGTTTGAACTGATTTCAGCTGTGGAAGTTTTTTCAAACACCAGGAATGAGGAGATACATGAATATGAGTGGTGATGTCATGGCTGACCAAGCCTGCCTTCTGGCTTTCTGCTCATTGTAATGCTGTATGGTTGTTTTGGCTTGTGATTCCTCTTGGGACATACATTATTTAGCGTGTTAGCTCAATGCAAGTTAATATTAAAATTCCTGTGTGGTCTTTGTTTTAAAATTCATTTGTGTCCATCACATCACCAATACATTTATAAGCCTGAAAAATGGAGCAGTATAGGAGGTAACTTAAATATGAGTAGTTCTTCTGTGAATTAGGTCAGATACTCTCTTAGCAACTAAGCTGTTAAATGGTAAAACTCCTTTTTTCCCTGAAGGCACTTAAATCTTAGTTTTGGCTGGACATCTTCCTGGTGGCTGAAAGCTAGTAACTATGGACATTCCTCAAGCTGTTTTCTCAAGTTTCTTACATTTTTCTTTTCTTTGACTTCACGTTGGCTCTTTCCAGCTGTTTATGTTTTGATCTGTCATTTTCTAAATATTCAATTTCCTTTAATATGTTTGGTGGAAAAACTTCAATTTCTAGGGTATTTGTTAAATTAGTTTACTGTGGAACTTAAGTCATCCATTAAAACCTGTTTTTGGTTTCACCGTAGTATATTGCTGCCGTTCTTATATGGGATACATCTATAGCTAGCACTGAGAATCATGTTCCAGAGAAAACTCAACAAATCCTTCTTCAACTAAGATAGTTAATAAAACCCAAGCAAAAGTTGATAGTAAAGAGAAGGGAAAATATACTGCACATAAAGTGTTCTTTTTTTAAAAATACCACTGTAGCTTTCCTTTATTGCTCCATTTACTACTTTAAAATTCATATATATATGGATTTTAAATATATATATGCACTGATTTCATTCTTTTTAAAAAACATTTTATTTATTTGAGAGAGAGAGGAGAGAGCACAGGAGAGAGTGAATATGAGTGTGTGTGGGGGGATGGGGTAGAGGTGGTGGTCCAAGGGCAGAGGGGGAAGGAGAGGGAGAAGCAGGCCCCCCGCTGAGCAGAGAGCCCCACACAGGGCTGGATCCCAGGACCCGGGATCATGACCTGAGCCAAAGGCAGACACTTAACCAACTGAGCCACTGAGGTGCCGTGATGATTTAGTTCTTGAATAAAAAATCATAAAGGAACTCTGGAAGGATACATGAGAAATGAATGATAATTGTTATGTGGGATGGTGGTAGATGGATGGGGCAGAAATGGAAAGATTTTAGCTGCATATGGTTTTATCATTTTTTGGTTTTGAACCTTGTAAAATTATTCATTATTCAGAAATTGAATTAAAGCAAAGGAAATTGTATGAATGAAATCAGTTTACAAGTCTCTTCCCTAAAAATAGCCACTTAAATAATACATATGCATTCCATTTGGAATGATGTTTTATGTATACTTACAAAATTGGAATGCATGCCCAGTTTTCACTAATATTAATATATTGGTTAATTAATAATGGTTTTTACTGATTTGTTAATTGGTTAACTAATAATTCTTTCCTTTAAATTTTTTAATTTTCATATAATTAACACAGTGTTATATTACTTTTCAGTGTACAATATAGTGATTCAACAACTCTATACATCACTCAGTGCTCATCACTATAAGACTACTAATCAATGGTTTCTAAAATATTTTATCATTTGCATTGTGTGAATCTATCACTTTAAACTGCCTTAAGCAACTTTGAAACTGAATACTTTTATAAAGCATAACTTAAAGTAGTTTAGATATGGTAATCCACAAATTTTGATACGCTTTTGAGTTTATTAAAATGGGATTCTATTTATATAGCTATCTCAGTTACCCATTTCTGCATGGAAGTTACCCCAGAATTTAGTGGCTGATTTGCTTACTCTCTCTTGAGCTGGTATTGTGGACTGGGCTTAGCTAGGATGGCTGGTCCTTGGTGCACTTGGTGTTGGTGTGCCTGACTCCTGGGCTTGGGCTTATTCCTATGTCTGGTGGTAGTTAGCTCAGTATCAGCAGGGGTGATGGAGGTCACTGGGCCGAGTGTCACTCACATTCCTGCAGGCTAGCCTGAACTTCACATGCTTGTTGCCTCCCACCAGCAGCGACCTAGACCAAGCTCCCGTACCTAAATGCTGTTCAAGCCTTCTATGTGGCTTCTTGGCTTGTGTATACGGGCCAGGGAAGTCATAGAGTGAATGTGGGAGGCCAAGCACAGAGTCAGTGTGGTAGAGGGTTTGGGGAGGGTAATGAGTCCCGGGAGATGTGATTCAGTGTGGGGCCATTACTATGGAAATAATTGTTATGATTTCTAAAAATGTCCATTGTTTTCTCAAAGCATCAGTGTTCAACAAATTCAACTCATGGCCAGGTAATTCTGTAAACCCTGAACACTAATGAGAAGTCATAGCTGTTGTCATACTCTGATTTAAGGTTTTAGCACCACTTGATATTATCATTTTAAATACTAAGATCAGAGGCATGTGGGTGGCTCAGTTGGTTAAGCATCTGTCTTCGGCTCAGGTCATGATCCCAGGGTCTTGGGCATCGGGCTCTCTGCTCAGCGGGGAGTCTGCTTCTCCCTCTTCCTCTGCCTTCTCCCTCTTCCGTCCCCCTACCCCCAGCTTGTTCTCTCTGGCTCTATCTCTCTGTCAAATAAATAAGTAAATAAATAAAATCTTTTTAAAAATACAATAATATACTAAGATCATATCACTGCTTTGCTCCCAGTTTTCCCATGGCTTTTTACTGCAATCAGAATAATATTAAAATTTCTTGTCATAGCCTACAGGCCCTAAATTATTTTGTTTTTATCTACATCTACATGATGTTGTTTTCGTGACATCATGCCCTACCTCTTGGCTGATAATTTACTATTCTTCAGCTATCATCGCTCTTTTTCTACTCCTTCAGTGCATCAAATTCATTCCACCTCAGGGCTTTTCACTTGCCATTCCTCCCCTGGAATGATTTTCTCTCAAATCTTTGTTTGGATGACTTCCTCTCATCATTCAGAGACCTATGCAAATTTTACTTCTTAAGAGCAGTCTTTGCTCTCCACTCCTTCAGAAGTAGCCTTCTCCCTTCTCAGTCACTCACTATCCCATTTCTTTCTTTTTTTTTAAGATTGTATTTATTTGAGAGAGAAAGAGTGAGAGAGAGAAAGAGAGAGACAGTGTGCACGAGAAGTGGGGAGGGGCAGATGGAGAGGTAGGCTCCCTGATAAGCAGAGAGCCTCAAGTGGGGCTCGATCCCAGGACCCTGGGATCATGACCTGAGCTGAAAGCAGATGCTTAGCTGACTGAGCCACCCAGGTGCTCTACTCACTATCCCATTTCTGTTTTATATTTTTCAGAACACTTCTTATTACCTGGAATTATCTAATTTATTCAATTGTTTTCCTGATTATTATCTCACTCTCCCTGCTAGTATATAAGGTTTAAAGGTATACTCTGTCTCTTTTGCACCACGTAGAATAGATAATGGGTACTCAGTAAATACATGCAGAATTAGTGAATTAATTAAGTAACTGAAGGCCTGGCATATTCAGTCTTGACCCTGGAATCTTCACCTGTGAATTGGAGAGGTTGGATCTTCTCTAAAGTCCTTTCCAAGTCAAAAATTTTGTTCTTCCCGTGTCTCTTACTCAGTTTTTAGATGAAGTTGGAGCAGGGGGAAGAAAACCAGTCAATAACAAGGAGTGTGGGAATAAATATTCTGTATATAACTTTTGTGTTGGAAAAAAATCCATCATACTGATTTCCAAATAAAGAAGAAAGTAGTTAGAGTTTAGGTTGAGGAATGATGGGGAAACTTCTATTGAAAAATCTATTCCTCATTCTTTGTCACTATATCTATATACTCAAGTATCTTTTTAGAAAAATTTTTATTATGTTCAGTTAGCCACTGGATAGTACATAATTAGTCCTTGATGTTCAGCGATTCATTAATTAAGTATAACACCCAGTGCTCATCACAGCGCATGCCCCTCTCAATACCCATCACTCTTTTACCCCCTCTTCTTACTCTCCTCTCCTCTGAAACCCCCAGATTGTTTCCTGGGGTCCAGAGTCTCTCACGGTTCATCTCCCTCTCTGATTTCTCCCCTTTTGGATTTCCCTTCCTTATTATCCTCTGTGCTATTACCGATGTTCCACGTATGAGTGAAACCATATGATAATTGACTTTCTCTGCTTGACTTATTTCACTCGGCATAATCTCCTCCAGTCCCATCCATGTTGATGAAAAAGTTGGGTATTCATCCTTTCCGATGGCTGAGTAATATTCCATTGTATATATGGACCACAGCTTCTTTATCCATTCATCTGTTGAAGGGCATCTCAACTCTTTCCACAGTTTGGCTATTGTGGACATTGCTGCTATGAACATTGGGGTGCATGTGCCCCTTCTTTTCACTACATTTGTATATTTGGGGTAAATACCCAGTAGTGCAATTGCTGGACTGGAAGGTAGCTCTATTTTTAACTTTGTGAGGAGCCTCCATACTCTTTTCCAGAGTGGCTGCACCTGCTGGCATTCCCACCAACAGTGTAAGAGGGTTTTCCTTTTTCTGCATCCTCCCAGGTATCTCTTAAAAAGTTTTTTTCAGTTTGGGGGCGCCTGGGTGGCTCAGTTGGTTAAGTGACTGCCTTCAGCTCAGGTCATGATCCTGGAGTCCCGGGTTCGAGCCCCACATCGGGCTCCCTGCTCGGCGGGAAGCCTGCTTCTCCCTCTCTCACTCCCCCTGCTTGTGTTCCCTCTCTAGCTGTGTTTCTCTCTGTCAATAAATAAATAAAATATTTTAAAAAATAAAACAAAGTTTTTTTCAGCTTGATTGAGACATATTGACATATCGCCCAAGTCGAAGGCATACAACACAGTGATTTGTTATACACCCAAGTATCTTGAGTAAAAATAATATCATTTTCCCCCCTATTCCACTTAGAAAGCCAGAGCAAGGCAGACAGGAGTCCTCCCCTGGGTGGCCCCAGAGTGCCCACCTTTCCACCAAGATGATGTAGACTCGAGAGTCATCCTGCCCAAGACTGAAGCACAGTTCTGCCTCTCAATCACTGTGAGGATTTGGGAAGTGGTTTAACATTCTGTGCCTCAGACTGCACCTCTAAAACGAGGACACCAGCGGCACTTACCTCCTAGGATTGTTGTGAGGATTGAATGAGATCAGGTGTGCAAAGGGTTTAGCCCTGTGCCTGATGCACCATAGCATTTGCCAAATATGAGCTATCATTAGTAAGAATAATCAGGGAGACAGCAGCGGATGTCAGAATGGCGAGTGAAGGCTGGTGAGGAGGCTGGGGTGAAGGTGGGAGGTTTGGAAGAGGTCAGGACATTTCTGACACGCATGAGGCTACATGCCTACGTAGAATATCGTCAGAGTTGAGCAAGTTGTGTGTGGCTACTTAGGGAGTAGCTCCTGGCTGCACATATTTTGTTCTGTAAGGAAATATTTGTTAAACTATTGTATTCTTTCCAGGGGCCCCTGGGTGGCTCAGTCGGTTAAGCATCTGCCTTTAGCTCAGGTCATGATCCCGGAGTCCTGGGATGGAGCCCTATATCGGGCTCCTGGCTCAGCGGGGAGTCTCCTTTTCCCTATCCCTCTGTCTCCCCCACCCTGTTCATACTTTCTCTCAAATAAGTAAATAAATAAAATCTTTTAATAAAATATTTTTCCAAAGGTACTAGAAAAATTTGAATGCAATTGACATGCAATTTCCTCTCACTTGAATGTATGAATGTGGAATGTTTACCAAAACTCTGTGTTTAGGTAGTTAAAGTACATAGGAGTTGAATCAAAAAGGGATGCATAGTTTAAAATCATTCATATTAGGTAGATAAATCATATTCTGAAATTGTAATCCTTGAGATGAGGTGGCTGGTACGAAGTTTCAAGGGCAATCTAATCAGAAGACAGTATAGCCTCATTAAAGTGTCATTGACTGCTTGAGAATCGGAGAACATTTAGACCGAGACGGAGATTTTGCCCTTTTTATGGAAAAATAAAAGCATTGCCAAAAACATCAGTATTATAAACAAGATTGTATCAGGAGAGTGTAAAGTGCTTAAAAGAGTAAATCCAGTTGATGTACTTTTTAAGGTATAATTGGAATGGTAATATAGTCCTTCACATAACATACTTAGGGACTTGAGTCAATTGATTACATCAACAGTATTTATTTGTACAATACCAATATGCGAAGCTTTATTTGAAACACTGGGATCCAGCAACAAAGGGGACAGAACTGGTTCATCCTTTCATAGCACTTACATTCTAGTAAGAAGACGCATAAAGGTTTGCATTCATGAGAAGATACGATTAGAGTACAGCGTACTATGGGAATAGCACAGAAATACCCGTTGTGGTCCAGAATGTGAGGAGAGGTCTTCTGGAGAAAAACATGAAGCTGACACCTGAAGAACAGTGGAAGTTGTTGAGGAGAATGGCCTAGGGAATGGCGTGCCTAGACGGAGGAGACAGTGTGGGAAGACTTGGATGCATCGCTTGGCTGACTTCCTGATTAATAGAGCAGGTCTGTCAAGGGCTTCTACCAACTCTTTGCCAGTCTAATTTGCATTTCTCTATATACTTGAGAGGAATATAAATTGTTTTCCTTAAAAATCTTCTGTGATTCCGTATCTTCACAACTCCAGACAAGCCTTGCTATTGTTTAAAAAATGTCTCTATTCTACACTTGATACACTCAGGAGGCCCACTTCTCTTTGGATTGGTCAGAAATGTAACAGTGTCTTGTATGTGCAGTCCAGATCCTTTACAATTTACATAACATTTACTGTTGTAAGGTATTACCGCATGGTGCCATTGTAGCTTATTAGCTGTATGTAGCTGAAACTCTAATGTGTAGACAGTAAAAAGTTACATTTGCCATGTCATTTCCTGCATTTATAGGCTGTTGTGTGAGGGGAGTAGTGTGTGGTATATTTTACATATGTAATTTCATGTGCGTGTGTGCGTGGCCACATGCGGCTGTGTGTAATTTCCACTTACTTTAGGTCAGTAAACCAGATCTCTAGACCTGTACTGTCCAACATAGTAGCCATTAGCCACATGTGCCTATCTAGCAGTTAGGATGTGGCTCTTCTGAATGAGATGTGCGGGAAGTGTGAAATACACACCAGATTTCAAAGACTTGGTCCAAAAAAAAAAGGAATGTAAAATATCTCATCATTTTTTGTAATGATTGCATCGTAAAGGTGTTTTTTTCTTTAATTAGATACAATATATTTAGTCCTAAAGTGATTTCACCTGTCTTTTGTTTGCTTGTTTTTTACTTTTTACAAAGTGGCTACTCGAAAATGTAAAATTGCACTTGTGGCTGAGATTTGGGGCTCATATTATATTTCTATTGGCTGGCCCCGCTCTAGATTTCTTTAATTTGCTCTAGATTTCTTTAATTTGCCTATGTTAGCAGATGCTGAGGCTAGTCAGGAGACGTGGCTAATGTGTGCTGTGGCTGTTGGTGAGCATTTTTAGGCGGGCGGGGAGTGGGCCATTGGCTGCGCGTTAGGGGGTGTTTGCCTTTTGAATCGAATCAGTTACTGAGAAAAAAATCAACATCTGCAGGTGCCACGGAGACTTTGTTGGGGATGAGGGATTGAAGGAAGAAACTCGATCAGAAGCTGTTCAAGTCCCACCTAACAATGAGAGGAGATCCTTAACACTGTCATGTTCATGAAAGTGGAACCATTGTTCCCAAGGAGTGCTTGCTGACTATTTTGCTCCTGAGAGCAAGGCAAAGCCCATAAGAAGGAAATGCCATGTTATATCAGAAGAAAGTTAACCTGAAGGAATGGAAGCTGAGCCCCCTTGTAAACAAAGTTCTTATATCCACAGTCACCGTTGCTAAGAATAAAGGTAGTGAACCCTAGCAACAATAGTTTGCTATTCCATAGCCCATCTCATCTTGAAGTACATTAGTAACGTTAATTCATGAATCATCACAATTTGTCAAATGTTTAGTAATTACCCCATTTAGGGATGAAGGAAGAGTCAGTGAAGGTAAAAGGCTTGCCCATGTTATAAAGTGTTTAGGAGAAAGAAAAGAAAAGAAAGTGTTTAGGAGAGCTCACTGGCAGGCATGGAAGAAATGAAAGGGAAGCCATTTGCAAAGCAGTTTTTTTGTCTTAAAGATTTTATTTTATTTATTTGACAGAGAGAAACACAGCTAGAGAGGGAACACAAGAGGGAGAGTGAAAGTGGGGAGAAGCAGGCTTCTGGCTGAGCAGGGAGCCCAAGGCAGGGCTCCATCCTGGGACTCTGGGATCACGACCTGAGCTGAAGGCAGATGCTTAATGACTGCGCCACTCAGGTGCCCCTGCAAAGAAGTTTTGAGATTGTTTTCCAAAGAATGCAGCAGAATGGCACATCCCCACTTTCTACATTCGCTTGGCTAACAGAATTGAACAACTATGTGAGCATTTTGTAAATGGACATTGACTCAAATGTACTTGCAGGGTTTACTATTTAAAGCAAGGATGTACAGGCATTGATTTATTCCATTTATACATCTGTAACTGTCTTATTTTGGGCCTAGCTTGTTTAGAGGAGGGATTACTTGTTTGTTAGACATAGTCATTTATTGACCTCATGAGCATTTATTAAACACTCATTATCGCCATCATTCCTGACCTCAGGACGTTTACACTCTAGTAAGAAGAGGCAGATGTGTTAGAAATACCAGAAGGTGGGGCGCCTGGGTGGCTCAGTTGGTTGAGCGACTGCCTTCGGCTCAGGTCATGATCCCGGAGACCCGGGATCGAGTCCCACATCGGGCTCCCTCCTTGGCGGGAAGCCTGCTTCTCCCTTTCTCACTCCCCCTGCCTGTGTTCCCCCTCTGGCTGTGTTTCTCTCTGTCAAATAAATACAATCTTAAAAAAGAAAAAAAAAAAAAAAAGAAATACCAGAAGGTGTTTCTGCTACGCTGATGAGAGGAGTAGGTCCTAGCTAATGATATCCAAGGCTTACATAGCCCTTCCTGTAAAGGAGGCACTATTCTAAGTACATTTATGTGTAATGACTTATTCAACCTTTAGGAGAACCCTATAGATAAGGAATGAATAGTATTCCCATTTTACTCAATACTGTGGGCAAAAGGAGATTCAGTAATTTGCCTGAGGTCACAGTGAGTGGCAGAGCTGGGATTCAAACCAAGGCAAACTTTGCTCTTCACCACCACACACAGGTGTGTGTGCCTTACCACCTGGGCAGACAGAAAACGCTTGTTAGGGAAAAGGACCCTTGAACTGAGTCTTGCTTGGTAAAAGGAGAAGCTGTTTGCTAGGATGGCAAGAAGGGGGTGTTCCTATTATGGTGCTTGTAACAGAGACCTGGCAAAATGGAGCAGTTACCTCAAAAATAAACAGGTTCAGGAGAAGGGAGAGGGGAAGGTGGAAAGAGGTGGAACAAAGTAGGCCATTTAGAGCTCCAGGGAAAGAAAAGGAGAAAACTTGAAACTGTTTAACAAAGTATCTAAGGATTCATTTACCAAAACTCCCGCAGTCCCTTAGCCCAGACAGCTGAAAACTTTCAATTCTGTTTAAGTCACCAGTTATGTGACCCAAGGCAAACCAGTTGTGTTCTCTGGGCCTCACTTTGTTCATTGGTGAAATCAAGGGTCAAGACAAAAGGGCGGGCGCCTGGGTGCCTCAGTTTGTTGGGTCACTGCCTTCCGGCTCAGGTCAAGATCCTGGAGTTCCAGGATTCAGTCCCACATCCGGCTCCCAGCTCTGCGGGATGTCTGCTTCTTCGTCTGAACTTCTCCCCTCTCATGCTCTCTTTCACTCATTCTCTTTCTGTCTCAAATAAATAAATAAAATATTTTTTTAAAAAAGATGAAATGGTCTTTGCATTCCCTTCCAGTGCTGGTCTCATGATGTCTGTGCTTCTAATGTGCAAAAAAGAAGCCCAATTTTGAACTGATAAGTGACATATTTAGATTTACATTTGATAAAGATGACACCATTTTATATGGTAATACCTATTTTATATGGTAAATTTTTTAAAAGGCATCTTAAGCTTTAAAATTCAACACTCGCTCTGGACGCTTTCACTTAGAGATTCCATGTGCCCCTCAACTCTCTCTTCTATGTTTAGCACACCTGATTCTCCTTTGGTTCTGATGTTTTCCTTTTTCTCACTTGGAGGTGACCTCTTTTGTTTTCCATTGTTCTTTGGTCTCTCATCTGGCACCTAAGACTTCTGAGAGACTCAGTTCCCCTGGGTTTTCTTGTTTCTATTTTTTTATATCACTTTTATTTATTTTTAAAAAATATTTTATTTATTTAACAGAGAGAAACACAGCCAGAGAGGAAACACAAGCAGGGGGAGCGAGAGAGGGAGAAGCAGGCTTCCCGTCAAGCAGGGAGCCCGATGTGGGACTCGATCCCCGGTCTCCGGGATCATGACCTGAGCCGAAGGCAGTCACCTAACCAACTGAGCCACCCAGGTGCCCCCTGTTTCCATTGTTTTAACTACCATCTCTATCTAAATATCTTCTGATTAAATGCTCTACCTTTTCTTCTTTTTAGATATTATTTTTAAGTACTCTCTATACCCAGTGTGGGACTTGAACTCACAACCCTCAGATCAAGCAAGAGTCACATACTCTACCATCTGAGCTAGCCAGCTATTCTACTTTTTATCTCTAGTGGATATAGTCCCCCTTAGAAATGACATGGCAAAACATGACTTCATATCAGATTTTCTCTGAAGCCTTTTTTCTTTATGAGAAAAAAATCACCTATTTTCTTCTTCCATGCTCAGTACAGAAAAATAAGAAAGTACAAACAAGAGAGTATAGTCACACCTATATTCTTCCATAGCAGTGATTAATCAGTGCTTCTATTTTATTGTATCGTTTTCTCTGTATGTATGTACATGTATAAATATGTGTGTATTTTGATGGTGTCATACATATTGCTTTGTAGCCTATTGTGAACATCTTCCCATTTCAATACCTAAAATCATATATCATTTTGAAAGACTGTGGATTTTTCAATTATATACTCGTATAATGTATTTAACCTAATTCCCGATGCTGGGAATATTTTTCCAACATCCATATCGATAGATACAACAAATAGTGTTTATATGAATTCCCATTGCTTGCAGGCACTTACCACATACAGCTTCTGTAGAGGTTACTTGAGCTTTGACATATCTTCCCCAAATGATTTTATACTTTTTGAGACGAGATCTTATATTTCTTGGTCTCTTTCATAGAGTTTAGCATTGGTCTTGCATAAGGGAGACATTCAGTAAATACTCCTTAAGTGAATGGAGAGATGAGGTTCCAAGCTTGGGTTACAGGAAGAATGATACATTTTTTTTAAGATTCTATTTATTATTTGACAGAGAGACAGCGAGAGAGGGAACACAAGCAGAGGGGGTGAGAGAGGGAGAAGCAGGCTTCTCGCTGAGCAGGGAGCCTGATGCGGGACTTGATTCCAGGACTCCAGGATCATCACCTGAGCTGGAAGGCAGTTGCTTAACCAACTGAGCCACCCAGGCGCCCTCTCATTGCTTAATTTGATTAAAAGCTTACATCTGGGGCTCTATTCATTCCCACTGTTCTCTATTTAGTTGTCTTAACTTGAGAGCATGGTGGAAAACTCTGTGGTAGGGTGAAGGTAAAGAATGGGGGCTTCCCTTCTCTAGTTTCTGGATGCTTCTATTATATATCCCATCAATCATGGTGTTACTGGCTTTACAATAAAAACCACAAATACATTTGTGTAACCGGAGAATACATTGGGAAATGCGTTGATGAGACCTTAGAAATCCAAGTTCCTTACCTAACATGTCTGGCTTTCCCCTGGGAGCCCCTATTATAAATGCCAAAGGATTTAGTTAGGACTCTTGGCTGCCAATAACAAAACCTTCTTAGAGTTAGGTGAAGCTCCAATAGTGACTAAAGTCATGATGACTCTCTTCCCAAATTCTTTTCTTTTTTGAATAAATGTATTATTTATTTTAAGTAAGCCCTATGCCCAACGTGGGGCTTGAACTCATGACCGCTGAGATCAAGAGTCACACGCTCCTCTGACTGAGCCAGCCAGGTGCCCCTATTTTCCCAAATTCTTAATGGCTAGGATAAGATTTTTTTCATCGAGTTTAGATTCCATGAATACAGGCCAGAGATTAGTTCATTGATCCAGAAGTCCATACCTAATACAAACAGGCCAGTCAGAGACATTCCAGTGGACTACGGAATTGAGCTTTAGAGATGCTAGCTTCAGTCTGGTTGGTCTCTCGAATAGAGGAGATACAACCTAAGGATTCATGGCCAATCATGTCCCACCATGCAGCCGGGAAAGCATAAAATGCCAGTCTGTAATAAGAGAGAATAATGAAGTGGGTTCCTTGATAATGTACAGAGACAAGATGGAGATAGTCCTGCCAGGTTTCTGGTCTCTGATTCTAATCCATTCCTGAGCCTTGACTGTTTCCCTGTGTTTGTAATCCTATTCACAGAAAGAGCGTAAAATAGAGACACTGTAGTTGGTCCAGGAATATGACCAATTTTGTTAATGGATAAGTGCCATACGATGAACTGCACATATTTAAAGTATACAATTTGATAAATATTGACGTTTGTATGTACAGGTGAAACTATTGCTTCAGTAGTGATAATGAACATACCATTAACCATTAAAAGTTTCCTTGTAGGGCTCCTGGGTGGCTCAGTTGTTAAGTGTCTGTCTTCGGCTCAGGTCATGATCCCAGAGTCCTGGAATCGAGTCCCAGGATTGACTCCCAGGATCCAGTCCCACATCGGGCTCCCTGCTTAGCAAGGAGTCTGTTCTCTCTTGAATAAAGAAAGAAAGTCTTTAAAAAAAGAAAAAGACTTCCTTGTACCCTTTTGTCATTCTTATCCCCCCGGCAATCACCGATCTGCTTTCTATCCCTATAGGGTCATTCTGATCTTCTAGAATTTTATATAAAAGGAATCACGTACCTTTTTTGTGTGGCATTTTTCGCTTAGTCTAATCATTCTGAGATCCATCCAAGTTGTTATGTACATCACTATTTCTTGTAGAAGCCTGCCAATGAGTACTGTCCATCACAGAGAATCTATTCTGAGCCTTTGATGCATACATTCCTGCCTGCTGGTTTTCTCCCCTTGAATATTGCACAGAGAAAAGGAACTTTACGGGCAACAATGCCCACTGTTTCTGCCCCCCCCAAAAAACTCCTCCAAAATTCCGTTGCTCCAATCTTCCCCATCTTATTAAATGACACCATCTTTCCCCTAGTTGAATGGGTCCTCCTAGCTGCGGAGTCATCCCCCTTAATAGATCTCTAAGCCTTCGGTCTTTTTTTCTGTCTCTACTGCCACCACCCTATTTGAAGCTGCATGGTCACTAGTCTGCTTACTGCAGCCTTCTCCCCAGTCTTTCTCCGCTTAGCTTTTGCCCACACCCAACTCAGAGAAGCCATGGTGATTCCAAAATATATACATTGTCTCTTCTCACTCTCATGCTGAAAAAGCTCCTTGGTGATATCATTTGCACTTGAAGGAAGTCAATTCCAGACACTTCACTGTGGCCCACAAGGCCCTACAGGATCTAGCCTTTGCCAGCATCTCCAACTTCCTCGTGTCCTCTTTTCCCTTGGTACTCACTGGTCTAATTTTTTTCAGTGTTTTAAAAGATTTTATTTATTTATTTGAGAAAGAGAGACAGAGTGTGAGCATGAACATGAGCAGAGGGGAGGAGGCAGAGGGAGAAGCCAACTCCCTGCTGAGCAGGGAGCCTGATTCCGGGCTAGATCCAGGGATCCCAAGATCATGACCTGAGCCGAAGGCAGATACCTTACCGACTGAGCCACCTAGTGCCCCCTGGAAAAAATACAATAGTTTAACAACTATTTCCTTACAGAACAAAATCTGTACAGCCAGGAGCTACTCCCTTAAGTAGCCACAGGCGACTTGCTCAACGCTGACAATATTCTACCCAGGTATTCTATCATTGGCCTCCTTTCATTCTTCAAAAGCACCAAGATCATTCCCACGTTGGGGCCTTTACCCACGATGAGCTTTTGGTATGAATGAAAGGATGAAGGAGAGAGGACTGCAGCCAGAGGGATACGAATGGGCAAGTGAAAAGAGGGACTTGTGTGTTGTTTGAAGACAAAGTAGGAAGTCAGTTGAGACATAGAATTTGAGGTCCTTTTGGGCAGTGGCGGTTTCCGTGGGGGCAGTTCTTTGTAGAGTCGGGATATAGGCTAGAGCATTGAGACGGAGAGAGGAACTCCTCCTATAGCATTATTTTTAGAACTTTATGCTTACAGAGTCCCTGGGAGAGTGTTGATTCCTAGCCCTCCAAATTCTAGCTCCTGTAAGTATTAAATGCATAGGAGCTGGGCTGAGAAGTTGGTTCTTAAAAGTTTTGACAGAGGAGGACAGGGTTAGAATCTTCTCAAAGATCCCCACACAGAGTTAGTGTAGTTTATGGCTAGGGTCATCCTTGATGTTAGAAAACCTGTACAGAACCTTTAGATCCTTTCCTCCCTCTGACTCTTCCAGCTGGAGTTTGACCTCTCCTTGAAGCCCAGTTAAGGGCTTACTTATTCTGGAGCTCATTATTTAACTAAGGGGGTGGGAGTATGTTGGTTTCTCTTTGCTTACCAAGTGCATATTTATTTATTTCTGTGTTTAAACACACAACCCTGCCTCCACTGCCCTATAGTGTGTGTGTGTGTGTGTGTGTGTGTGTGTGTGTGTGTGTGTGTGTGTATACTCGCCTCTGTGGTCTCTGTCTTTTTTTTTTTGAGATTTTTAAAAAAGATTTAATTTTTTATTTGAGAGAGAGAGAGAGAGAGAGAGAGAGAGAGCACGAAAAGGGGAGGGTCAGAGCAGGGAGCCCGATGAGGACTCGATCCAGGAACTCCAGGATCATGATCTGAGCCGAACGCAGTCGCTTAACCGACTGAGCCACCCAGGCGCCCCTGTCATTTGTCTTGGTGAATTTTTATAAGTATATAATTAAACTGGTGCCATCAAAACTTTGGAGAGTGTGGTGGGCAGAATTCTTTTTTTTTTTCCAGTGTTCCAAGATTCATTCCCCATTCCCCACACCCAGTGCTCCACGCTTTAGGTGTCCCCAGTACCCTGTGGTGGGCAGAATTCTAAGAGGACCTCTAAGCTTTTTGGCCTCTGGTCTAGATGCCCCATAAATCCCCCTTCCCTTAAGTGTGGTTGAGACCTGTGCATATGTGGAGGTCACTTGGATGGTTAAGCTATATGATGCTGATCGTCTGCTGCCAGGACAAAGCCAACAACCCTGTTATAAACTGCCTATGGAGAGGGGCAGTCTCTAGAGCCCGTGGATGCTGGGAGTCTCAGTCTGACAAGTATGAGGCACTGAATTCAGACAACAATGTGAATGAGCTTGGAAGAGGACTCTGAGTTCCATGTGTGAATACAGCTCAGCTGTCATCCTGCTTGCAGCCCTTGTAAGACCCTGAGCCATGCACCCAGCTCAGCCATTCCTGGACTCCTGACCCACGGAAACAGAAGTTTGTGTGGTTTTAGGCTGACCTCCCGGTCTGTGGGGGGTCATTATGCAGCAATTAACGGTAACTAATACAGAGGATCCTCTGCCTGGAATTTTAAATGTTTGCCATTATATTAGTGCGTTACACTGGATGGCATCAAGGACAACAGACAAGAGAAACTCATTTTGTCACATTTCTCATACAGGCTACATGTCCGAGATCCAAGTGTCAGTCGGCAAGCTTGGTTTCTTTTGAGGCTTCTTCCCTTGGCTTGCCAACTTCTCCCTGGACCCTCCTGTGGTCTTTTCTCTGTGTTGCACACAAGTATGTGTCCTGACCTCCTCTTCTTACGAGGACAAGAGTCATGTCGGATTAAGACCCACCCTAAAGACCTCATTTCATTTTAATTATCTCTTTAAAGAATTCATGCCAAATGAGATTACATTCTGATGGATCAGGGTTAAGATCAAGCGTATGAATTTTGAGGAGGGGGACACAATTCAGCCCATAATAGCCATTATCCTTTTCTGTATTCTTTGTACCAATATTTTCTTTTTTCTTTTTTTAGGTTTTTTAAAAAAGATTTTATTTATTTATTTGAGAAAGAGAACATGAGCAGGGGTAGGGGCAGAGGGAGAGAGAGAGAGAGAGAGAGAGAGAGAGAGAGAAGCAGACTCCCCAGTGAGCAGGAAGCCCAGATGTCAGGCTTGATCCCAGGACCCTGGGATCATGACCTGAGTCGAAGGCACACGCTTAACTGACTCAGCCACCCAGGCACCCATACCAATATTTTCTTTTGACTTGTTTTCTCATTTGTTGAATCTCCATTTTATCTTCTCAATCTTTAGATTTTTACTGTTCCATTGTGTTTCAAAGGCTTTTTTTAATTCTTGACATTTTTGCGTACAGGTCAGCATGTAAAATCCTTCATAATCACATCTCTAGCTTGTAGTGGCCAGTCTGATATAAATAAAAACATCACTTTACATTTGCATATATTCTTTACATGTTTATAAGGTACTTTCACATGCTTTATTTGATTTGAAACCCAGAATAATGCAGTGAGCAGGTCTGGCCAATATCATTATGACCCCCGGCATTGTAAATTCAGGAAAACACACAGAGAGCTGTTGGGACTAAGAATGTCATGTAGCACGTAAGTGTCTTCTAACTCCAATTTGGAGTGCTCTGTCCACTAAATACTCCAAACATCCTAATCCAAATGGCAACTAATTCCTAAGTGTATTTATAATATCGTATTCGCATCTGGTTGTTCAAATTCAGATTCTGTAATTAAGCCTCTCCTTGCTATGCACCATGAACGGTTTTCTCTTCCAATAAGGCCGCTTGGAGCCACCACACCTGATCATCCCATTTTCCTGTTTTTTCTGTTTGAGAATTCATCATAAAACAAACCCACTCGAAACTTTTTATGGCACGGGTGACGCAATGACCTGGATGTGTATCAACTCAGTTTTTATTTATTTTTAACCTATGTGCCAGGTTTTTAACATATGCTGAAATCGATTGCTTTTAACTTATCTCCTCAAGGAGACTGTAAACTTCTGTAACAGGTGCTTTTGGCATAATAGACATTTTGTGTGTAATGTAGGCATATGGTAATTAATGAATAAACATGGTGGAGAAGCCAGTGAATGCATTCCGGGTTACTGACAGGTAAAAGATAATAATGCAAATTCCATGTGCATTTGCAGTTTCTTCTCCTCACCAGTTTGATAAAGCCTAACCATGTGGTCGCAGCTTTAGTTCTAGAAAGTCTTTGAGTAACTGATTATTTTCAAAGATACCTAAAACCCGCTGCTAGAATTTCAGCGTATGGAATTTGAAATACCAAGTCAGCAATGCTGAGAGCTCAGATCCCTGCTCCATTTACTGATAGGCAAAGGGAGAAATATTAGGAAATATAATGAACTACAGTCCCCACACTCACCCAGTCACTTCCTTAAGGAAAACACAAAACAGTGAGTAGACCGGCTGTTTACAGCAAGCGCCCATTATTTTTCCTAGGAGGAGTCTGGAATTAAAAGGAGACGAGGCAAACCGAGAGGTGTAAGAAGGTGGCCTCAGGCTGTAACCTTCCGGAAGGCAAGGCAGGAATAGAAGACCTGCAAGGGGGAAAAAACAGGCTTGACTGGAGTTTTTGTTGGGGGCTAGGCTGACGGAACTGGGAGGAGAGTCAAGATTCTGACTCAGAATAGCTGCAGTCCTACCAGTTTGCAAGCTATAGAGCCCGGCGGTTAAGAGCCTGGGCGCTTGCTGGCATCAACACCACTTGGGATCCTGGCTTCTGCTCTGCGCCTTCCTAATTCTGTCACCTTCGCAACTTGCTTGACCTTTACGCCTCAGTTTTCTCACTTGCAAAACGGAGATAATAACGTGGACCTCGTGGAGGAGCTGGGAGAGTTACGGATTTAACAGTTCAGCGCGTAGTTTATAGTAAACGCTCAGTAAACTGTTAAACTGTTGGATCTGTTGTTGTTCTTCCTCTTTCGGAATACTCTGCAGTCCCGTAGGGAGGGGGAGCCACGAAGCGCTCAGCGCACGGGCCGTCGGCTTTTGAGGTGTGCGCCCCACCGAGGTGAAGCGGCACCGTTTCCAGGACACGCCCCGGTGCTCGGTCCCTCATTACGGCCGGCGGCCAACCCGGGGCGGGCGCGCAGCCGGTCCCGGATATTTGACAGTTTTCACCTCTCCTGCCTCCGGGGCACTTAGAGGCCATGTGGGCTCAAACGCGAGTGTCCGGGTTTCCGAGGCGTGAGGGCCACTTGGCGGTCCCCTCCCCCGTGCCCCCGCTCCCGCCCCTGCCCCGCCAGCCCCGGCCCACCCGCGCCGCGCACCGGCTCTGGGGGAGGAGTTCTGCTCGGACCCTACACACAGTCCTAGCCCCAGCTTCCCCCCCTCCGCCTCCCGCGCAGGCGCCGCCAGGGCCACCCCCGCCGCCATGTTTCCCCCGCCCGCGCGCTCGCTCCCCCCGCCCCCCTCCCCTCCTTAACTGGGCTCCCGCCCCCTCCCTCTCCCCCCACCCCCCGGTGAGGTCAGGCGGAGGCTCTGCCGCTGCGGCCGCAGCAGCTCAAGCTCCCATTCCGGGGAAGCCTGGAACCGGGACTTTGGAAAATAAGTGGAGCGGCGTCCGGGTTAGGGTCCCTGCTCTCCGCCTGCGCGAGGGCGAAGTGACCAGGGCGAGCAAGGGGGTGCGGAGGTGCGGGGGCCGGTGTCTCGCCAGCCGGAGGGGCCCCGGCTGCGCCGCGCGACTCGCTCTTTGGCCCTCGGAGTGCAGCAGCGGGCTGACGGGCGGCGGGACGCGGGGACGCGGCAAACAAGGTGAGGCAGGGTCCTGAAGTCGCAGGGGCTCCGTCAGCCACCTCCCCGCCTCCGGGACCCGGCGCGGCGAGGCGGTGCGCGGTAAGGAGTTGCGATCTGCACCGGGGGCAGAGGGACAGGGAACGAGTTGGGCTCTTTGCACGCCCCCCACCCCCCGTTTTCTCTCGCGTGCGGGTGAGCGCTCCTCCCTGCACCTTCTCATCCCTACCTCCCTGATTCGGAGGCTCTGCCAGACGCCTCAGTTTTCCTTTGCTTCTTTGTTATCCCTCCAAAATCTTCTTTTCCGGGCTTCGCTGTCTCTGCCCTGATGGTTTGGGGTCCCTCTGCTCGCCTCAGCCCCACTGTCTCTTGCCCTCTAACAGTTTCGGCTTTGTGCCTCTCAACCCATCCCTCCCTCAGAATCTTTGAACTTGGGAGGCTTCACAGCTGGCTCCGGAGTCTGGAGCACACTCCTCTTCTTCGAAGCTTTTAACTCCTCTCTGGACGTCTTCATCTCTGAATGTCTTGGCTTCTTCGGTTTAATCACAGTTGACTAATGATTTTCTTGGAAGCTTACTGTCTAGCCTACAGCTTACTGAAATTAATAGGAATGATCTTCTAGTATATATTAGCTAAGGAACTCAAAAGTTTCTTTCTAGGTTTCCGTAACTTAGTCTAAGAACCACATCCACTTGAAATGTATGTAATGTACGTTTGTGTGTCTGTACGCAATCCTAGCACATGGCCCTAAATCTGATTCTTCCTCCACTGCTGAGCAGGCCTGAGAGAGAGAGAGAGAGAGAAAGAGAGAGACTTTTGATGCCTGCTTCCATTTCTCCATCTGCAAACTGGGATGTTCATCTTTTACTGTGCTCAGAGAAAATTCCAGGGGTTTAGAATAGTCAAGTTAGTATAGGCTGTTTACTAAGCACACTGCATGGGAACTGAGAAAATATGGGATTTCAAACTGCGTTTGTTGGGAGGGCACCTGCCTTAAATTTTTTTTTTTAAAGCCACAGTTTCTTAGTGTGCGTCTCTTATTTGTATAAACCCTTAAGAAGCAGTATTTACAAAGCACGTAGTCAGAAAAGAGACTGCTTTGCTGTGGGCTGGAGATGAGTTTGCTTAAGCAATTTCACACAGTCCCGCTTACTTTCTCAGCGATGTCCAGTCGCTCCCATACTGAGACTCCTTTACTCACTTCATGCTGAAATTAGTGTGTGAAGAAAATTGAACGGAGAGGCTGCAAGTGGAGGCAGATACAGTGAATTAGCACATGCTGACGTTTGTGGCTATGTTTTTTTGGGAAATGGGCTGTATCTAGTGCTCAGCTTTGAAAACTGGGAGAAGCGAAATGATCAAGCAGTTATGACATCATTTTGAACTTAAAAATAGTAGCTCCTTGAATTGCAAGCTTTTATTACTATCCTTATACTTAGAATGATAGCATCGTTTGCTGGATATGTGATCAGGTGTTTCCATTGCCACAGTGTGCATCAACGGGCAGTAATCTCAGAAGAAACCGAGTTGGGAATGAAGGTAAGGGCTAAATTTCACTGTCCTGGTAGCACTCATTTTGGCAAGGAATGTAAGTTTCTGCTGCAGCATCTAATGATGGATTTCGAAAATAGATGAATAAGAGCCTCAGTTTCCCCTGGTTGTAAAAATCTACACTTTCATTAAGCATACTGTGAAAAGTGTGGTGTGACTCCAGTCTAGAGTTTGAAGTTGAAGTTCCGAGGAAAGCAGTTTTTAGGAGAAGAGTCAAGGCCATTGATTATCAGATGATTTGTAGTTTCCCTCATTTGTTTGGTAAATTCCTGACTTCCCTTTAGTTTTATTTAAGAAAAAAATGGAATAGAGTAGGGAAAGAGGATTTATAGTAAATAGGGCCAACCTAAATCTGTAATTTTCTTGGCAACCCATTTTGGAAAGACATACTAACTTGCAAACTGTTTCAAGGGAAATAGTTTGTATCGTTCTGTTATTTTTTTTCCTTTTGTCCTTATTATTGATACTAAGTCTAGGTTAAGATTGACACCAATATGAACTGTTTGTTTGCCAGAAAAAAAATGAAGTTGGTTGTGAGTTCGTCCTGAGCAATTTGCCCTGAATCTTTCCCACATGTCTCTATATGTATTCGATAAACCCACTTGGTAGACCCAGGGGTTATCAGACAGGGTGTCTCTGATGTTGCTACACGTAACTGCAGTTTGCTCATGAATTGTCTTCTTTTTCATTTTCTTTACATTTGACATTACTTTTCTTCATGTAGTTTGACTTGCAGTAGTGGAATGAGACTAAGCAGGTTTCAAATTGATTTTGATGTTTAATAAACTACTACAACCACCTCAGAGTATTTTTTTCTTAAATCCAGTGCTTGAAATAGATCTATTTTTACTGCTGTGAAATAACTCAGCAGTTTTCCAGGCATCATCAGATTTCAGAAAATGTAGAAAGATTATGGAAAAAATGAATGGCCCTAGAGAAAGCATCTCAAAATTAGAGGGAGGGAAAAAAGGCTTTTTTTCAAGTTACTGACATTCATGTTAATCAGCTTTTAAATATATTGTTCATTCATTTAGTAATTTCTTTGACAAAATCTGTTGAGCACCTTCCACTTGCCAAAGCCCTGCATTAGGCACGAGGCATGATCCTTGCCCCTGTGGAGTCTCCCAGAGGCTATAGTCCACCAAAGGCTAGAGAAAACAAACCAGTAAACAAACGAAGATCCTCACAGATTGTAAGAAAAATGATGAAAGAATTAAGTAATGAAATTGATATGGAGACCTGGGAAGGGCTTATTTATCAAGGGTGGTCAGGAAAGGCCTCTTAGTAACGAAGGTGACCTTTGAATGGAGACCTGAAAGAGAAGAGAGAATAAACCTACCTTGTGAAGAGGGGAGATCAATAAGAGCCAAGGCCTTGAGGCAGGCCTTGAGGAACAGAAAGCAAGCCATAATGACCGGCCCCAAAGACCAGGGTGGGGGGAGTTGTTAAAGGTGTTCCAGAGCCTGAAGGGAGTCGGGTAATAATGCAGGGCCTGGAAATACTGAGAAGGAATTTGGGTTTGATTCTCAGAACAAGGGGAAGCCGGGGAAGAGTCTTTATGAACTACTTTTCTGTGGAAGGCCTCTAGCTGGAAAAAAAATTACTCAGTGGAAATAAATAAAAATGTGATTTGCAGAGGTTGTCTAGCTACTCGGTTGTTTACATTAAGACCTGAGGATGAAAAGGTTTGCTTGATATGTATGCCGAATAAATAAGTAATAAATAAGTAATTCTTCCACTCTTTGTAGATATGGGGATAGGGGACTGGGAACTCTGAGGTGAATGCGTTGAAAAGCAGTTTACTTTCCAGAGTTATATTATCACCTGCGCCCTGAGGTAAGTTTTCACCAGCTTTATTAAAAATCAGAGCATTGTTCAGTGTAAGAATTTGTTTTTCAAAGACTGATGTCTTATTTTCTTATAGAAATATGTTTCCTTTGGAGGGTTGGAAGTTTCATTTGAATATGAAAGAATACTTAGGTTTTAGAAATGACATGTGAGATTTTTTTCAGGGGCGTTTCCCATTTTCCTGACTTGTTGCCTTCTCCAGAGTTTGTGTGTGTGTGTGATGATTTTTTGAAAGTTTTTATTTATTAAAGTAATCCTTACACCCCCTGTGGGGCTCGAACTCATGATCTCAAGATCAAGAGTTGCATGCTCTTCCGACTGAGCCAGCTAGGTGCCCCTCTTCAGAATTTTCCAGTTGCCATTCTTTGAAAGATTAGGGTTCCTTGCTTCCATGAGGCTTACATGAATTTAGATTTGGTATTTATTTTGTGCTCTGAGCTCTTGCTCAAAAACAGTCCTGTCTTTATTTTTCTCTTACACAAATCCTCTGTTGGTTTAAATTTTCTCCAGTTTGGAACTTTTCTGCTTAGCTTCATTCTTGGTGTAGAGTAGGTTCACAACAACTGCTTGTTGAATGGATGGCATGCCGTCCTCTCTTTGAACAGCCATTCCTTTCTTTTCTGTCATTGCAAATCCCTACGCTGGTCATGGAACAGTTCAGATCCCTTGTCCTATTTTACACCAAACCCCCTGACCCAGTCTCCTCCTCTGGAGGTGGACAGTAATCACGCACTTGCCACGTGTCACATTAATTATGTTGATTTGATGCCTGGCTGTCTACCCACGGGCCTCTGACTTCAGGAGGGCGACCTGGATTTGTCTGGTTCGCTCATCATTGTATCCTGAGCACCTGTCATGTGGTATGCCCTCTATACGCTGCCTTGTGATGTTTCTCCTATTATTGTTTTGGATATTTAAATCGTTTTCATGCTGTTTTACTTTTCACATATTTGTCAAGTGTTCTCAAGCAGTTTCTGAGAGATGCAGTACAGTTGTTGCAGGCACAAGCTCTGGGGTTAGGCTGCTTGTGTTCCAGTGTTGGCTAGGAGAGTTACTAGCTGTGCAATACTGGGCAAGTTGGTTAACCTCCCTGTACCTTGTATTTTTCATAGGTATGATAAGGCTAATAGGATGGCCCTCTTAGGGTACTTGGAAGCATTAAATGAGTTACCTAAGTCTCCAAGTTGTCATTTGCAATTGTTGAACTTCAGAAGCTCCGGCAACTGGTAAAAATTTTGTTTGGTAAATGCCATACCCAGGTGGTGGCAAAATCTGACTTGAACTGAGAAGAGGGTATTTATTGTCTTTATTCTATTTAGGGTTAATCTTTGTCTGGTTTTGCTGTAGAATTAGTAGGATGTTTATGGGGTAGTGCGTCAGACCCTACTGGGGTATTACAGAATACGTAGTATACACAGGTCTTCGCCTCTCCAAAAGCCTGGATGTTTCTGAATTTGGAAACTCGTCTGGCACCAAGGTTTTCAGATAAGGGATGGTACACCTCATGGTAAAGTGCTTAAATCAGCACCTTGCACAGAAGAAGTTGCTCTTGGTGGTGGAGATTAGAGAGGTAAATAGACAGCTATCTCCCTCCCAGTACCTTTCTCATACTGGTTACCATGTAAATACATGCTGATTTATTCATGCAACAACTCTGAATAGAGGCCTGGGCGAATGAGCCTCATTTTATCATAGGAAAACAGATATGGGTCATGTGATTGAAATGAGCCTAGCGCTAGATCTCTCAGTACTCCCTCATCTAGTGCCATTATTAATATTTTTTTTGTTTTGCTTTTGTTATTTAAACCGAAGCATCCTTCTTTAGGGTGAGTCTTTCAGTCAGGGAGAGGGGAGGATTGACTTAAAAAGAATTCGTTTAATATGATTAGACACTTACACTTTGCAATTGCTAAATATTTATTGAACTCCTCATGTATATGGAAATCAGTATTAAAAGCAGGAGAAAGATGTAAAACAAATGAAGCATAGTTCCTGCTTTTAGTGGCTCTGGTACCGTGCGTGGTTACGTGGGACCATGGTTGTCCATTACAGTTCTTTCTTTTACTTTGTAAATTTGAGATCATCAGTATTAAAAATGTGCAAAGGAAAACACAACAGGCCATTGAAAATTCGTCTTAGTGTCCAATATATGGAATTGGTTTTTTTTCTTTAGATTTTATTTATTTATCTGACAGAGAGAGAGAGAGAGAGAGAGAGAGAGAGAGAGAGAACGAGAGCGCGCACAAGCAGAGGCAGCGGCAGCCGGAGGGAGAGGGAGAAGCAGGCTCCTGCGGAGCAGGGAGCCCCATGTAGGACTTGATCCCAGGACTCTGGGATCATGACCTGAACTGAAGGCAGTGCTTCACTGACTGAGCCACCCAGGCACCCCACAGAATTGGTTTTTAAGACTTTAACTACTCCCCACCTCCTGAAATACTGGCAACCTCTCCTTTCTACCTAAATTAAGTACAATATGATTTTTACTGTTCTCCCTTATCAATATTTGTAAATCATAATTGATACATTTTCTTTGTCCTTTTGCCTTTGTGGGTTTGATGGTAAGTGTATGTCCCAAAAGGTTTTTTGGGAATGTTCTCTTGCAGTGGAAGACTAGTTCTTGAAATCATTCTGCCAGTTCATTCAACGATATGTATTAAGTACCTGTTATATAGTCCAGGCATTGCACTAGTTTAAGCAGAATCTCTGCTCGGTGCTCTGTCCCTCAAACTGGAGTACACTGGGTATACTGGGTGAGCAGAGCTGTGCTGGTGTGCCCCAGAAACTACAAAAGAAAACAGCTTGTGTATTCTTGAAGAACGTTCACTGGTCGCTAATGAGAACTGCTTAATAATATTTAAACAGATTCGGATGCATTGTGCTAGAGTGCAATATTCATATGAAAATTTGAGGTAAAACCCAGTACTTCAAAGAAAGTCTCCGCTCCCGCAAGGTCAGCTGTGATAAACCTCGGGGTGACTCTTTGAAAAGCACTGAGGCCACAATAAACCGAGTCTGTTTCTGCAGGCAAATGCCTGGACATTTTCGCAGCCTTAAATTTTCCTAGTGACCTTCAGGAATGGTAATAGACATTAAATTTTGCCTAATTTCTTTTAGTTCAAGAGAACACTCTGGGTGTTTGATAATAGTCTAAATCTTAAGATGTGTTGAGTCCTAACAGAGTTCCTAATATTGGTGGGAAATAGCTAAGATTGATAGTCAAGGGCCTGCCAAGGGACTGGTCTTCAGAAGACAGGCTGTTAGAACACAGTGACCATGAACTTAAAGGAGCACAATTGATGGGGTCACAGCGTTGTCCCATCCATGAGCGCTTGCCTGTGTCACCATTTGAAGTTAACTCCCGCTAACTTTAAAGCTTCTTTCATTTATAACACATACAGTCTACAGATTGCTGTGTTAATTGCTGGCTACTGAAATGTTTAATAGCAGAGGAAAGTTGTCAAGGTTTGTGTGCTTTGAGGGTAACAAAAGGTTTCTGGGTATCAGATAGTTTTGAAAAGGCGCGAACATTGCATTGGAGGAATGCCTGTTACCAAGCAAATGATTTGATTTGCTCTGAATGAGAAAAATGAAGAAGCGAAAGGCAAGTGAAGAAAAGGAGTGAAAGTAACCAGAGGAAGTCAAATGCTAAATCTGTCAACTGATTTTGATTATTGCTGTCCGGCTTTCATTGTTGTTGCTCCACTGCAGACATTGCTGCATTGTGTTACTACCCAAAGCTCATCAGGACGCGAGTAGAGAGGGGCAATTAAGGGATGGTCATCATATTCCTTGTGTCAAGTGCTTATACCTTTTACAGTCTTTTCAGGAAAAGGGCATAATAGAGTTGTAGAGTTTTGCTTCGGGGTTCCATTTTATAAAAGTGGCCATACTTTTCTAAAGAACTTCATGTCAGCAATGTTTTCTGTTCTACTGTTAAATACTTCTCAGGAGAAGGCAGTAGAAATCAGTGGCTAAGATCTTGGGCCCTCGAATCACAGGCTTGGATTCAAATCCTGGCTCTGCCTCTTGTTGCCAGTGTGATTTTGGGCAACTCCTTTCACCTCTCTGAGCTTTGTTTGCCTCCTCTGTAAACAGTCTCATCTGGTGGTTTTAAGGATTGTATGAACTAATGCATATGAAGTCCTAAGCATAATTCAAGCTATGTGGTCGATATTCTTATTATTGACTTTTAGTAGATTTATTTTATTTATTTATTTTTAAAGATTTTATTTATTTATTTGACAGAAAGAAACACAGCCAGAGAGGGAACACAAGCAGGAGGAGTGAGAGAGGGAGAAGCAGGCTTCCCGCTGAACAGGCAGCCCGATGCGGGGCTTGATCCCAGGTCTCCGGGATCATGACCTGAGCCGAAGGCAGTTGCTTAACCAACTGAGCTACCCAGGCGCCCCGACTCTTAGTAGATCTAATGTCTTAACTAGCTAAAACTCATGGCATACTACAGACCTTTGCCACGTATATATGAACAAGAAATGTAAGGAAAATCGTGTCTTTCCTTTATCTTGCCTTAATCCCAGCAGGAGTGATGTTTTTTCGACATGTATCACTTTAAATAGTGAACTGACTGCTTAGAAGTAACACTAGTTTTCTGGCAGAGAAGAAAGTTTATGGTAAATTCTTGGTTTATTACTTATTCAAAGATGGTATCACATTGAATGTGAGAAAAATGTAATTTTTTAAATATGATTGACCCAATATATATTTAAGTATGATAGCATATAGCTTAGTAGGTTTTGGAAGTTTAATCTTCATTTTGAAGGGAAAGGAAGATTCAGGAACCTGTGTACAATAAACAGTGTTGTCTTTGAAATGAAAATTTTTGGTGTTGTGATTCTCAACAAGGTCATCTGTTTTCTTGATTTATCTCTATTTCAGATTGGAGGTCCTCGCAGAAGAAAATAGTGAAATATTTGTAACAGTTAAGCCACTAGGAGGAAGGTCATTCTGTTTGAATAACATCTTCTATGGATTTTGAGTTGTGATGGTTATCTAAAGCTTTTGTGATAGTTACTCTGGCAACAAATCAAATAAGGCCTTAGAGATAATGAAAGTTCAGTAGCAATTTTGATAATTGAATGGATAAATCTAAGTAGATTATTGAGGGTAGCTTCTGGTGTCGGAGGGCTGGTGTAATCTTTTGGGTTGGAAGTGCATGATAGTGTTTCTGTATTCCCCTGTTCCAGTTTTCATTTCCAATGTCAGATGGATGATGACACACTTGATCCTTGGGTAGCCAACTTGGTTATGGCATGCCGTTGGTATACTGAAGGCAACGAACCGGAGACCCATTGCTCAAGTAGCTGTGTATTCACTCTCTATTTTGTGATGATTGTTATGATAATGTGCACTCGAGTACTTGAAAGGCCTAGCTCACCATACTCGTGGGATATATTACCTTAGCAGTGTTAGTTGCATTGATAGGTGTCATGACCAGCATCAGACTGGAACATGAAAAGACGACATTCAAAAGTATCTTTAGAAAAATTAGACTTACTCTGTCCTTAGGTAATAAGCTCAAATGTTAAGGATAATGCCATTTACTTACAGAAAAACTTTCTTTTGAAGCATGGTTAATTATTCTTATTTTCTTTACTTCAGTGGAATATGCACAATGAGGTTGAATGAGTTGCAGAAGGTCACCTCACCTGAGATGCAGCTAGGAGCAGAATGCAGGGCCCATGGTTTTTAATGAAGTGCTTTTTTGTGTAGCAGGAGCAAGAGAGAACATGAAGCAACCTGCTATCAGCCAATACTAATATATCTTTTTAAAGATTTCATATATTAATTTGTGAGAGAGAGAGAGACTCGCAAGCAGGGGGAGCAGAAGGCAGAGGGAAAAGCTAGACTCCCGACTGAGCAAGGAACCCGATGCAGGGCTTAATCTCAGGACCCTGGGATCATGACCCGAGCTGAAGGCAGATGCTTAACTGACTGAGCCACCCAGGCGTCCGAGCCAATACTAATATTAATACCAATCAGTAATTACTAAGTGACTATAGCACCCTCCGTGAGTCCAGCAGTATTGTAAGGACTTTATATGCATGAATACAGTTAAACCATGTAACAATGCTATGAGGTAGTGACTTATCCCCATTATACAGATGAGAAAACTGAGGCACAGAAAAGTTAGATAACTTCCCAAGTTTGCACACCTCATAAGTGGAAGAGCTAGCGTTAAAATCTATGCAGCCTAGTTTTAGAGTCTGTGTTTTCTAACCACAGTGTTTCCTTCTTATCCTATCTCTGACGGGGCCATTGTATAAGAGCACGATAGCTAAACAAGGCATGCTAGAAAATGTTCTGGATATATACATAGAGAGGAAGGATCAGAGTGGGGTGTGAAGGCTGGCAAGCTATTTTGAATAAGGTACTTTTGAAGCAGGTCTTATTAAAAAGCAAGTATTCTGAATACTTTAATGCGCAAAGCTGTGTACATGTATGTTACATGTGTATGCTCAGGGATGTGTGTGTGTGTGTGTGTGTGTGTGTTCTGAACTGGAAAAAATGCAAGGGTAAATCAAATCGAAAACCCTTTATATTGACAACCAATCATACCTCTGTTTTTGTGTACAGTATAAGGCTCCACAATATGTTTTTAAAAATATGTAACAACTTTATAGAGCTATAATTCAGCTACCGTATGATTGACCCACTTAAAGTGTACAATTCAGTGGTTTTTAGTATCTTCAGAGTTGGGTAACCATTACCACAATCAATTTTAGAACACTTTCATCACCCCAAAGAGAGAAATAGGTGTTTTGAAACAAATGTAGCCACTAAGGGAATGAAAGTAATGTGTCTGTTGGTACTGCTGTTTTTCTAGCAAAATGTTCAGAGATCCCTGCTCAGTGTAACTCAGATCTTATGCCATTCTTTGTAGCGTAGCTCTAACTTGCTTGCAGAACGCCTTCTTTTAATTTAATTTTCATTTTATTTATTCATTTTTAAAGAGTATTTATTTATTTATTTGACAGAGAGAAAGAGAGAGAGAGAGAGAGAGAGAGAGAGAGAGAGAGAGAGAGAGGCAGGCACAAGTAGGCAGAGCAGCAGGCAGGGGGAGAGGGAGAAGCAGGCTTCCTGCTGAGCAGGGAGCCCGATGTGGGGCTTGATCCCAGGACCCTGGGATCCGACCCAAGCTGAAGGCAGACGCTCAACTGACTGAGCCATCCAGGCGCCCCTTTAATTTCATTTTAATCATTGATTGGTCTTTTAAAGATTATATGTTTATCTGATTTTGAATTCTGAATCCATATTGATTGTATAGATTTGCTCATTATGTACGTATCACAAGCATATGGATATTAGTACTACCATAACTAAGCCAGGCTTGTATTTAAAAGCAAAACTGCTTAAAAAAATAAAAACAAAACTGCTAAACTCACTGGTGCGAAATGCTCCCTCCTTGTCTACATCCACTTCTATAAGTGTGCCGGAGCCTGAGATACTGGAGAAATTTTATGTATATATACCGGCATTTTTTAATATTTCTAAAGATTATGTCTGACATAGGTTAGTAATAGTTGGATGGTGGAGATAAAAGTAACACTTGTTTTTGGCCAGGGTATAATATTGGGATGGTGTGTTTTGGAAAATGTGCCATAAAAATGTATTCTGTGATATTGTATACCGGTTTTTCTAAATTACTAGGACTTTGAAAAAAAAATCTGAGGATTTTCCAGCCACTCACACTTCACTAAAATAGTCATTTGTTACAGTCAAGGACGTTTCTGTTTAGTGGGAATTACCACACCAGATATCCGTGTGTGGTGCATGAAAAGCAGGCTATTTGCAGTTCTCCATTAGAGTGAGAAGTTATACTCAGTGTCAGCTTTCCACCTAAAGAGTGGCTATTTACTTTTCATTTCATTTTATTTTTTTAAGATTTTATTTATTTATTTGTCAGAGAGAGAGCGCAAGAGCATAAGCAGGGGGAGCAGCAACAGAGGGGGAAGCAGGCTCCCCTCTGAGCAAGGGAGCCCGACACGGGACTTGATCCCAGGACTCTGGGATCCTGACCTGAGCCAAAGGCAGATGCTTAACCGACTGAGCCACCCAGGCATCCTTATTTACTTTTTGTTATTAAAAATAATCTTTGGGGGACGCCTGGGTGGTGCAGTCTGTTAAGCATTGAACTCTTGATTTTGGCTCAGATCATGATGTCAGGGTCATGAGATCAAGCCCCATGTTGGACCCGGCACTGAGCACAGAATCTGTTTGAGATTCTCTCTCCCTCTTCCTCTTTGCCTCCCACTAGTGCTCTCTCTCTCTGTCTCTCAAATAAATAAATCTTTAAAAAATAAAATATAACTAATATTTGCATGTAATTAGATGTCTTGAGGAATGTAGCTATCTTTTTAAATGAGTTAATCTTGGATTTGTCTCTTCCCATTTCTGATTTCACCTACTTTTTCTTTCAGAATGATTTTGTAATGTTATTTTATGTTTCCTCAGTATTTTTTTATGCTTATTATATATGTGAATTGAGTTTCTTTTTGGGGGCCAAACTAGTTTCATTTGAAGTTAAAGTGACTTGATTCACTCAAAATGATTTGCTGTAAATGTTAAGTGCATATGTGAATATATGTATGTGTGTATATATAATATATATTTATATATAAAATATAATTTATATATCATATATTTAAACTGAAGTATAGTTGGCATAATATTAGTTTCAGGTGTACAACATAGTAATTTCACAATCATATACATTAAGAAATGTTCATGAAGATAAATGCTGTTATCATCTGTCACCATACAGAGTAATTATAATACCACTGATTATATCCCCTATGCTGTATTTTTCCTCCCTGTGGCTTATTGATAAATGGAAGTTTGTACCTTTTAATTCCCTTCATCTATTTTTCCCATCCCCCCCAACCCCTCTCCTTTGGCAACCACCAGATTGTTCTCTGTATTTGTGAGTCTGTTTCTGTTTTTGTTTGTTTGCTGGCTTTGTTTTTTTAGATTCCACATATAAGTGAAATCATATAATGTTTGTTTCTCTGACTTATTTCACTTAACATAACACGCCCTAGGTCCATCCGTGTTGTCACAAATGGCAAGATTTCATTCCCTTTATGGCTGAGTAATATTCCAACATACACACACACACACACTTCACATCATCTTTACACATTCATCTATCAGTGGATATTTAACTTGCTTCCATAGCGTGGCTACTGTAAAGAATACTGCAATAAGCATAGAGGGACCTAGATCTTTTTGAATCAGTGTTTTGCTTTTTTTGGGTCAATACCCTGACTTAGAGTTACTGGATTGTATGGCATTTCTATTTTTAGCTTTTTGAGGAGGCTCCATACTGTTTCCCAGAGTGCACCAGTTTGCATTCCCACTGACAGGGCACAGGGCTTCCCTTTTCTCCACATCCTCACCAACACTTTTTTCTTGTCTTTTTGATACCATTCTGACTGGCGTGAGGTGATGTCGCACTGCAGTTTGGATTTGCATTTCCCTGGTGATGAGTGAGGTTGAATATCTTTTCATGTGTCTTCTGGCCATCTGGATGGATGTCTTTGGAAAAAAGTTGATTCAGGTCCTCTGTTTTTAATCACATCTCTCTTTTTGGTGTTGGGTTGTGGGAGTTCTTTATGTATTTTGGATATTAACCCCTTTTTGGATGTTCCATTTACAAATATTTTTACCCATTAAGTACATTATCTTTTTGTTTTGTTGATGGTTTCCTTCATTCAAAAGCTTTTTAGTTTGATGTAGTTATGGTAATTTATTTTTCTTTTGTTTTTCTTGCCTGAAGAGACTTATCCAGGAAAACAGTGCTAAAACTAATGTCCAGGAATTTGTTACTGGGGTGCCTGGGTGGCTTAGTCAGTGAAGCGTCTGATTTTGGTTCAGTCCTGGGATCACCCTGTGTCAGCATCAGACTCAGTGGGCAATCTTTGTCTCTCTCCCTTTCTCTCTGTCCCTCCCCCCAACTCGTGCTCTCTCCCCCTCTCTCTCTCAAATAAAAAAGTAAAATCTTTTTAAAAAAAGAGTTTGCTACCTATGTTTTCATTTAGGAGATTTATGATTTGGGGTCTTACATTTAGGTCTTTAGTCTGTTTTGAGTTTGCTGTATATGGCACAAGAAAGGGGTCTAGTTTCATTCTTTTGCATGTAGCTGTTCAGTCTGGGAGGCACCTGGGTGGCTGAGTCATTAAGTATCTTCCTTCAGCTCAGGTCATGATCCTGGAGTCCCCGGATCGAGCCCCACATCGAGCTCCCTGCATGGCGGGGAGCCTGCTTCTCCCTCTCTCACTGCCTCTGCTTGTGTTCCCTCTCTAGCTGTGTTTCTCTCTGTCAAATAAATAAATAAATAAAATCTTTTTTTTTTAAAAGAGTGTTTCTTGGTTTGCCACTCTTCTTTTTTCCCCCTTTGCTCACCTGTTTTATTTCTTGAAGTGCATATATGAGTGAAATCATATGGTATTTGTCTTTCTCTTATTTCACTTGGCATAATACACTCTAGCTCTGTCCATGTTGTTACAAATGGAAAGATCTCATTCTTTTTTATGGCTGAGTAATATTCCATTATATATATATATTCTATACATTCCATATATGTATAATATATAATATTACACACACACACACACACAGCCTGATGTATATATCTACATCACATCTTCTGTATCCATTCATCAGTCAGTGGACATTTGGGCTGTTGCCATAATTTGGCTATTGTTGATAATGCTGATATAAACATCAGAGTGCATGTATCCCTTTGAATTAGTATTTTTATATCCTTTGGGTAAGCAACTAGTAGTGTAATTACTGCATCATAGGGTGGATCAATTTTTAACTTTCTGAGGAACCGCCGTACTGGTATGTGGTGATATCTTATTGTAGTTTTGGTTTGCATTTCCCTGATGATCAGTGATGTTGAACATCTTTTGATGTGTCTGTTGGCCGTCTGTATATCTTTTGAAAAAATGTCTATTCATGTCTTCTGCCCATTTTTAAGTAGATTACTCACCTTTTGGGTGTTGAATTTTATTTATATATTTTGGATACTAGCCCTTTATCAAATATGTCATTTGCAAATATCTTCTCCCATTCTGTACCTTGCCTTTTAGTTTTGTTGATTGTTTGCTGTACAGAAAATTCTTATTTTGATACCTCCAACTCTGTTCTTTTTCTTAAGATTGCTCTGGCTATTCAATGTTTTTTGTGGTTCCATTCAAATTTTAGAGTTATTTGAGTTCTGTGAAAATTACTATTGGTATTTTGGCAGGGATTGCATTGACTCTGTAGATTATTTTGAGTAGTATGGATAGTTTAACAGTATTCTTCCAATCCATGGCCATGGTGTATCATTCCCTTTATTTGTGTAGTCTTCAGTTTCTTTCACCAATGTCTTAAAATTTTCAGAGTACACGCCTGTCACCTCCTTGATTAAATTTATTTCTAGGTATTATTTTTTTGGATGCAGTTGTGAGTGGGATTGCTTTCTTAATTTCTCTTTTTCATTATTAGTGTATAGAAATGCAGCAGATTTTTTAAAAAGATTTTATTTATTTGAGAAAGAGAGGGAGAGAGAGCATGAGCAGAGGGGGAACGGGAAAAGCAGACTCCCTGCTTAGGAGCCCAATGTAGGGAACGATCCCAGGACCCTGGGATCATGAGCTGAGCCAAAGGCAGATGCTTAACTGACTGAGCCTCGTAAGCACCCCACCTTCATTTCAATTTTACTTTACTTTGAGTAGTCCCTTTTTCTTTCTTGATGAGTCTGGCTATATTTTTTTATCTTTTCAAGGTCTAAGCTCTTAGTTTTACTGATCTCTCTCTCTCTTTTTTAAAGATTTTATTTATTTATTTGACAGAGAGAAACACAGCTAGAGAGGGAACACAATCGGGGCAGTGAGAGAGGGAGAGGCAGGCTTCCTGCCAAGCAGGGAGCCCAATGCGGAGCTTGATCCTGGGAATCTGGGATCTTGACCCCAGCTGAAGGCAGACGCTTAATGACTGAGTCACCCAGGTGCCCCAGTTTTACTGATCTTTTCACTTATGCTTTTAGTCTGTATTACATTTATTTCTGTTCTGGTCTTTGTTATTTATTTCTGTTCACTTTGGACCTTGTTTCTTCTCCATTTTCTTGTTCCTTTAGGTATTAGGTTATATTATTTATTTGAGATTTTTCTTGTTTTTTGAGATAGGCCTGTATCATTATAAACTTCCTTCTTAGAATTTTTTTTTGCTGTGTCTCAAAGATTTTTGAACCATTATATTTCCATTTTCATTTGTCTCCATGTATTTTCTGATTTCCTCTTTGATTTTTTTTTTGGGGGGGTTAACCATTGGTTGTTTTAGTAGCTTGTTTAGCTTTCACACTTTTGTGTTTTTTTCCAGGTTTTTTTCTTCTAATTTACATCTACTTTCATACCATTGTTGTCAGAAAAAATGCTGGATATGATTTTAATCTTATAAAATTTATTAATGCTTGTTTTGTTTGCTAACATGTCATCACTCTTGGATGGTGTTCCATGTCCATTTGAAAAGATTATGTATTCTGCTGTTTTTGGATGGAATGTTCTGTATGTATCTATTAAGTCCATCTGGTCTAATGTAGTATTCACCGCCACTGTTCTCTTGTTGATTTTCTGTCTGGGTTATCATCCATAGATGTAAGTGGAGTGTTAAGTCCCCTACTATTATAGTATTACTGTTAATTTCACCTTTTATGTCTGTTAATATGTGCTTTACATATTTCAGTGCTGTTATGTTGGATGTGTATATATTTACAACTGCTATATCTTCTTGTTGGATCGATCCTTTTATGATCATGTAATTACCTCCTTTGTCTCTCGTTACATTTTTGTTTTAAAGTATATTTTGTTTAATCTAAGTATTGCTATCTCAGCTTGTTTTTTGTTCTGTTTGCATGGAATATTTTTCTTCATCCCCTTCACCTTCAGTCTATGTGTTTTTACATCTGAGGTGTATCTCTACCAGGCCGTATATAGATGGGCATTGTTTTTTTTTTTTATTCAGTCCCCCTATGTCTTTTGATTATTGCATTTATTTCATTTACATTTAAAGTAATTATTGGGGGGCCCTGGCTGGCTCAGTTGGTGTAGTGTACAAATCTTCATCTCAGGGTTAAGTTCAAGCCCCAGGTTGGGTGTAGATATGACTTAAAAATAACATCTTAAAAATATTACAATAAAGTTTTTATTATTATTTTTAGAGTAGAGAGTGAGTGTGTGCGCATGAGCAGGAGGGGGTCTAGGGAGGGCTAGAGGGAGAGAGAGAATCCTAAGCGGGCTCCATGCCCACTGTAGAGCCCAATATGGAGCTCGATCTCACAACCCTTTGATCATGACATGAGTTGAAGAGTCAGGCGCTTAACTGACTGAACCATCGAGGCACTCCATAAAGTATTTATTGATAGGTATGTACTAATTGCCTTTTTGTTATTTGTTTTTTCATTGTTTTTGTAATTCTTCTCCATTGCTTTTTCTCGTGTAGTCTTCCCTTGTGATTTGGTGATTTTTCTGTAGGGTTACATTTGTTCTTTTTGTGTATCTAGTAAAGATTTTTGCTTTATGGTTACCTAAAGCTGTAGCATAGGTACCTAATACCATAGCAAAGGTTGCTTTGCTATGAGGTTCCAACACATCCTGTGTATATAATGATCAATATGAAGCTGATGATCACTTAACTGCAAACACATTCTAAAAGTACTATATTTTTACTCCTCCCAACATTTTATGTATGTGACATATTTTATATCTTTTCACTTTGTATATCCATGCCTTTACTGATTTTTGTAAGCATAATTTTACTCCTTTTGACTACTCCCTACTTCCTCCGGTTGTTGGTGGGCTGCTGCTGTGACTGCTGTGGGTTTCCTGATGAGCAGAGCTGGTCCCCCATTTCTAGGACAGGAGTTGCTTTGGAGGTGTGCTGGTCCTGGCCAGGACTAACTGTGCCGGGTGTGGTGGAACCGTTGTCACTTTGAGGGGGAGACCAGTCTTAACTGGGTCTGCCTGACAGATGTGGTCAGGTAGGGAGTGCTCTGTACTTGTATCTTCCAGAATGGGGGGGAGTTGAGTGGGTTGGGCCTGGGGCGCATGCTGCGACCAGTTAAGTGGTGGCGTTAAGGCAGATGGAGAGTGTCACAGCTGGCTCCAGCCAATGTCTCACCCGCTAAGCTGAAGGAGGCCAAGAAAAATAGCGTCCATCAGCACTTGCTTTCCTGGAGAAAACTACAGGTCCCTCTCCCTTCACTACATTCCCTAAAATCAGTCAATTATTAGTAAATCTCAGTCAGAGTGATCTCTTACAGTGACCCTTTGAAAGAGGAGTATCAGTTCCCTATAGCCCTCTGACTTCATCAGAGTTAAACCCTACTGGTTTCCAAAGCCAGACATTTTGGGGGAATTGTCTTCCCAGTGCAGGTCCTTGGGGTAGAGTGCCTAGTATGGGGCCTGGTCCCCTTTTTCCTTAGGCAGGATCTCTAATCCTGTGACATCCCTTCCACCTCTGGGTCAAAGTGCCAGGTGTTTGTTTCTAGAACATTTCTCTGCTTTTCCTACTCTTCTCTCTCTCTCTCTCTCTCTCTCTCTCTCTCTTTCAAATTTAATTTTTATTGACAGAGAGAAACACAGCTAGAGAGGGAACATAAGCAGGGGGAGTGAGAGAGGGAGAAGCAGGCTTCCTGCCGAGCAGGGAGCCCAATGTGGGGCCCAGTCCCAGGACCCCGGGATCATGACCTGAGCCAAAGGCAGACGCTCAATGACTGAGCCACCCAGGCACCCCTGAAAAGCTTTATCTTAATTGCATCTGCAAAGAACTTAATTCAAAATAAGATAATTCAGAGGTTCTAGCTTGTCATATTTCAGTGCCCCTCTTTTCTTTTTAAAAGGTTTTTATTTATTTGACAGAGAGAGAGCACAAGCAGGGCGAATAAGAGAGGGAGAAGCAAGCAGGCTTCCCACTGAGCAAGGAGCCTGATGCGGGACTCAAGCCAAAGACCCTGAGGTCATGACCTGAGCCGAAGGCAGACGCTTAACTAACTGAGCCACCCAGGCATCTCACTGGTTTCCTTTTTTAAACTGTAACATTCCAAGCTATAAAATATCCCATGAAAGGTTATGTTTATTTTATTTTTTAAAAAGATTTTATTTATTTATTTGTTAGAGAGGGAGAGAGCACAAGTAGAAGGAGCAGCAGGCCGAGGAAGAAGCAGGCTCCCTGGTGAGCAGGGAGCCCGACGCGGGGCTCGATCCCAGGACCCTGGGATCAGGGCAGACGCTCAACCGACTGAGCCATCCAGGTACCTCCACCCCACTCTTTTCAATGAGTCTTCTTTATATTCCTAGATGTTCTTGTAGTTTTTGGGTCCTTTTCAGAGTATGTTGCATGTGATATAGTTGCAGCCTTGTGTGTGTGTAGGAGGAGGTGAGCTCAGGAACCCTCCTGCTCTGCCGTCTTCCCTAAGGATATTTTTTATTTGTTAAATGGATTCTGTGTTCATCATGTGTGGTGATGGTGTCACGATCTTGCAGCTAGTGGGTAGGATGGAATTAGACAAGGTGACACTGCTGTTACTGGAAGAGGCAAACTGAATATACCTTTATATTAATTAGGTGGAAGCACATCTTTATCATAGAGATTAATAGTTCACATCACCTGGAGTTAGGATATGAGATGCTGTGGAGTTTAAAAAAAAAAAAGGATGCTTGATTTAGGAGTTTGGGTGTCTGCATTTTGTCACTGCCTTTTTTCATTGCTAATTTTGTTTATTAGGCCATTATGATATGGAAAGGGTCAGAAATTTGCTGATTTAAGACAAGCCAGACTGGTCTGGTTTAAGAGGGCCATTGTGACAACGAGAAATCCCATTTAGAAAAGAGGATTTATTTATTTATTTTTTAAAGATTTTATTTATTTATTTGACAGAGAGAAACACAATTAGAGAGGGAACACAAGCAGGGGGAGTGAGAGAGGGAGAAGCAGGCTCCCTGCCGCCGAGCAGGGAGCTCAATGCGGGGCTTGATCCCAGGACTCCAGGATCATGACCTGAGCCAAAGACAGACGCCTAACGACTGAGCCACCCAGGTGCCCCAGGAAAAGAGGATTTAGAGTAATGTGAATAATCAGTTTTCTATGACTTCAGATATCATTCACCAATAATAAAAAATGAACCCATTACCATATACTCAGAAACTTCAGAGTAGTTTGATTTTATGCTTAAGTTAGTGCCAAATATGGTGTAGACACCTTAATCATTTAGAATGGCTCTGAGTGACTGTGTGTGGGTCAGGGCCATCCACCTGTTTTAAAGACGAGTCTGCTTTTCCTGTGTATAAAGTAGACTCACTGGCTTTAGTTAGCCTTCCTATATAGGGCTACACTATCTGATGAGAGGAAATGAGTTGTTTCATGTAAATTCATTCAAGAAAACTTAGTGAGCACCTTCTCACCCATGTCCTGAGGTTGCAGTGGTGAATACAAGCAAAGTCCTACTTTTCTTCCCAGAGCAGTCGCAGCATCCTGTTCGTTTTCTTTGTTCTTCAGAATGCTGCAGAAAGGCCTTGGAAGGCTCAGTGAGTCTCTCTTGGTACTCTAGGTTTGGAGTCATAACTGCAAGGAGGAAAAGGAAAGTTGGTCTCTGGCTCCATCATGCTGAAGTCCTGCCTTAGTTATAAACCCTTGTTTAATTCTTGGGAGTCTAAGGTACTTTCTTGGTTGTTCCCTGTATCTCTTCCCAGTAACTTAATGGGGGTTATAAGATGACAATTGTGACCATGATCATTTAATTTTCTACTGGAGAAACACAGTTAGTGGAAATACAAGCAGCTAGGGGACTCCATGCCGTAATATGACACGATAGGCACCTAATGGTCCTGCCTGTATGAAAAATGTTATGATTTTAGCCAAAATTGGGAGTCAGGTGCTTAACCAACTGAGCCACCCAGGCATTCTTTTAACTACTTTTAAAAAATAGTCCAACCAAATGAAAGGTACTTTTGCTGCAGCACATCAAAATGGGTTTCCAGAAAGCCTTGGTATTGTCTTCTCTAAACTTTATTAACTTGATTAACAGGGAATAGTTTACTTGATATGTAATTATTGAAATACACGAAGAACCTGACCATGACCATAATTTTCAATATGGTTGGTGTGGAGAGGGATGGATATCAACTATGGAAGGCAGCATGGGATGCCAACGGTCCAGGTGTAGATGTAGTGGGGTATCTCCAAAGGGCTTCTTGGGCTCCTGTGTATGGGTTACTGTGTTAGGAATGGTTCAAGGGCGCCTGGGTAGCCCAGTCGTTAAGCATCTGCCTTCAGCTCAGGTCATGATCCCGGAGTCCCGATAGCGAGCCCGGCATTGGGCTCCCTGCTTGTGGGAGGCCTGCTTCTTCTCCCTCTCTCACTCTCCCTGCTTGTTTCCTCTCTAGCTGTGTTTCTCTCTATCAGATAAATGAAATGTTTAAAAAACAAAACAAGGAATGGTTCCAGAAGACAACCTCAGATTTCTGAAGACCTGTTATACTTATTCACTTTTACTTAACTGCTTTAAGAACATTAAAGATCAATTTCCTTAGCTTGAGAGGCATGGGTACTGGTACATTTAGGTGTAGATCTCTTACTTCCTTTCCTGTATTAACTTTGTTCATGGAAACTTTTCTGTCAGTTTAAAAAACTGATTTTGAATATTGGAATAATAATTTTAGGACCATGAATTAACATGAGCGCATTGCTGTACTGTCTTAACCGCATTATGCAAGTAATTTTTGTAGACAACTTATTTTTGTCTTATAGTCACGTTTACTACTTAGCATGGTTTTAACATAATGACATTCTTTTTTAAATTTAAATTCAATTAATTAACATATAATGTATTATTGGTTTCTGGGGTTGAGGTCAGTGATTCATCAGTCTTATATAGTACCCAGTGCTCATTATATCAGGTGCCCTCCTTAATGCCCATCACCCATTTACCCCACTCCCCCACCCAGCACCCCTCCAGCAACCCTCAGTTTGTTTCCTATGATTAAGAGTCCTTATGGCTTGTCTCCCTCTGTGGTTTCATCTTGTTTTATTTTTCCCCTGTTCTCCTATGATCCTCTGTTTTGAGGGTATTATGCTAAGCAAAAGAGGATATTATGCTCAGTGAAATCAGTCAGAGAAACACAATTATATGATCTCACTCTATGTGCAATTTAAGAAACATAATGACATTCTGTGAACCTATACATGCTCACTAAACTTGAAAGATAGGAATTCTAGAACTCCTTAATCTATTATGTATTTATTTTTAGAACTCCTTTTTTATTGTCTGGTGTTATTGGTAAGTATGAGCAGTTCTTGAATTCTTCAGATGCCATTTCACATTCCACTGTATGTATATTCATGTAGATAGAAGTTATCTGCCCTAACAGAGGCCCCCAAATAGAGTGCCTTAAACAAGCTTGCTCTTTGCCACATCAGGGGTAGATGGCATCTCCTCAGTTATTAGGTACCCAGATGTATTCTTCTCGTTCTGCCGTCCTCAAAAAGCATTCTCCGTGTTGTGATTTGAGCTGGTAGCTCTAAGTCACTATCACATTCTTATTATCCAAAGGGGTGGCAGAAGGGGCAGGAGATAAGACACTCCTTCCATTTAAGGATCGAACTTAACAGATATATACATCTGTTGATCACGTGTCCCACTAGACCTTGTCATATGATGATACCTAGCTGCAGGGGAGGCTGGAAAATGTGATCCTTAACTATATAGTGATATGCCCAGTTAAAATGATGATTACTTTCTTAGAAAGGAAGAAAAGGTACTTGGGGACAACTTGCGGTCTCTGCCATACATGGTTTCTCATGTACAATTTTAGGTCTTAATCTGGAGATGATATTTTCATAATATCAGGTACCCAGGTATTTCAGGAAATCCAAAACAGATTTTGGCTCCTGCCTGTCCCTCTAGCTCCTCTCTCACCCCTCCTAAAGTTGCATTCTAAATTGCACTTCCACAAACTTTGTGTGCTTCCTTACCCTCACCCTTTTGTAGTTGCTGCTTTCCCTGAAATGATGACTACTTGTTGTCCTTTAGGAGTTTAATTGTTGGGGCACCTGGGTAGCTCAGTTGGTTAAGCAACTGCCTTCGGCTCAGGTCATGATCCCAGAGGATCAAGCCCCACATCGGGCTCCCCGCTTGGTGGGAGGCCTGCTTCTCCCTCTCTCACCCCCCCTGCTTGTGTTCCCTCTCTAGCTGTGTTTCTCTCTGTCAAATAAATAAATAAAATCTTTTTTAAAAAAAGGAGTTTAATTGTCACCTGTCCTGGGAACATTTCCTTGTCCCTCTTCTATTTCACAGCCATTGCCAGTTGTTTCTTTCATATATTTGTATACTATCATTTGTGCCTTTCTTTAGCAATCTTTATTATGATGAGTGTTTTTACTTCTCTGTGTCTCCCACTGGATTGTGAGTCCCTTGAGGGCAAGGGCCAAGTCAGTCACCTCTGTGTTGTCCACTATGACACTTGACCCTGATTTTTTTAAAAAATAAAGATTGTATTTATTTGTCAGAGAGAGAGAGCGAGCAAGAGAGAGCGCCAGTGCGCAAGCAGGGTGGGTGGGAGAGGGAAACGCAGGCTCCCCACTGAGAAGAGAGGTGGATGTGGGACTTGATCCCAGGACCCTGGGATCATGACCTGAGCCAAGGGCAGACACTTAACCAACTGAGCCACCCAGATGTCCCCTGACCGTGATATTTAACTAATGTTTGTTGAGTGAGAAAAACGAATGAATGAATATACACATTATAAGGGATGTAAGAAACATGTGTAATGTTTAATTTAAGTAATTTATTTATTTATTTTAAGATTTTATTTGTGTGTGAGAGAGAGAGAGCACAAGCAGGGAGAGCGGCAGGCAGAGAGAGAAGCAGGCTCCCGCAAAGCAGGGAGCCTAATGTGGGGCCCTATCCCAGGACCCCGGGGTCATGACCTGAGCGGAAGGCAGATGCTTAAATGACTGAGACACCAAGGCATCCCCAGATGTGTAAAATTTTAGAGCAAGGAGGAACCCTAGGTATCATTTCATTCCACCCTACTGATTTTAAAGAGGTATATAATGTATGGGAGAGGGAAGAGTTAAATGACTTGATCAAGGGCCTCTGTGTTCAAGGAGCTTGCAGTGTCCGTGGATAGATGATATGTACAGACGTGAAAAAGGTGATTGAGAAAAAAGTGCCCAAGGAGCAGAGAAGCCAGGACTAGTCAAGGTAGGTTCAACCACAGACTTAGTTTTTTGAGGTGAGTCTTGATGGCTGGGGAGGATTTTGATATGAAGAGTATGAAG
>PITA01001120.1:152682-213615 GCA_004023965.1 Spilogale gracilis
AAGGATGTACAGGTGACTGTTGGGATCTGTTTTTTTTTTGTTTGTTTGTTTGTTTTTATTTATTTGACAGAGAAACACAGCTAGAGAGGGAACACAAGCAGAGGGAGTGAGAGAGAGAGAAGCAGGCTTCCCGCCGAGCAGGGATCCCGATGTGAGGCTCCATCCCAGGACTTCAGGATCATGACCTAAGCTGAAGGCAGACACTTAATGACTGAGCCACCCAGGCATCCCGGGATCTGATTTCTCAATGGTGTTTAGTAATAAGAGAGAAAGGAGGAAAATAGAGTCAGAAAATGGTGGGACCTGACTACCATGCCACAGAGGGAGACCACTGGCACTTTTTGGGTTAAGTGACTGATTTAATGAAAACGATTTTTGCACATTTTATTGGACTGATAGGTGGACTGGGTTGAAGGCTAAATGGGTCATGAAACTGGCACATTGTCTAATATGCCAATTAAAAAATATGAACTTAATGGATTCTAAAGTCATTGCTCAGTGGCGAAAGCATGAAACACCACAAGTTTCCATGATAATTAATATGTTGGCTTTCTTCTTAATGGAAAAAGTAAGCCCAAGCAACAAGCTTGTGATACTATAATGTGCGTGTATTAGTCATGACATGACATGCTGTAGATAATTATATAAACTCTCATGTTACGCCAATAAACCGTACACATTCTGGAAGTAACTGAGAACACAATAACAGCTGCAACACTAGGCCAATTAATATGAAGCAGCGTGAACCCTCTCAATGTATTTGGAAACCATTTTGTTTAAAAATGTTTTCGTTAGCAAACTAAAATGGAATATTGTATTTTGGTATGAAACAGAAGCAAAGTGGGAACAACAGTCAGAGATATATACTAACTTACGCTTTATCCAAAAATGAAAAGAATTTTTCTGTAGTCTGGGATGAGTGCATTTCTTTAAGGGCAATGAATGTGTGGATGTGAAGGGAACTGTGGATGGGCTTCACGTAGGCTTTTCAAAATGTGTGTATAGCTTCAGAAGCATAGCTTGAGTACTTAATCATTTTTTAAGGTCCTATATTAGAATAGTTTGTATTATTTATCTTTCTCCTAAGAATTATAGGGAAGAATCCCAGTTAAATGAAGGTTCATTTAAGTTGTGTTTATTTGAGCCTAGTGTATTTGTGAAACATTTTTAGGAAGCTTACCCAAAAAATATTTGTTTCAGATGTTGTACAATCAAAGGTATCGATACCTAGTCTATAATATTTTTGTATTTCAACATGATTTAAATTTAACTGTATGTTGGCTTTTGAAAATTAAAAGCATTTTAACAACTAAAGGAGTGTAGTTCTTGTCTGACTCCACACCCCCCACTCTATTAGAAAATTGGTAAATGTGATTTTTTTAAAAAAGATTTTATTTGATACAGAGAACATGAGAGAACAGAGAGCACAAGCAGGGGGTGGGAGAGGAGAGGGAGAAGCAAACTCCCCATGAAGCAGGGAACCCAGTGTGGGGCTTGATCCCAGGACCCCAAGATCAAGACCTGAGCCAAAATCAGGTGCAGTGTATTATTTAATAGGAGTCATTCCATAGACATCGGCACATGTGCTGTCTACTACATCAAATAGTTGTTAATCATTGTGGACTTAGGAATTTTAGTAGTTAGGTGTATCAGCTCTAAGCCTGGCTTAAAATGAGACTGTCACTTCCTACTTGTGTGTTAATAAGCAAGTTTCTTAGTTTCATTGAGTCATGGTTGCCTTGTCTCAAATGGAGAAAACAAGTAATTTTATGAGAATCCAATAGGGGTGCCTGGGTGGCTTAGTGGGTTACCCGTGTGACTCTTAATTTTGGCTTTGGTTGTGATCTTGGGGATGTAAGGTCAGACCTGTGTGTTAGGCTCTGCACTTAGCGGGGAGTCTGCTGGAGATCCCTTTTCTCCCTCTCTCTCTGCTCCTCCCCCCCTGCTCCTCCACAGCCCCTCCCCTCTCAAAAAGAAATAAATCTTTTTAAAAAAGGAATTAAATAAAAATAATACATGTGAGTGTTTAGCACAGTACTTACAACATTTTAAGAGTCAGTGAATGCTAGCTATTATTTATATAAAGATTATAATTTGATTTTCAGAAGAATTTTGGCTGTTAGTTTAAATTTTTTCCAACTAGTGTATTTAAAGCCAACAACTAGAGAAGAAGAAATATCAAAAGAATGAGCTAAGTGACAACAACATAGGCAACTTAGTAGTTATCAGAGAATAGGGGACATTTTTATTGGGTAAATTATTTGACATTGCTGTCAATTATTTGGACAAATAACTAAAGAAAATGACAAAAATTTAACCACCAGTCTTTGAATGACTTCGCCTTAACTCTTACTGATAGGATTTGTTTTAAATTGTCTTGCTGTTACTTAGGAAATAACCTGATTTTAATTAGACTTTTAGAAAACTTTATTTTGAAATAGTTACTGATCACAGGCACTGGCAAGGACAGTACAGAAAGAGAGCATGTGCCCTTCCCCTTGTTTTCGGTGGTGTAACTATACTAATTTCTCAGAGTCTAAAAAGTTGGTACAATGTGTTTGTAATTTTACACCATTTTATCACTTTTATATGCATGTAACCATCTGTACATCAAGATATAGAACTATTCGCTCTCCATAAACACAGTTTAGACAACTAAAGAGAATAAGAAAGGAAAGAAAATCTTTGTGTTTACCCATATTTTTCTCACCATGGTCTTTCTTCCTTCCTGATATTATAAGATTCCTTATTTTATCATTTCCTTTCAGTTTAGCCTTTCTTTTAGAGTAGGTCTCCTGGCAACAAATTCTTAGTTTTCCTTCATCCGAGAATAGACTGGTTTCTCCTTCATTCCTGAAGGAAATTTTTGCTGGATATTGGATTCTGGGTTGACAGATCCTTTCTTCCCACATTCGAGAAAAATCTTATATGCCCCTTCCTTAGGCTTCCATGGTTTACTGATGAAAAATCTGTCATGTGAATTGTTTCCCCTTATAGGCAAGGTGGCACTTCTCTGTCTCCCTCTGATTTCAGGGTGTTTTTATTTGTCAAAAGTATGACTATGATGTATATTAGATTTACCCAGTTTGGGGTTTGTACAGCCTCTTGAATCTGTAGGCTTCTTTCTTTTGAAAATTGGGACATTTCCAGCCATTATTCCTTGGAGTACTTTTTCAGCTGCAACCTGTTTTTCTCTCCTCGGACTCTGATGACATGAGTGTTAAATCTTATGTTATAGTCCCCCAAGTCCTGATGTTCTGTTATTTTTTCTCTCCCTTTTGTTTAGGTTGGGTAATTGGTATTCTTCTGTATTTGAGTTCACTGATTATTTTCTTCTGCCCCTTTCATTGTGCTGCTGAGCCTATCTGCTGAGTGTTTTATTTTCAGTTTTTGTATTTTCCAGTTTCAGGAGTTCCATTTGGTGTTGCTTTATGTCTTCTGTTTCTTTACTGTGACTTTCTGTTTCTTTGCTGAGACTATTTTTTCATTTGTTTCGAGCATGTTCATAATTGCTTGTTCAAGCATTTTTTATGCTGGCTGCTTTAAAATCTTTGTCACGTAATGTTAACATCTCTATCATCTTGATGTTGACATTTATTTATTTTGTCATTCAGCTTGAGATCCTTTTGATTGTTGGTATGATGAGTGATTTTGGGGGATGTAGACTTGGACATTTTAAGCACGTCATGAGATTTGGAGTTTTAGTGACACTTTCTGTTTTAGCCAGTCTCTTCTGGCACCACTCTGTCAGGGGTGGGGACAGTGGTGACTCATTACTGCCAAGTGGGACTCGCTATCTAGATGCCCCAGTTGACCTCTGTTGACGCTTAGTGAGTTAGCTGAGTTAGAGAGGAGCTGAGGGGTCAGCTCCTCATTAATGATGGGTGAGGGTAGGCGTCCTTGTTCCCCATTAAGCCTCCATTGGTACCTCTCTGACTGAGAAAGGTAGGAGAGCATTGTTAGTGCTCTGTCCCTGGTCCCACGGGCGCCATGGTGGATAGCCACGTTACCACGGGGCAGTGGTGCAAGTTCGGACTTTCTAGCCAGCCTCTTCCGACACCACCCCAGCTGAGGTAAGGTTGCCTCATTACAGCCTTGTGAAGATGGAAGTTTAGGCTCCTTACTAAGTCTTGTTGATGTGCGTATAGTTATGTTTGGCTGGAACAGAGCCATTCTTAGGTAAAAGTGTTCTGTCCTGCGAAGCTGCCCCTCTCCTGATCCTTTGGCTAGGTGAACAGACTTTTCTGGGGGCTTCTTTTTTCCTCTGTGCTCATTGTCATTTCCAGAGTTTCAGCTTCTTTGGCTTCGCAGCTGGAATATATGGGGTTAGCAGAAAACTCATGGAACTCACCACTGTGTTGTTTCTTGGGTCCTGAGTTCCCTGGCCAGTGCGCCTCTTCTCTCCACCTTTGAGAGCTTTCCTGTATTTGTTTTATATATAATGTCCATGGTTTTTAGTGGAACTTTGTAGGAGGAATAGGGAACACACATCTACTTCATCTTTTCCAAAGCGGAAGTTTGACTTAGTCTTGGTATTTCTGAATTTTTCCTAGTTATTAAGGTTTAATTTATCTCAGAACTTGCAACTGGAGACTTTTTGGAGCAGCTTCGTATGCCAACTTGTTTTTAGCGGTGCTATTATTTAAAGGTATCTTTATATAGGCAACATTTCTTTAGTTTATAAGGCAAAGTGCTAATTCTAAGAAGCATGTACCTTCAGGAGTCTGTTACACCTTTAAGAATTTATATACATCAGGGGTGCCTGGGTGGCTGTCATTAAGCGACTGCCTTCAGCTCAGGTCATGATCCCGGAGACCTGGGATGGAACCCCGCATTGGGCTCCCTGCTTGGCGGAAAGCCTGCTTCTCCCTCTCTCACTCCTCCTGCTTGTGTTCCCTCTCTGGCTGTGTTTCTCTCTGTCAAATAAATAAATAAAATCTTAAAAAAAGAATTTACATATATTAAACAAAGCTGTCTTGAGGTAAGGGCAATAAAAGAGGATGGATGTATAGACAGATTTCACAGGGAATAAAATCTTAGAGTGAGAGTGAGGGACTGGTGTCCTACTGAATTTAGTAATGTAATTATAATGCTTAAGTAATGATTAAACTTGCATGTTATTGCAGCATTAGTTAACTAGCAACCACATAACTCTCCTTAAAATCCGTTAGAGACATATTGTATTGGTGCGCATTATTGTTTTATGTGTCCTGAAACAGCAGATATAGATTGGACTGATTGAAAGACTTTCTGTTTTAGTAATGAATTTCTTTAGTGCTTCAGTACCTCACTGTGATTTTACTTAGGCTTTTGTGTTGTTTCCCTCTTAAGGAAGTTAGAGAGCACGGCTCCAAGCTAATAGCAGTGGCAAAGCCTTCCTTTGCTCCTGGAGTTGAGGTATACTGCTAAAGGGCTAGAAGGGGATATTGATGGCCCCAGAGTTAAAAATTAACTTAGTATAATGAAATCTTCAGTGCCGAATGCAAACATACCTATCACCTCTCTCAGTGTAGAGACAAAGAACTTGAAGCCCAGACATATTGTCAGGCCTGGGAAAGGTAACAACCACTTGGAAAGAAATGGTACTCAAATTCACATGCTCTGATCCTGGGACTATTGTGTTTTCCATTAGCTGGTACAGCGAGGGGAGACTGAGACTCAGAGCCTGCCCTCCAAAATTCTAGTGGAGGAGATGGCAAGGACAAAAGTAACTATAGAATGTGGTGGAAAGTTACTGCACTCAGAAAAGATGGTCAGGTAAAGCTCTGTGAAATGTAATTCTTCAATTGTTTAAAAAAATATGTCAGTTCAAAAAAATATACTCCGGGGTCCCCTGGGTGGCTCAGTTGTTAAGCCTCTGCCTTCAGCTCAGGTCATGATCCCAGGGTCCTGGGGTCGAGCCCCACATCAGGCTCCCTGCTCCATGGGGAGCCTGTTGCTCCCTCTCTCTCCCACTCCCCTGCTTGTGTTCCCTCTCTCGCTGTTTCTCTGTCAAATAAATAAATAAAATCTTTAGTGTATATATATATATTTTTTTTTCTGTCTTATGAATACATAAGGAAAAGGAAAGAAGTCAGAAACCTTACTCCAAACTCTTTTAGAGAAAAAGATCCTTGAATTTACTGTTTTTTATTTTGGAAAGGTATGCTCCTAGGATAAAAACGTAGACAGTGGTGCTTGGCTTAGAGTTTTGCATAATTCATTTAACCCAACACAAAGTGTTTATATACAGGCACACCTCATTTTATTGTACCTTGCTTTTATTGAACTTCACAGATATAGTGTTGTACAAATTGAAGGTTTGGGGCAAACCTGCGTTAAGCGTGTCTATCGGCACCATTTTTCCAATAGCATTTGCTCACTGCATGTCTCTGTGTCATGTTTTGGCATTTCTTGCAATATTCCAATTTTTTTCATGACTATTATATTTGTTATGGTCACTTGTGATCAGTGGTCTTTGATGTTACTATTCTGATTATTTTGGACCGTCATGAACCTCATCCATCTAAGATGGACAACTTAATTGATAAATGTGTATGTGTTCCTTTTCTTTCTTTTTTAAAGATTTTATTTATGGGGCACCTGGGTGGCTCAGTCATTAAGCATCTGCCTTTGGCTCAGGTCATGATCCCACGGTCCTGGATCGAGCCCTGCATCGGACTCCCTGCTCGGCAGGAAGCCTGCTTCTCTCTCTCTCCCTCCCCCTGCTTGTGTTCCTTCTCTAGCCGTGTTTCTCTCTGTCAAATAAGTAAATAAAATATTTTAAGAAATAAATAAGTAGAGGTGCTTAGTGACGAAGGCATGTGTTAACCTGAGACAGGCTGAAAGCTAGGCGTCCGGCACCAAACAGCCTCCTTGTGAATGCAAAAAATAAAAGTTCTCAAAGGAAATTAAAAGTGCTCTTCTCATGAACAGACAGATGATACGAAAGCAAAACAGCCTGCTGCTGCTCCAGAGGAAGTGTGAGTGGTCTGGACAGAAGATCCAGCCAGCCACAAGAGTCCCTTAAGGCAAAGTCTAATCCGGAACACGGCCTTTTCGCTCTTCAATTCTATGAAGTCTGAGAGAGGTGAGGATGCTGTAGAAGAAAAGTGTGAAGCCAGCAGAGGGTGGTTCATGAGGTTTAAGGGAAGAGCCATGTAGTGCATGAGGGCGCCAGGGGAAGCACCCAGTGCTGAGGGAGAAGCTGCCCCTAGTCGTCCAGAAGGCCTAGGTAAGATCAGTATGAGGAGGCTGCACTAAACAACAGGTTTTCAGTGTAGATGAAACAGCCTTCTATTGGAAGAAGATGCCATCTAGGACTTTCATAGCTAGAGAGGAGAAGTCAGTGCCCGACTTCAAAGCTGCAAAGGATGGGCCGACGCTCTGATTATTAGAGGCAACTATAGCCCGTGACTTTAAGTTGAAGCCAATACTTGTGGACTGATCCAGAAATCCCAGGGCCTTAAGAATTGTGCTAAGTCTCCTCTGCCTGTACTCTCTACAAGGAATGACAAAGGCTGGATGACAAAGGCAAATCAAAGCCCTGGACATCTCAATGTAAGGGAGATTTTCTTTCTGGTGTATGTGCTGTTTTTTGTTTGTTTGTTTGTTTTTTGGGGGGGTGTATTTTTTTAAAAGATTTTATTTATTTATTCGACAGAGAGAAACACAGAGAGGGAACACAAATAGGGGGAGTGACAGAGGGAGAAGCAGGCTTCCTGTCAAGCAGGGAGCGCGATATGGAGCTCGATCCTGGGTCTCTGGGATCATGACCTGAGCCGAAGGCAGCCGTTTAACCAACTGAGCCACCCAGGTGCCCCGGGGGGGGGTGTGTATTTTTAGTGACTGCAACAAAACCAAACTAAAATTGCAGCTTCTAGAAGAACCATTTATTCTTGCTGGTCTTGTACCTCTCCTTGAACTTGACCTTGGCATCTCGTGGGGCCTTGCATTGAAGAGCAGGGTCTTTGAAGATGTCTTTGTTGACGACAGTTTTGTCCAAGGGGATATCCACAGAGTACCTTGTGGGCGTGAGATGATTGTAGTTATAATCGTTTGCAAAAGACTTGATTTTTCACCTCTTGGCAATTTCTTCTTCCCATGGCAGCTGTTACTTAGTGGGGATAGCAGTCCATTCCAGCCACCTGAACATGGCTGTAGGGATGGTCTGAGGTGCCATCATCAGTGTTCTTCATGATGACTGCTTTGCGTCAGAAGTACTGTCCATCCAAGACCAGCTCCACCTTCTTGGGTTTTATGAACTTGTCCATGCTGACACCAACCACTCAAGCCTACAGCAGAGAGAAGGGAGATTTTCTACTAAAGCCCTTGAATGGTGGAATGGGTCATCTCAGGGTACTGGGACTTCTGTCACTGGAGGTGATTAAAGAAAGGCTCACTGACCTCTCTACAGGAATGATAGTTTATAGGAGAATTAAGCATTGTGTAGGTGGTGGGATATAGATGCTCTATTAAGTTCCCTTTGAACTCTAAGATTTTACTATTATTTGAATATCTGCCTAAGCTTTGGAGACACAAGCATAGTTTAAATGTTTTATTTTACTCATTTGACACAAGAGAAATCCTATATTTCTTGATTTTTAGAGAACTAAACAGTCCTACCTAACATTTAAAAAGCTATCATTTTAGAGTAACATTCTCATTATTAGGATGACATATTACATTAGGCAGTACTGTATTTCATCAGAGGTGTCTATGGAACTAACATTTTACTCCATGTATCCCTCATGTGTGGAAGAATAGAGCTACACTATGACCCTGCAATTGCACTACTGGGTATTTACTCTAAAGATACAGATGTAGTGAAAAGAAGGGCCATATACACCCCAATGTTCATAGCAACAATGGCCACAATCGCCAGACTGTGGAAAGAGCCGAGATGTCCTTCAACAGATGAATGGATAAATATACAATGGACTATTACTCAGCCATCAGAAAGGATGACTACCCACCAGTTGCTGTGACATGGATGGAACTGGAGAAGATGATGCTGAGTGAAATAAGTCAAGCAGGGAAAGTCAGTTATCATATGGTTTCACTTACTTGTGGAACATAAGGAGTAACATGGAGGACATTCGCAGAAGGAAAGGAAAAGTGAATTGGGGGAAATGGGAGGGGGAGATGAACCATGAGAGACTGTGGACTCCGAGAAATAAACTGAGGGTTTTAGAGGGAAGGGGGTGGGGGATGGGTGAGCCTGGTGGTGGGTATTAAGGAGGGCATGGATTCATGGAGCACTGTGTGTTATGCGTAAACATTGAATCTTTTTTTTTTTTAGATTTATTTTGACAGTGAGAAACACAGCCAGAGAGGGAACACAAGCAGGGGGAGTGAGAGAGGGAGAAGCAGGCTTCCCGCCAAGCAGGGAGCCCGATGCAGGACTCGATCCCGGGTCTCTGGGATCATGACCCGAGCCGAAGGCAGCCGCCTAACCAACTGAGCCACCCAGGCGCCCCTAAACATTGAATCTTGAACACTGCATCAAAAACTAATGATGTATGGTAACTAGCATAACACAATAAAAAAAAAGAATTGAAGCAGAACACCAGATTTAGTCTGTGTGCTAGAGATTTCTCCTCTTAAATACAAATGAGAACAAATGATAGAAACTGCTCTTTTAGAAAGTGATTTAATATATGTTCATATCTTCTAGAAAATGCCTTTTAGAAAATGTTATAATATATGTTCGGATCTTCTCATGTCAGGACATAACTACTTTATATGATTTTTAACAATTGAGATATAATTCACATGCCATAAAATTCACATTTCTCGAGTCTACCACTTAGTCTTTTTTTAAATTTGTTCACAAAATTGTGCAACCATTACCACTAATTACAGAACATTTACATCAAAAGAAACATCCTATCCATTAGCAGACACTTCACAATCCCCTTCTCCCCGCCTTGGCAATCCCCCTTCTGTCTGTGGATTTGCTTATTCTGAACATTCCATATAAATAGAATCATAGAATATATGGCATATTTTGTCTAGTTTCTTTTACTCAGGACAATGATTTCAAGGTTCCTTTATCTTCTCTAACATGTATCGGTAGTTAAGTCCTTCTATGTGTGAATAACGTTTTATTGGATAGATATTCCAAAATTTTTTGTGTATGCATCCACGGATGGATATTTGGCTTGTTTCCACTTTTTGGCTTGTATGAAGAGTGCTGCTACAAAGTTCATGAACACATGGTTACGTGGCATTTTGCCTTCCTACTCAGGGCATTCAGATTAGGTGTAGACTCTGTAATTAAATCTCTTGCAAACTTTCTTGCACATCCATTTCCATGCAGCTTTTTGAGACAAGATTCTAAGCAGTGGAATTAACACATCAAACGATATGTGTAATTTTTCATTTTGATTAATACATTGCCTCATTGCTTCCTGAAGACGTTTCATCAGTTGTGATCGTCTATATATCTGTTTCCTCACAGTGTTTTCTGTTGTCTTTTTAGTCTCTCCAGCATTTGTAATGTTCACTTTTATTCCTCATACTTCATTCTGACTCATTTTGCCAGAGTTTTGGCACGGTGACCAGGCTAACCGCTGCTGTTCCCCCCCCACCCCCAACTCTTGATTTTCTTGATCTGTATTATTTTTGTTTCCTGCTTTCATTCATTTGTGTTCTTTATTCTTCCTATACTTTCGGAAATTTTATTTGTGTTTTTTTTTCTAGCTTATTACATTGGATGTCTAGTCTGTCTGCTTTTTTGGCCTGTCTTATTTAGTATGAACACTTAAGGTCATAAGCTTTCCTCAAAGCTTTGCTTTAACTGTACCTCACAAGTTTTGCTAGGTCGTGTTTGTTATTTTTCCATTTTAAGCATTTTCTAATTGCTTTTGTGATTTCTTCTTTGACCCTATGTGCAACTTAGGAGTGTTTCTTGATATCCAAACTTGATTTGGATAAGTTATCACTTACTGATTTTCAGCATAATTTTGTAGTGAGTATAGAATATACTTTCTAAAAAAGTTTTTATTTTTTTATTTTTATTAATTTTTAGAATATACTTTTTTTAAAAAAGATTTATTTATTTGAGAGAGAGCGTGCACTAGTGAGAGGGGCAGAGGGAGAGAGAGAGTCTCAGGCAGACTCCTTGCTGAATGCAGAGCCTGTCTTGGGGCTTGATCTCATGATCCTGAGATCAGGGCTTGAGCCAAAACCAAGAGTTGGATGCTTAACAAACTGGGTGGCACAATCCTTTTGATATTTGTCGGTACTTACTTTATGGCCTGGTATGTGCTCACTTTTTGAAAATACTCTGTGTGTACTTGTGAAAACAAGATATTTTCTCCATTTGATGAAATAATATTCCATGTATACTCAATAGATTAACTTGATAATTGAATTCAAAGTATGTGTGACCTTACCAAATTATTTTTGTTTGCTCAATCTATCAGTTGCCAGGAGAGGTGGTTTAAAATACTCTAGGGGCATCTGGGTGGCTCAGATGGTTAAACATCTGCCTTCAGCTCAGGTTGTGATCTCCAGATCCTGGGATTGAGCCCCATGTCCGTCTGGCTTCCAGCTCAGTGGGAGCCTGCTTCTCCCTCTGCCTCTCCCCCTGCATGTGCCCTTTCTGCCTCTCTCTCTCAAATGAGTAAATAAAACCTTAAAAAAATAAAATATTCTCATCTGTGCATATTTCAGTTTCTTAGTATTGTTCGGCCATTTATTTAAAAAAATATTTTATTTATTTGACAGAGAGAAACACAGCCAGAGAGGGAACACAAGCAGCAGGAGTGAGAGAGGGAGAAGTAGGCTTCCCGCCAAGCAGGGAGCCCAGTGCAGGGCTTGATCCCAGGTCGCTGGGATCATGACCTGAGCCAAAGGCAGAGGCTTAACCACTGAGCCACCCAGGCGCCCCAGCCATTTTTGTTTTATGTATGTTTTGCAGCTATGTGTTAGTATTAATTGCATAAAATTTTAGAATTGTTTTGCCTTTCTTGTAAATTGAAACTTCTGATGTGGTCAGGAGAAAGACTCCTCCATCCCTCCTGCTTTTTTCTTCCCCCTTTCCCCCCAGGAATGTCTTCCCTACACACACCTGGCTGTGGGAATAACAGTAGGTTGACTGGCAGTTCAACTCTATCTGTTGGGAAAAGCAACCACGTTATCTGTTAGAAGATTTTAAGCTGTCTTTTCTCACCCCCAGTAAACTTGACAGGGTAGACGAAGGAGCTCAGCTCCTTATAGGTGAATTAACTTTTTTGGAGTTAGAGACCTTTTAGCACAGTGAAGATGAGAAATAAAGTCCCCTTTCTGATTCCCTTGCCTTACATTTCCTACTTTTTTCCCCACTTGAAGTTCTCGTGATAGTCACAGAGTGAGCAACCTGCTGAATTACTGGAATGTTCTTCCTATATAAGCTGCTGCAAGTGATTTCTTCTTTGGACTCTTTTTGGTACAGAGGACACTATGACCCCAGTGGAACCGTGGATTCTGCTGAAGGATTTGCTTATTGAAGTAAAAATCTCAACCATAAATCCTGTTGTAGTGGTTCTGCTGTACTGGTTTTAATGGTTGGCTTCTTCTTCAGTTATGCAACTGCCAGCATCTACCCCATGGATGTTCCCACTCCTTTGGATTATGCCACCAGTTGGTAATATGATCTTGTGGGGGCAGACGGACTTACCTTTATGGTGAGTTCCGTATGCCCTTCAAGCTGGTTATGGAATTTATGACAATGGCAGACATCTTCTACTCGTGATTTTATAAGAATTTCTCAAGTTGTAAACATCAAAGCTCTTTGCCTCTAAGTATGTATGTTTGAAGGCAGACTCTACTAAATCTCTACTAAATCCATATATATAATATTAATTTTACTGACCTCGCTCATGGCATAAACCTTAGAGAAGGCATCTGTGGGTTTGCGTAGCTGGTTCCCTTTCTTTGCCTTTTTTCCTCCTGCCCCACTATGTACACTTTTAATTATTTTGGTCTGAGCTTCCCTTTACTTTCTAGAGGGTCGCTGCATGTGTTGAGAGTTGCCAATTGAGTGTGCTATACAGATGAACAGTATGACAGAAGATAATACCTTGAGAACTACTGTCTATCCTCTTTGGATTGGAGAATTGTTTCTATGGTCTACGTTAACCTTAGAAATAACACTGTTGGGTGTTTTACCAACAAAAGTGGGTTTATTCAGGGATAGCAGAGAATTACAATTTGGGATGAACAAGCTGAAGGGAAACCATAGGCAATTCTGGAGAACAAAGGAGAAGAATGCTCTTTTTAGGGAAGAAAGGGAAGAGTTGGGGGAGGGGGCTGTCATAAAAAGTCCTTTGGATTAATGGTGAGTTTTAGGTATAGTGGCTTTCCCCTGACTGAGTTGTGACAATGTCTCATTGACTGTGCTGTGGTGGTGGTCGTGGAGGGGACGTTTCTTCTTTTTGGGGTTGTAAAGTCGCAGCTAAAGTAGTATGAGCTTGCAAGGTAGGTCTCTTCCTTTGGGTCTGTCATTGACTGCCACGGGTAGGGCATGAGAGCTCCTCCTTCTGGTCTCCTGACTCCTTTTTTTATGAATTATTTTATTTTTTCAGTTTTCCAAGATTCATTGTTTATGCACCACACCCAGTGCTCCATGCAATATGTGCCCTCCTTAATACCCACCACCAGGCTCACCCATCCCCCCACACCTCTGCCTTCCAAAACCCATTTCTCAGAGTCCAAAGTCTCTCATGCTTGGTCTCCCTCTCTGATTTACCCTAGTTCACATTTCTTTTCCTTGTCCTAATGTCCTCCATGTTACTCCTTATGCTCCACAAGTAAGTGAAACCATGTGATGCTTGACTTTCTCTGCTTGGTTTATTTCACTCAGCATAATCTCCTCCAGTCCTATCCATATTGCTACGAAAGTTGGGTATTCATCCTTTCTGATGGAGGTGTAATATTCCATTGTATATATGGACCACATCTTCTTTATCCATTCATTTGTTGAAGGGCGTCTTGGCTCTTTCCACAGTTTGGCGATTGTGGACATTGTTGCTATGAATATTGGGGTGCATATGGCCCTTATCTTCACTATATCTGTATCTTTGGGGTAAATACCCAGTAGTGCAGTTCCTGACTCCTTTTTAAATGAGGTTTCCTTTTACTAAGTTTCACATCTATGATGCTTTTTGAGTATCTCTGATCCTTGCTCAGTGCACTGTAGTTCATCTTCGTGTGTCCTTAGAGCTTTTCATTAGTGATGTGGTCAGATTTCAGTCTTGACAATGTGTAGGAGTTAACTAGGTAATCTGGGGGAGGGAGGGGCACTCCAGGCACTCTATAAGGGAGATAAAACGTGAACCAGAGCTAGGCAGCCTGTGTGCTGGCGGTGGGGAGAGATGAGAATTAGCAAGTGACCAGGTCCTCACTAGAAGGTTTATATATAACTCCAAAGAGATTAGTTTTTCTCCTGATGATACTGAGGAGCTGCTGTGGTATTTGTAAGCAGAGAGGTGACTTCAGAGTCACCCTTTAGCCATATTAGTCAGGCTGTAGCTTGTAGGAAGAACCGAAGGAGGGCAAGTCCCAAGATTAATTAGATGCGTTAGAAGGCTGATAGAGTAATTCCAGCTAAAATAATGTGTCTCAACTAAGGTCTAACAGAAAGGGGAGAGGACAAAGGATGGATTTGAAAGCCAGTTGAAGGCTTGCAGCTTGAAAGGATGAAGGACTGAGAATGTGGGAAGGAATAAAGGGCGGAGCCCCAGGTTTCTGGCTTGCACTGACCTGATGGAAGACTCGATATTCCCAGTGCCACAGAATACAACAGGAGTGGGGAGGGGAAAAGCAAATCCTGTGGGTAGGATGATGAGTTCAATTCGGGACACATTAAAATCAAGGCACTCGTGTTCCACCTCTGTTATCTAGTAGACAGCTGGCTGTGTAGTTCTGGATCTCAGAAGAGGTCTTGGTTTAAAATGAAAGATAGATTTTTATATTACATGCTTTTGACCACAATGACAAATAATTTTAAAACAACATAAATGTGAGATTTTTAGTTTAGAAATTATCAGCAAACAGGTGGTAGTTGAGGCCTGGGGGATGCACGAGATTGTTTGCTCAAGGTAGGCCTATAACGTGAGAATGGCAGAAATAAGTAAACCATCAGCACTGTAGATAGAGCTGGGCCGAGAAGAAGAGATCTAAAGTTGTGCCGTCAGGAAAACCAGGAGACCAAGCCTGAGTGGATTTAGGATGTAGTGGAAGAGATGTTTAATGTTTAAAGGCTAGTCTTTAGTGTCACGCTCCAGCGATGCCAGGTCAGGAAGGAGTGAACGTGGTCAGTGATGTGGATTTAGCTACCAGAGCCTCTTAGTGACTTTGGTGGGTGAGAGCAGTTGCCTGTATCGCATTCTTTTGCGATTATGTTTTTACCTGGTCTTGTCCACTGGAGACATCTTTATAAAGTCCACAGTACCTAACACATAGTAAGCACTCCATAAATGTTGCATTAGTAAATTTCAATGTGATCATCCTTACTATCAGGAGAAATCCTGATTGACGTCTGGGTCTGCTCTGCTAAAAGTTCTGTAGACTAATAGTCGGCTAGATTCTGCTTCTGTGTCACAAGATATTTGTGGATAAAATCTTGAAAATTCTTAGTTAAAATAGTTAAGACAGTTTCTTACTTTGTTTTTCTTTGAGCATCAGGGGATTTTAGCATTCAAGAAGATTGGTACTTCTACTTTATTTTGCAACATTTTTTTCTCTTTTGTTTCTTCTTCCTCAATATGTTGAAACCTCACTTTCTGTTGAGATGGTTTGTACCTTATTTAAAAAGAGCAGCACAGGAAGGGAATGTTGGGTTGTATTCTATGAGTCAGGTTACTTTGAAATGAACTCTTTGACTTTTTAAGGTACAAACCAACATCAATTGCAGTATAAATTATACACAATTTAGGTTTATCTGCATGTTTAAAAGAGCCTTTGAACATTTCACAATTGGACGATTTGTTAGAACCTAGCAGGCGTTTGTATAGCTTCCCTTAAATAAAACTGTTTCTTTGTGAAGGAGATGGCTCCCTCCTTATTAGTAGCACTGGGGAGAAGGACTGGGAACAGGAAGGTATGGAGTAATATGAAGGAAAAAGGGGGTGTTAGGATGAATTTTCTATGTCAATTTGGCTATTTGGCTAAACATACTAGATGTTTCATTGGAGATATTTTTAGATGAGTTTAACATTTAAATCAGTATGTGTAAAGAAGGTTACCCTGCATAAAGTGGGTGGGTCTCATCCAATTATTTGAAGGCCTTAATAGAAAAAGACTGATCCACCCTAAAGAAAGAATTTTGCCAGCCACCTGACTACCTTTGGAGTCACAATTGTGTGAGCCAGTTCCTTAAAATGTATCTCCCCCAGCCCCCATGCATGGGTGTGTGCACGCATGTGTGTGTATTTTATATTTAAATATATAGGGGCGCCTGGCTGGCTCTGTTGTTAGAGCATGTGACTCTTGATCTCGGGGTCGTGAGCTCAAGCCCCACGTTCAGTGTAGACCTTACCTAAAAAAATTATGTATATTTATATTTATATTAAATGTTTTATGTTTGTATGTTTTACATATATATGTGTATATGTAAAGGAGCACTAAGAGATTATATATCTATATATCTATATATCCCTCACTAGTGCAAGGGAAAGCATAGTTTTTCTTCATTATTTTAAATAGTTTTGCTTTCCATGCCTGCCTCTGTATCTCATCTTGGTTTGGAGCTTTCTGGAAATGTGCGGCATACTTAATTACAGACATAGGTCAGCGAACATGCCGGGACCTCCCTGTGCATAGAGTAAGGTACACTGCTTGCTATTTGGTGGCTCCCAGCTGAATAAGGCTACATCTCTGCTCTTGAGGAGTTTAAGACCAGAAGTGAGCAAACATCTGTGAGATAAAGCAGTTGGTGATGGGTTCTGTAAGAGAAAGCTAAGCAGCGTGCAGTAGAGATCAGAAGGGAGTGCTGACTTCTGCTTGGGGAAGCTTGGGGAAGCTTGAACGGCGGGGTTTAAATTACTGCCTTGTGGTGCAGGAAGTGGGGTCGAACAAGCACATCCCAGAGAGGTAATATGATGACCAAATGCCTAGGACTTAGGAAGTAGGGGTTACACTGGGGTTAAAAAAAATACGACTCTTTTTTCCAGGAATACTCTCTAGTGAGATATTTTCAGAATAAAATGGACTCCAGCAAAGAGACAGCTTGCACATGTGTGCAAATTCTTGTGTTCACATGTGCTCTGCTGTCTTCCACCGGGGTTGCTCCTGTTTGGAGACACCGTCACTGTGTCCTCTAATCTGGTATCTCTTTTACCTCTGGGCTCAGCATCACTCAGAGGATGGAAGGGAAATGAAGCTTGGGGTTGACAATCCCTACTTCACAACTGTGCTCCGAGTTTCTCTCACATAGGCTGTTGGGGCTTGCTGCTCCCTGGGAACGCGGCTGGGGGAGCCCTGGAAGGGATTTTGATTGTCGTTAGCGAGGGATTCTTTGCTCTGGGGTATTATGTAATAACTCAAATGGGATGGCATATATGAGAGCACATTGTAACCTGCAAAGCACTGGACAGATGCAGTCATTATTGTAAGTTTTTGCTCTCTACAGATAGTGGATGCTGTGCTAGTGTCATATTTAAGTTTTTGAGCAGAGGCCTTAACTCTTAACTTTCTGTAATCAAGTATTGCATAAGAGCTTTTTTTAAATATTTATTTATTTGAGAGAGACAGAGGGCATATGCGTGTGCGCACAGGGTGCAGGAGTGAGGGGAGGGACCGAGGGAGAGGGAGAGAGAGAATCCTCAAGCAGACTCTCCATGGAGTGCAGATCCGGATGTGGGGGCTTGATCCCAGGACCCTGAGATCATGACCTGAGCTGAAATCAGGAGTCTGACACTGAGCTGACTGAGCCACCCAGGCGACCCCCAGCTTTTTTTTTTTTAAGTTACTTTATCTTCCTTATGGGCCATTTTGGAACCATTTTGGAACCTCCAAGGCTTTAATTAGTAGAGGCTGCAAAAAGAACTCCTTTGTGTCACCTATAGCAGTCGCGTAGCACATTCTTATTTCATAATCCCTAAACATGGATCCAATTGGTAATCCAAGTCACATAGATTTAAGTTTTAAACACTTTCGCTTAGGTTTATTGAGGTGTGATTTGCACGTAGAAAAATATTCTCCCCCTTTAGCCTACAGTTCTGAGTTTTGACAAATCTGTAATTGTCATGTCACCACCACCGCAGTGAAGATATAGGACCATTCTGTGACCACCCAGATTCACTTGCTGTGTTGTCAGCGTGTTATCTCATCCTGGCCAACACCAAGCACTGATCTGTTCTCTGGGAACATACTTTTGCCTTTCCCAGTTAGTCACATAAGTGGAATCATGCAGTATTTATTCTTGTGAATCTGGCTCCTTTTCCGTACTTAGCATAACGTCTTCAAGACTCATTCAAATTGTTGCATGGATCAGTAGTCTGTTCCTTTTTATTGCTGAATGATATCTTTTGGCATGAATGTACCACTGTTTATCCATTCACCACTTGGAGAACACTTGGACTGTTTTCAGATTGGGATGATATAAAGAAAGCTGCCATAAACATCTGTTTATAGATTTTTGTGTGAACTGAAGTTTTCATTTCTTAGGGTAATTATCTTTGGGTAACCTTGATGGATCACATGGTCAGTGTATGTTTAACTTTATAAAAAAATATCTGACCATTTTTACCAGCAGTGTATGAGAATTTCAGTTGCTCAGTGTCCTTGCCAGCACCTTGGTATTGCATCTAAAAAAATCTTTTTGGCTATTCTGTACGTAGTAAGATAACTAATTGTATTTTGTTAATGAATGAATTTTTTAAATTTAATTTCTTTGAAGATTTCATTCATTTCATTTGACAGAGGGAGAGACAGCAAGAGAGGGAACACAGCAAGGGGAGTGGGAGAAGGAGAAACAGGCTCCCACTGAGCATGGAGCCTGATGTGGGACTTAATCCCAGGACCCTGGGATCATGACCTGAGCAGAAGGCAACTGCCCAACCATCTGAGCCACCCAGGCGTGCCTAATGAATGAATTTTGTATATAAATTATACCCCAGTAGTTGCTCATTTTTTGAAAAATACCAACAACAAAGAAGGAAAAAGCAATAGTAACATATAAAAGTGACTAAGGATGAATATCTAAGGTAGAAAAGGAACTCATAGAATTAAAAAGAAAAGCACAAATAGTATGTGATTGAAATGGTAAATTCACAAGAAAAGATGTATTACTAGCCAGTAAGTATAATACAGGCTCACTAAGTATCAGGAAATTCAATGGGACTTTTTTTTTAAGGAAATTAAATTCCTTATTCTTCCTGGGAGTCTCAATTACTATAGGCTTTGGAGCAAGTTGACAGTGTGTATAAAAAAAACAATACATATATCCTTCATTGTAGTGATTCTGCTTTGAAGACTGAATTGAATAAAGAGTTTCACATGTGTGCAAAGATGTATGAACAGTGTTAATCTTAAAAATGAAACTGTCAGTTATTTTACCAGTAAAATGGGTTTATTGGGGAAGAATAACAGAGAATCACAAGTCAGGCTATGCACCCTTGGCAAAACCACAGGCAAGTCCAGAGAACAGAGGAGAGGAACACTCTTAAGGAGGAGAGGAAGTAGTTGAGAGGTGCAGTTACAAACAAAATGTTCATGGGAGCAAACTTGAAGTTCAAAGTCTAGTGGCTTCTCATTGGGTCAGTCATGACAGTCTCTCATTGGCTGGGTTCTTGCTGGGGGAGGAGAAAACCTTTATTTCTCCTGCTGGAATAGTAAAGTAGTATTCACTTGGGACATAGAAGGTATGTCTCTTCCTGTTGGGGTCTGTAATTGATGAGTGGTAACACATGAGACCTTACCCCTTTTGGCCTCCTAACTTCCTTTTAATGAGGTTTCCCTTTCTTAATTTTCACAATGTTTATATAATATTACTTGCATGAGGAACTGTTGTAAGCTCTCTAAATATGTACTAAAGGGGAGAACAGATAAAGAATTACCTTACTGTGTTAATTTGCATGTACCTAGTAACTAAGGATTTTGAGCATCTTTTCATGTGTTTTTGGCTACTCATATCTTTTGGTTAAGGATTGGTTTGGAACCTTTGCTCATTAAAAATAGGTTGTCTTTATTGAAAAATTGTAATTGTTCTTTTTTATTATTATTATTATTATTTGTAATTCATCTCCCTCCCCCCTTGTAATTGTTCCTGAAAGGTCACAGACGCAAATGCATTATCAGATATGTGGTTTGCAAATCACTATTTCCTAGTTTGTGGCTTGTCTTTTCACTCTATTGATAGTATCTTTCTCAGAACAAGCGATTCTAGTTTTGACAAAGACCACTTTACCAGGTATTTTTTTAAAGATTTATTTATTCATTTTAGCCCCCTGATATGTTTTTTTTAAAAACATTTATTGCGCTTTTCATGCATAGCTATAAGATACTTGCCTATCGTAAGATCCTGAAGATTTTCTTTTATCTTTTCTTCTAGAAGTTTTATAGTTTCACATCTTATATTAGCTCTGTGATCTATTTTGAGTAAAAGTTTTATTTCCTAGGAATAATTTCATTTGTTTTAACTCAGAGAATAAATATAGTATGGAAGTACAATTGTAGGACCCATTGTCTCTGGTTAGTATTTTGGAAACATGGCTTTTTCTTTTTCTTTTTTTTAAGATTTTATTTATTTTGACAGAGAGAAACACAGCCAGAGGGGGAACACAAGCAGGGGGAGTGAGAGAGGGAGAAGCAGGCTTCCCGCCGAGCAGGGAGCCCCATGTGGGGCTCGATCCCGGGTCTCCGGGATCATGTCCTGAGCTGAAGGCAGTCGCTTAACCAACCTAGTCACCCAGGCGCCTGGAAACATGGCTTTTTCAATGACTTACGCTCCTTGAGCAGCAGTAAGAGATATAGTTGACTTTGTGACTTAGTTATTCAAGTGTATGTGCCTGAAACAAAAATTTCATGAAAGAAAACTTACTCTAATGCCAGTATATATTCTTAGTACATTTTTCCTGCAGTTTTGTGTCATTAAAAGCAAATGCATGCCCTGACCCATTAAAGAGATTTCATATCCCACTACTGGGTCCAGATCAGTGAAAAACTCCAGCTCAACTCTTAGAACTTAGAACCCTCACCACTTCCACTCATAAACATAACTTGTTTTACCATTTTCTTTCTGGTAAATAATAATCCTACTCAGTTTTTCTCTAAACACAATTTAATTATTACAACTGAAAATAGAAAAAATTTACTGTCAAAGCAGTGATTTTTCTCAGTTATTTTAGTTGTGATAAAATCTCAGTATCTGTTAAAATGCTGATGCTCAGCCCTTGGGGAGCTATAAAGCCTTTGATGTTTGTGTTTCACTGTCTATTCCTATCTCAGTCAAGTTTTTTTTTTTCTTCTGGGTAACAGAAGTTACCACTGGGTTAAGGAATGGCTTTATGGGGTGGAGTTAAGGGCAGTGAACTGGCAAGGCTCAGTAACCTTACAGCTACTGTAGCATTTGTGTTTTGGGCTACGTTGGCTTCATTTTTTTTAAAGATTTTATTTATTTTAGAGAGAAAGCATGAATGGGGGGAGGGGCACAGGGAGAAGCAGACTACCTGCTGAGCAGGGAGTCTGATGTGGGACTCGATCCCAGGACTCCGAGATCATGGCCTGAGCTGAAGGCACCTGGGCGCCCCTCCATTGGCTTCATTTTGCTTCTTTCTGTGTGATTCCTTCATCCCTCTCTTTCTCTGAAGACTGCCTTTCTCTGATTCTCTTTGTACATGGCTTCCCTGAGACCCTGAGTTTACTTCAGACCAGCCTAGAATTACTCTGCTCCAATGCCCAGGAAAGACCGTGTAATTAGTTTGGGGCAAGTTTCACTCCTGGTCCAGTCTGTTTGCCCAAGTTGGGTGGGACCAGAAAATACAACCCTTGTCTCTTGCTGTGCATAGAAGATACGCAATTCTCAGAGACTGAGAAGAGTCTTCCACAAGTTCAGTAAGGCTGATTGGCATACATTTATCTTCTAATATGTATGTATGTATTTATTTATTTTAAAGATTTTATTTATTTCACAGAGAGACAACGAAAGAGGGAACACAAGCTGGGGAAGTGGGAGAGGGAGAAGCAGGCTTCCCACTGAGCAGGGAGCCTTACATGGGGCTCAGTCCCAGGACCCTGGGACCGTGACGTGAGCTGAAGGCAGACGTTTAATAACTGAGCCACCCAGGCGTCCCTTTTAATATGTATTTAAATTAATTTGGTTTTCAGAATGCAGAAGTTCAGAAAAAGTTTGTAGGGATTAAAAAACAAAAGTAAGTCAGGAATTGCAAAACCAGAAAATTCACACTGTCATCCAAGAATGATTTTTTATTTCCTTCATTTTTTATGTAATTGAACTTGTATAATACATAGAAACTGAGTTGAATGTATTGAGCACAGAGTGCTCTCTTTATCCTTTGAATTTTTAATTTTTATTTTTTTAGAGAGAGAGAAAATGTGTGCTCGGGAGAGGGAGAGAGCATCCTAAGCATGGGTGTGGGGCTCCATCTCACAACCCTGAGATCATAGCCTGATCTGTAACCAAGAGTCAGATGCTCCACCAACTGAGGCACCCAGGTGCCCCTGGGGTACTCGTCATTTTAAAGATAGCAGTCGTTAACATATAAAATATCTGCGGGTTCGGGGTGCCTGGGTGGTTCAGTTGGTTAAGTGACTGCCTCGGGCTCAGGTCAGGATCCCAGAGACCCGGATCGAGCCCCACATCGGGCTCCTTGTTTGGTGGGAAGCCTGCTTCTCCCTCTCTCACTCCCCCTGCTTGTGTTCCCTCTCTGGCTGTGTTTCTCTCTGTCAGATAAATAAAATCTTTAAAAAAATATATCTGCGGGTTCAACAATTGAGGGAGTTGGAGGTTAAGAAAATAGACATCTAAAATATCAAACATGTATTACAGATTGAAATTACAGTAAGTTTTTTCTCATGGCTTGCATGAAGGCACTTTATTTGAAGAGTTTTCATTTTGATATATTAGAATTTAAAGTCCTCTCCAAGCTGGGAGGGGAAGATAGGAAACTAACATTTATTACAATTCTGCTTAGTTAGGCACTTAACACTGTATTATTCTAGTCAGTCCTTAAAACCACCCTTTGAGAAGTAGGCGTTATCATCCCATGGCCAATGAAGAAATTAAATCCCAGGAGGAAGAGGAAATTCATGACCAGGCTAGGATTTAAGCTCAAGTTTGCGTGACTTGAAAGTCTCTTTTCTCTCCACTTTACCATTTGGGAGCAAGGAAAGATTATTTGCAAAACCATTCCCAAGGAGGCTATAAGTAGAACTATATAGAAACTATCTAGCTTGTTTCCTTGTCTGTATACTTTAGACTCAGTCTCAGAGTTAAACATGTGGCAACAATTTCTCCAATATCTGGAGCAAAAAGAGAGTCCTATCAGTTATCTAATTAATGTTAGTCACTTAAGCACCTGGATTTTTCAGAGGTGACCAAAGGGATAAGTCAATATTTAAAAATACCAGTAGCCTCCTCAGTTTGGGGAAAAATGTGTTTTAACCTTATATTCTAAAGATTAATGCATGCTAAATTGGGAATTAGAGGGGAAGAGGGATAGCTGACCTTTCTTTTCTCGTCTGAATAAACAGGAAGAGGAAAGCAAAGACTGGCTGAAGAGTATAAAGCGGTTCTTTCAGTTTTCCTTTTTTAATGTGAAAAAATCAAAAGAAATATATGCTTCAGAAATGTTTGTTGAAGGCAAATATTTATAATAAAAATGTTTTATGGTTTATTTAGGTAAAACAAATTTAAATTGGTTGTTATTGATGATGTTGACAGAGGCAAAGTTATCTTCAAATATTCATGATTTTTACCTGTGAGTTAACGAGAGTTTACCTTTTAATTTATCAACCTAAATGGCTTTGGCAAATAAAATTAAAATGAGTCACCATTTGGTTTCTTGTAATTTTGGACTCAGTCTGAAAAAATTTCAAACCATGGCAAGGGCGTATTTTCTAAAATAATGAATTTTTGTCTTTTAGGTGGTGAAGAATATTCATTAAAGTTCTAGCAAAACATAAGAATGTGCTCTCTTTGTAGGTGACCTGATCAAATGTGGTCTCCCTGGTTTTTCACTTAAGATTAATTTGATATGAATTAAATATTGCTTAATGCTTTATTTATTAAGAATTCACCGTGACCTTTTTAAAAAAGGAGGATGGGGGATGCAGATGATCTCTTGATATTCCAGAATTTATATTGCTGCTCTCCTTCAGGACATGAAAAGTGGGAATGAAGATTGCTTAGTTCTTTAACTGCTTGGCCATTCTTTAGAAACTATCTTTTTTAGTTAAGGGACAAACTAATATAGCATGACATGCTTTAAACGTCAAACATCAGAGTCCAGACCAAACTGTTTTCAGCATTTCTATTCTAAAAGTACCTAATTAGAAGGAACCCTGAGTTACTGGCTCAGACGTCTGCCCAGGCTTAGGGAAATGAAGCACGCTTAGAGTTAATGGGTTGAACCAAATGTCCTCTTACTTCTCTTCAGTGCCCCTAATGTTTTTCTCATTGGTATGCGTAAGTAGGCAATGGAAACTTATTAATGACAGAATTTTATTTTTCTGAAGCTAAACCCTCTTTCTGACTTTTTGACCTCCTTTTCTTACTTCCTGAAGTTCAGCACACATATAGGTCAGTCGATGTGCAACTAAGCTTCCACCTAGCGGTGAACATGTTATGTGGGTCATAGACAATTTTTTTTTAAGAATTGATTTATTTAACACTGGGAGAGACAGTGTGAGAGAGAACACAAGCAAGGGGAGGTGCAGAGGGAGAGGCAGGCTCCTTGCTGAGCAGGGAGCCCAACGTGGGGCTCGGTCCCAGCACCCTGGGATCATGACCTGAGCCAAAGGCAGATGCTTAATGACTGAGGCACCTACGTGCCCCTCACAGACTTTATTTAAAGAATTAATCTATTGGTCAAAGTCAGCTTCTTGCCAGCCTTTGAGGACTGAAATTCTAAGTAGTCTGTCTTCACATCCTCTGTTTTAGACACCTGATCCACTCTGATGCTCTGACTGCTGCTAGATTAGAGCTGAAACCATTACCAGGAGTCAGTTTTGCATATTTACACTTAATTGTTGGGTTGCTGATAAACTACTTCTCTGTTCTTTCTTTAACCTTTTTGCTTCCAGTTTTTGTTTCTTAGCTCTGTTTGATAAGCTTTCAGAGTATCAGTAATAAAGAACATTTTCCTTTTCCTATTGACTAGATTCAGGATCAATTCCTGGTTTCTCCTGGTTCAGGTCTCTGCAAGGCATCATACCTCTTCTTATCCATCTTGGACACCTAAACTCTCCCTGCTTATTTTAGAGAAGCGGGGGGAGGAGCAGAGGGAGAGAGAGAATCTGAGGGAGTGAGAGAATCTGAAGCAGGCTCCATGCCCAGTGTGAAGCCCGATGCAGGGCTCGATCTCCCAACCCTGACATCATGACCTGAGCTGAAATCAAGAGCCGGGCACTTCACCAGCCACCCAGGCACTCCACATCCTGCTTTTAAATAAAATTTTGTAGTGCTTTCTTAACCGGAAATCATGTTCATAGATAATATAATCTACCTCTCTATATAATACTGTGATTGTAATATAAAGGGCAAGGGGGTGTAATGTCTAATAACACAGCATGCATTCCAGGAGGTGACTGTGAAGGTACAGTTGTGCTAGAAGATGGAATGAAGTAATGGGTGTTTGAGCATACTTCTAAAGAGCGAGTTTGGGTTTGTGAGAAATAAGAAGATAAATTCTGTGTAAGAAGCCAGGAAAATAAAAAAAAAATCAGTGATACTCATGAACCATAAAATACAAATGTTAGGATATGTAACAACTGACCAGACTTGTTTGTGTACAATAAGAGAAAGAAGGGATTAGCTGAAGTAGAGAACGCATGCCAGGACAAATGATAGGCTGTCAGAATGGGGAAAATGAAGAAGTATGACAATTCTCACATATGACCTGGGCCATATTTATAAGTCTAGAGACAAAATAGCTCCCTTTGTTATGATATGGGACAGGGGACTGATGGGGAATCACATCTCTATCGAGGTGTATTTTAGGTTCTCAGCACTTGAAAAAAATCATAGAGACCATATCCTTGTTTAGGTGGTGGGGAATAGAGGATGGTTTAAGAAGAGAAACGATAAAATGAGAAGCTATACAGAAATTGGGCAATAGATGTTTCTGCACAGAGAAGATAGAAAAACAAGAGGTAGCTCCTAAATACTTCCTGTATGGTCTTTCAGAGCTGAGGATTTTAGTATTAGAAATTTTTTTTTAGCGATTTTTTTTTCTTCAAAGTGCTTATTTATTTGAGAGTGGGAAAGAGCTAGGGAGGGAGAGAGAGAGAGAGCGCAAGCGCACACGCACCCGAGAACAGTAGCAGGGTGAAGAGCAAAGGGAGAAGCAGACTCCCCACTGAGCAGGAAGCCCAATTTGGGACTCAATCCCAGATCTCTGGGGTCATGACGGGAGCTAAAGACAGTCACTTAGCCGACAGAGCTACCCAGGTGCTCCCAAGTTTTTAAAAAATATATATAGCAAGGGGTGCCTGGGTGGCTCTGTCAGTTAAGCATCCTACTCTTGATCTCAATTAGGTCTTGATATCAGGGTCGTTGTAATTCCAGATTACATGCTGGGTGTGGAGCCTAAAATGAATGAATGAATGAATGTGTGTGTGTGTGTGTATCTGGCATGACAGTAATCTAAAATATTAAAAATAACTTTCAAGAGCCATGTGGTTTATGCATCTAATTTAATGACATTTGAAAAGAAAGCCATAATCTCTGACTTTGTTGCAAAGGTTTCATTGTTTTTGCAGTAATATATGTATAGAGCATGGAGTGAGTACATTGTTTAATTTTGAGACAATGTCTTTATTTGATTCAAACTTCTATCTCCATAAAGTCTTTACCCTAATTATTAGGCTTTTCTCTTATTATTGTTTTTAAAAAACATTTATGTATTTGAGAGAGAGAGAGTGTGTGTGTGTCTGTGTGTGAGAGAGAGAGAACAGGGGGAAGGGCAGAGGGAAAGAATCTCAAGCAGACTCCTCTCTGAGTGTAGAGCTTGACACCAGGCTTGATCCCATGACCTTGAGATCACGACCTGAGCCGAAATCAAGAGTCAGACACTTAACCAACCCAGCCAGCCAGGCGCCCCCTCTTAGCTTCTTATAAAAGTATACATGAGAGTGCTCCTGATACCATGTGTGTCGGATTTAGTCTGCTAGAACATTCCTCTCTTTTGGGAGATAGGGTAATTCTTTTTTGCATGGAACTGCTCCAAGCATTCCATGACTCTGGTCTCTACCCACCAAATGTTAGTAGTTTCCCCCCAAATAATTAAGAGTTGTAAAAGCTCATCAACAGATTTCCAAAATGCTCCCTAAAGAGGGGTAACCACGGACTCATTGGCTCCACCTTGCTCTGAGTACATGCCTGCATTTCTGAAAACAACCTTCACAAATTTCATTTATGACTTAAAAACAGGGGCACCTGGCTGACACAGTTGGGGGACTGTGCGACTCTTGATCTCAGGGCTGTGAGTTTGAGCCCCACGTTTGGTGTAGCAGTGACTTAAAAATAAAACTTCAAAAAGAACATTAACAGTACTTCCCCGTGTTCTCTGCTTATAGGAGGAACTTTCTCACAGTGTGACTGTGGTGGGCTGTGTTGTGTCCCCCCCTCCTAAGTTCAGAAATGGAAGTCCCAACCCCCAGTACCTCAGAATTTGACTGTGTTTGGAGATGGGTATTTTAGTATGGGCCCTAATCCTGTATGAGCGATGTCCTTATAGGAAGAGATTAGGACCCAAAGGGAAGAGGAGGTGAAGACCCAGACAGAAGACAGCCATTTGCAAGTCAGAAAGGGGTCTGAGAAGAAAGCAATTCTTCCAACACCTGTACTGAAGAGTTCCAGCCTCTAGAATAGTGAGACAGTACATTTCTGTTATTTAAGTCCCCCGATCTGTGCTACTTCAAACACAGTGACTGATCGATACATCTCGATGTGGGTTACCTCCATACTGGCCCACAAGGGTGACAGTGTAATTGAGTGGCTATTATTCGTGTTTTCAGGGTTAGAATCCTGACTCATCCACTTAGTCATCATGACCTTGTGCTCTCTAACCTTCTGAAGGCTCCTTTTTTAAAAAAAAAATTTATTCATTTGAGACAGAGAGAGCATGAACAGAGGGAGAAGTGGAGGGAGAGAGAGAAGGAGACTCCCCACTGAGCCAGGGGGCCTGACGTGGGGCTCGATCCCAAGACATTGAGATCATGACCCGAGTTGAAGGCAGTTGCTTAACCGATTGGCCCACGCACCCCAATGCTCCATTTTTTATCTGTAAAATGAGGCTCATAATACCTTCCTCACTGGGTTGTTTTGAGGATTAGGTGAAATAGCTCCTGTAAAGAGCCCAGCACATAGAAGACTTCTATAAATACTAGTTCCCTTTTCATCTGCCTCTACTTTTAGATCCTTTTGCTTTTTCTAAAAGGATGAGATGGCGTGCTTGGGAGACAAGCCTTTCTTGTGGGAATTTCAGGCTGCATGACTGCTGGTGGGGGAGTGCTTTGGGAGCAGTTGGGCTTTTTCAATACCCTTGTACTTAGTAAAGTGCATAGAACGCTTTGCAATTTACAAACACACAGCAATTCTCTCGCCACTATACATGATGCCCGAGGATTAACCCTAATTGTGCCTCAGGAGATCTTATTGTAGCTTTTGTTTTGCTTATCTAACTTCATTTAAGACACAGGAGAACTGTCTTCTGGGAATTCTGTTGGGTTAAGTCCTCCTTCTCTGCGTTCCGTAGCACTATAGCTCACATACCTTTATATATAGCGGTATATGCTCTATTTTAGTGTTCCGTTTTCCCCATGACATTGAGTTCTCTGAAAGTGGTAGCTCTTTCTTTTCACCTTTCTATGCCTAATGCCCTTGCAGTGCCTAGTTCTTTGTAAGTATGCTATAAATTCTGTATCGCTAATGGTTTTTGAGTGATGTGAAGCGCTAGGTACTTTTATTTTTTATTTATTTATTTTTGCCCTAGGTACTCTGAATGTCCACTTGACAGATGAGAATTCTGTTTTCAGGTTTACATAATTCATTGGTGGAGCTAGCATTTGAGCTCAGGTCGGCTGTCAGAGGAGTCTGTTTCCTTAACCATTATACTAGACTGCCTCTCCCCTGAAAATGGAAGGTTTCATCTGGGATATTGTAGAGCAGGGTTAGCTAGAGAGAATGTGGACCGTTTCCTGGGGACCGTTAGGAGCCTGAAGCACATCTAACTCAGAGTCGAACTGGTGTGTGTGCATGTGAATGTGTGTGTTTCCCGAGGCTTAAGAAAGGAAGTTGTATTTTACTGTACATACTTTTTTTCCTATGTGATATCAACTATTAGTAATGAAGGTACAGACAATGAATTGTATCTCTAAAATGCATTTTGGGGGGCACCTGCGTGGTTCAGTTGGTTAAGCGACTGCCTTCGGCTCAGGTCATGATCCTGGAGACCCGGGATCGAGTCCCACATCGGGCTCCCTGCTCGGCGGGAAGCCTGCTTCTCCCTCTCTCACTCCCCCTGCTTGTGTTCCCTCTCTAGCTGTGTTTCTCTCTGTCAAATAAATAAAAAAAATCTTTAAAAATAAATAAATAAACAAAATGCATTTTGGTCATTATCAGTGTATTCGTGTAGTGATGAAGAGTGAATTTTTCGTACCATAAGCCCCCTAAATCTCTGAACATGCCAGTATCATTACCCCCGACTCCTTCTTACATTATGAGATTTACTTTGATAGCAGAATTAGGGCGAGTTCCCTGTATTTTGAGGTAAAATAAGATGAGGAAAGGTGAAGAATATAGACTGCTCAGATTTCTTGATTCCTTGGGCAATGGACCACCTTTTAAATAACTGTTTATCCCCTTATCACTAACATGTTTTTTTCATTTTAAATACTTGGGTTAAATATTTTCCTGCTGACTCAGGTTATCTTTACAGCTATTGCTGTAGAGTGTTTTAGAGATGCCCTTAGGATTTGTTGAGACTTGCAGAAATATTTGCTTCTCTAGTATATATGATCTCGGATGGCTGTGCTCTTATCTTCCTTGAACTGGTATTTACGATTTTCCTCTTTCTATTGCTATCGAATGTCATGTGGTTGCATTGTCAGGGTGCCTTCCTGTAGCTGCCTCCTGGCCCCCTTCTGATTTGTTGCAGGCGCAAAACCAGTTTGCCAGGGTTCTTAAGAATGGACTCAAAGGACCAAGGGGCATGTCAGTTACAAAGTGAGTGTTCATTTGTGCTTGAGCTTTGTGACATCTGTTTTGTCTCCAAGGCCTCTTATTATTTACTTACCTCTTGGCTGCAGTTTGAATACAGTTCCCACAAAATGGGTTCATTCCAGCCATTAGCTTGTAAAATGTTAGACATTTTCATTTTATGGGTTCAGAAGAATTGTTTGGCTTAATATTCAAGTAATTTTCCAGCAGATTGTTTCGGTGATGTTTTGTAATTGGATATATTGGAAAGTAAAATCCTTTCTGCTTTACCAAAAGAAATGGTGCTGTCATTTAGTCTGCTGAAAAAGAGGGAGGAGGGGTGCCTGGGTGGCTCAGAAGCCAAAGCTTCTGTCTTCGGCTCGGGTCATAATCCCGGGTTCCTGGGATTGAGCCCCGCATCGGGCTGCCTGCTCAGTGGGAAGCCTGCTTCTCCCTCTCTCACTCCCCCTGCTTGTGTTCCCTCCCTAGCTATGTTTCTTTCTGTCAAGTAAATAAATAAATAAATAAACAAACAAATAAATAAATAAAAATAAATAAAGTCTTTAAAAAAAGAAAGGAAGGAAGAGAAAGGGGAAGGTAAGTCAACAAATATTTTCAGTGATAGTTTGTGATCTACATTTATTTAGGTACTTTATAGGTGAGTGACTGAGTTCTTTTTTTGTTTGTTTAAGATTATTTATTTATTTGAGAGAGAGAGAGTAAGAGAGAGAGTGTGAGTACAAGGAGAAACAGGGGGAGAGGGACAAGAAGACTCTGTGGGGCTTGATCTCATGACCCTGAGATCATGACCTGAGGCCAAATCAAGAGTCAGATACTCAACGGACTAAGCCTCCCAGGAGCCTCCTGAGTTACAACTTTTGATCCAGAAGAGATTCCAGGCTTAGATTCCTGGTTTCATCACTTCTGACTGATTTGACATTAGACAGATCTCAAGGTCCTCATTGGTAAATTTCAGGTTATTATGTCTACCTTCAAGGAGACTGAGAATTACTGAAAATATACATGCAGGTTGCTTTGGAGAGTGCTTGGCAAGTAGCTAATTTTTCATCAAATACCTACTAATGTATGGTTAATCTTGCTCCGTGATGTACTTCTAGCAACTGTTGATAAGTAATTATAAATTGAAGACATAATATCTTCTAAAATACTTTAAGCCATACATGCCCTTTTTTTTTGCATTCTCCTATAAAAGGAGTTTTTGCTGCTTATCCCTCTCCCTCTCCCTCTCTCTCAAAAAAATGACAAACCATTTCTTTTGGTTAAACAGAAAGGATTTTACTTTCCGATACATCCAGTTACAAAATGTCACTGGAACAATCTGCTGGAAAATCTCTTGCTTTACAGTATTCAAAGAAGCTTTAACTTATTGCTGCTATCTCTGCTCTCCTCATAGTTTATTAGGTGAATGAATGGACGGCATGGGAAATAAGTAGGATAAGTACTATCACCTGTTTTATGGGTAAGACTAATGAGGCTTAGAAAGGTAACTGGCCCAAAGTCACATGGCTAGAAACCCGCTGAGCGAGAACTGAAACCTGGATCTTTGGTCTTCTCATCCTGGAAGCAGGGAGCATAGGATCACTTACTGGAAGTGTCTTTCACAGAAATGAACCGAGCAAAGTCAACATTTAACAAGTATCTGTGTACAGTGGAAGTGGTTGAAATGGATCCTGTGGACCAAGTGAAGATTAAAAGGTGGTAAAAGAAGGGGAATACCAGCCCTTAGCTTTGCCTGGTTTTCCTTATTCCCTAATTGGCCACTGTGCATTTTTTTCTAGCGATAATTTCGCACGTTGTTAGGTTAATGGCGCCACCATCCGTTAATCACCCAAGATGCGAAAGCGTTAGTGATATTTTGAACACCTTCCATCCATCCAGTTAGTTACATTTGCTCACTCCTCTTCATCTTCATCGTCACTCTGTTGTTTCCAGATCTACCTGCCACTCCTTTAGACTGTTAGGACAATTGCAGATTGCTCTTGCCGTCACTCTCTACACCTCATCATTGGTCTTCCATACTCTGGCTGGCGCTCCCCAGTTCTTCCAGCTTGATTTTGACACACTTCTCACTGGTGCCCAAGTTTGTACACTTCTATTATGGTACATTTGTCCTGAGGTAGAAATCACGTCTTCATTTTTTACATCCTTATGAACTCCTGCATTTCAACATACATGATGTGCTTCAATCCTTGAAGTTATTACCCTCAGGAATGCTAAAATGATCCCATATTTGGCAAAAGGAGGCTTATTTGTGTTGGTTTCAGAGTCCTCTTGGCATGGCCCCAATAGTCTTTGATGACTTCCTAGCTTTTCAGTATAAGCTTTTCTGGTCTTCTCTTCTACATTTTCTGCTCTAGACCCCATAAACAGCCATTTAAAAAAATGGAGTTCTTTTTCCTTTTTTTGAGGGGAGGAATGTTATTTAGATATTACTATATATTGGTAGGAGCCTTATTACTACTAGGATGGTCATCGTGTTGAAACCTTTTTCTGACACACAGCTCTAATTTTCCTTTAAGATAAACTATGTCACATGTTCTTTTTGATGATCCAATCCGAATTTAAGGCTATGTGATTTTTACTTAACCTCATTGATAATCACATCTTTATCCCCTTTCAACGAATCCAGAAATTCAGTGACCTCTACATAATTATTTTGTTTATCCCAGTAGACATACTCAGCAGCCCCAGAATAACAATATCAATAGTACCAGCAACAATATGATTATTGGAAGCAACTTACAATTTATGTCTGTGTGTGCTTACGTGTACACATGGGTGTGCTTACACACATGTGCTAACGTGTGTAAGCACATGGGCAGGTGTTTTTGTCCTTAAGGTATATCCCACCAGAAATATATAGTTAAATTGTGTTCTAAAGTCACTCCATATAGATATAATATTTTATTTATTTATTTTGAGAGAGAGAGCGAGAGAGCGAGCATGCAAGCAAGGGGAGGGGCAGATGCAAAGAGACAGAGAGAATCTCTGGCAGACTCCATTCTGAGTGTGGAGCCCAATGAGGGGCTCAGTTTCACGACTCTGAGATCATGACCAAAGCCAGAATTAAGAGTCAGACGCTTAACTGACTGAACCACCATGGCGCCCCTCCACCAGTCCCCTCTTGAGGGATATTTGGACTGTTTCTGCTTTTGCAAATTTGCAACAAAGAGCCTTGTGAGGATAATACGAAGATGTGAAGTTAGATATCTCAGAAAATTTCTACCTTAAATGAAACTTACGGACATCCTGTGTAGTCTGACAATGGAAATGTCAATACTGGGTAGTGAGTTAATGCTGGTATGATTGAGCTTTTCATGGTGACATAGGTTATTATGTTAGCAGTCGATGTGTTCAAGGGTTGTATTCAGTTCCCTCATTATTGGCCGTAGCTTGCATCTCTCTGATTTAGTGAGATCCCATGGAAATGAAGAAATCCACGACTAATGTGAACTTACTAAAGACAGCATATTTGGGGCACCTGGGTGGCTCAGTCATTTTGCATCTGCCTTTGGCTCAGGTCATGATCCTGGAGTGCCAGCATTGAGCTCCACATCGGGCTCCCTGCTTGGCAGGAAGCCTGCTTCTCCCTCTCTCACCTCTCCTGCTTGTGTTCCCTCTCTGGCTGTGTTACTCTCTGTCAAATAAAGAAATAAAATCTTTTAAAAAATACATTTTTTTCCTTCTTTCAGCCTTTCCCCCCCCCTTCATGATTTCTAACCATTTTGGTAAAAGCTTTTTGAAGCAAACTGGTTTTTGTCCTTAATGAAACAGACGGAGGATGAAATCCAAGTGCCCCTGAACTCTTGCACATGCTGGTGATGGGAAGTTGGGCCTCTGTGTAGGGCCACAGGTTTCTCAGCTGGAGTGCTGGCCATTGTCCTGTAGCATAGAGTAAAGGAAACTTTTCAACTATGAGTCCTGAACTTTGCAGGGAGAAGGAAGTTCCAAATATAAGTCTTGGTGTTCTGGATACTTACAACTGAACTTTTTTCTTTCCCTTTTAAATATGAACCTAAACCAAAGTCTTAAGCCTGCCTTTGACTGTTTATAATATAAATTTTAGGAAAGAAGGGAGAAGTCTTTTGATTGAAAATATTAGAAAAAGTTTTTTATGTTTGTGTTATTTGTGAGCGTGTAAGTAACCATAAAATTTTTGTTTTCTAGTCTATTGGGGTCGATGGACTAGCACTTGGAAATGCTAAGTAATACAGATATTTAATAAAATGAATCTTGTGTTTTCAGATGATCTTCCTTTCCTCACTCTCATTTCAGAATTCACCAAGCTGCATTTCATAAGGCACACTCTCAGATTCTCAGCCACTCACTGGTCATTTTTGGTATCCATGGTTTTCCCTACTAGCAATTTCTTTAGAGTTGAGTTGCCAGATTCAGCAAATAAAAAATATAGGATGACCCGTTTGACTTGAATTTTAGATGAACAACAACTAATTTGTTTTAGGATAAGGAGTTAGCGGCAATACTGGAGGCATCCTTATACTAAAAATATATTTACTGGGGCACCTGGGTGGCTCAGTGGGTTAAAGCCTCTCCCTTTGGCTCAGGTCATGATCCCAGGGTCCTGGGTTTGAGTCCTGCATCAGACTTCTTGCTCAGCAGGGACTCTGCTTCTCCCTCTCCCTCTGGCCTTCTCCCCCCATCCCGCTTGTGCATGCATGCACTCTCTCTCTCAAAGAAATAAATTCTTTAAAAAAAATAAAAATGTATTTACTGTTTATCTGAAGTTTTGGATTGATTTCTTCCATTTCACCTGGCAACACTCCTCAAAGCCATTAGGAGCCCCATTTAACAAGCCAGTAGCAAGTCATGTTAATGGAAGCCATGACACACTGAATTCTCTTGACCAGGGGTCTCTAGTTGTCCTTTTTGTCTCAATTGTACTGCTGATGCCTTCATGAGTCAGTGGTTTGACCCCAAGCCTCTTCTCTTTTTTTAATATTTTATTTATTTATTTGAGGGAGAGGGAAAAAACAGACTCCCCGCTGAGCAAGGAGCTGACTTGGGGCTTGATCTCAGGACCCTGGGCTCATGACCTGTGCAGAAGGCCGATGTTTAACCCACCGAACCACCCAGGTGCCTCGATACCAGATCTCTTTATGCTTTTTGAACAGGTTACTGTGATTAAATTATTTATATATTACATTCACCTATCAAATGCGAGTGTGAACAGAGGGTTGTTTCTAAGAAAACGAAGCTGACTGTGTTGGAATGACTAGGAACAATTAAGGATGTGTTTAAGTGCTGAATTTTAAGATGACACTGGGTGTGGATGAGACAGTTGCCTTACCTGCTGAGCCACCCTGGAGCCCGAGGCAATAGGACAGGTCAGTAACACTGATGCTGTCTTTTTTTTTGTTTTTAGATTTATTTATTTATTCATTTGACAGAGAGAGAGAGACACAGTGAGAGAGGGAACACCCGCAGGAGGAGTGGGAGAGGAAAAAGGTGCCCCTGATGCTGTCTTTATTGAAAATACTGATATTTTGGGGCGCCTGGGTGGCTCAGTTGGTTAAGCGACTGCCTTCGGTTCAGGTCATGATCCCGGAGACCCCGGATCGAGTCCCACATCGGGCTCCCTGCTCAGCGGAAGCCTGCTTCTCCCTCTCTCACTCCCCCTGCTTGTGTTCCCTCTCTGGCTGTGTTTTCTCTCTGTCAAATAAATAAAATCTTAAAAAAAAAGAAAATACTGATATTTTGGTCATCCTGGGTTTTCTGCGCTACCTTACATGTTCTGAAAAGCAGGTTTATTGAGAGTTCATTCACATACCATAGGATTCATCCATTTAAAATGTGCAGCTCCATAATTTTTAGTATATCCACAGATATGTGCAACTGTTACCACAGTCCGTTTTCGTATGTTTCCATCACCAGAAAAATGCCACCCCCTGCGCTTTAGATAACACCCTCTACTCCCAGTTCCTCCAGCACTAAGCAACTACTAATCTACTTCCTGTCTGTAGATTTCCCTATCGTGGATATTTATTTATTTATTTATTTATTTATTTATTTATTTATTTTTCCTATGGTGGACATTTAATATGAATGGAGTCATGCAATATGTTGCCCTTTTTCAATGGCTTCTTTTTTCATTAAGATCGATTTATTTATTTATTTATTTATTTATTTATTTATTTATTTATTTATGGAGCATGGAGGGGGAGGGGTGGAGGGAAAGGGAGAGAGAAAAATCTCCAGGATCCTCCCCTCTGAGCATGGAGCCCAATGTGGGGTTCGATCGCAAGACCCTGAGATCATGACCTGAGCCAAAATCAAGAGTCAGATACTTCACTAACTGGGCCACCCTGGTGCTCCTGATTGGTGTCTTTCAGTTAGTGTAATGTTTTCAGTGGTCATCCCTTTTCTAGCATGAGTCAGCACTTTGTTCCCTTTTTATGGCTGACTGATGTGCCATCCTACAGATACAGTACATTTTCTGTATTCATTCACCCACTGACGAACACTGGTGTTTCCAGTTTGGGGCTATTGTGAATAGTGCTGCTATGAAGAAGCATGCATAAGTTTTTTTTGATCCCCTGTTTTCAGATCTTTTGAGTGTATTTCTAGGAGTTGATGTACAAGTCATATGGTAATTCTACATTCAATGCATTGAAGAACTGCCCAGCTCTTTCCCAGTGGCTGCGCCATATTCTCTTCCCACCTGTAATGCACAAGGATTCCAATTTCCCCATGTCCGTACCAACATTTGTTACTGTCGGTTTTGTTTGGTTTTCATAATAGCCATCCTAATGGGTGTGAAGTAGTATCTCGATGTGGATTTCATTTGCATTTTGCTAATGATTAGTTATGCTAAGCATCTTTTCATGTGTTTGTTGGTCATTTGTTTATCTTCTTTGCAGAATATCTTTTCCGGTTCTCTGTTCATTTTTTAACTGGGTTTTTTGTTGTTAAGTTGGAGTGCTGCATATTAATTCCTTTTTTAATTTATTATTTTTAAATTTTTATTTATTTGGCAGAGAGAGAGATGGTGAGAGCAGGAATACAAGAAAGGGGAGTGGGAGAAGGAGAAGCAGGCTTCCTGCCAAGGAAGGAACCGGATGCGGCGCTCAATCCCAGGAGGACCCTGAGATCATCACCCAAGCTGAAGGCAGATGCTTAATGATTTAGCCACCTAGGCACCCCTCAATTCCTTATCAGATATATGATTGGCAAATATTTTCTCCTATTCTGGAGGTTGTCTTTTCAGTTTTCTTTTTTTTCATTTTCTTTTCTCACTTTGAAAACATTTATTTATTTTATTTCTGAAACGGAACCAAGTGCAGTGCTTGGTCCTCTCAGCCAGGCTGTAGGGGGCTGACCAGGAGCAGGGGGCCCCCTCTCTCTTTCTTCCAGGCCCAGGAGCTCTGTCCGTGCCTGCCCTTTGGAGAGGCGCCAAGGATGTGTCTTTCACCCAGCCCGTCTCCAGGTTCTGTCTTTTCTCCAGGCAGCAAGCCTTTCTTTCCCTCAGCCCTCCTTTTGTGTGACTGCTCAGAGAAGAGAACATCTCTTTGCCACAGTTGCCTCCTTCTGGCTGCTTCCTCTTTCTTTTCATTTATTTTTTAAGATCTTATTTATTTTCTTTGAAAGATTTTATTTATTTATTTGACAGAGAGAAACATAGCTAGAGAGGGAGCATAAGCAGGGGGAGTGAGAGAGGGAGAAGCAGGCTCCCCGCCAAGCAGGGAGCCCAATGTGGGCCTCAATCCTGGGACTCTGAGATCATGATTCGAGCTGAAGGCAGATGCTCAACGACTGAGCCACCCAGGTTCCCCTGTTTTTTTTTTTTTTTTAAGTAATTTCAACCCCCAGTGTAGGGCTTGAACCTGCAACCCTGAGATTGAAAATTTCATGTTCTACCAGCTGAGCTAGCCAGATGCCCCCTACTTTTCTTGATAATGTCCTTTGGTACACAGAAGTATTTAATTTTTTCCACTGGTTTTGTTTTTAATTTTTTCTTTATTCATTTTTTAAAAAAATTAATTGAAACATAGTTGGCATATAATATTATATTAGTTTCAGGAGTACGATACAGTGCTTGATAATTATATATATTAACACATGCTCCCCACCATAAGTTCAGCTACCACCTGTAACCATACAAAGTTATTACAATATTATTGATGACATTCATTCCTGTGAATTATTTATTTTATAACTGGAGCTTTGTACCTCTTAATCCCTTTCATCTATTTCAACTCACCCCCCACACACCCTTCCTCTCTGGCAGCCAACAGTTCTCTCTATTTATAAGTCTGTTTCAATTTCTTTTCTGTTTGCTTTGGCTTTTAGATTTTGTGAGTGAGATTATACGGTATTTGCCTTTCTCTGTCTCACTTATTTCACTTAGCATAATATGCTCTGGGTCTATCCATGTTCTGAATAGCAAGATTTCATTCTCTTTTATGGTTAATATTCCATTGTGTATATATATCATCTCTCTGTCTCTTTTTAAGATTTTGTTTATTTGAGAGAGAGAGAGAGAGCGCACGCAAAAGACAGAGCACAACCCAGGGGGGAGAGGCAACGGGAGAGGGAAAAGCAGACTCCCCACTGAGCAGGGAGCCCGACATGGGGCTGGATCCCAGGACCCTGGGATTATGACCTGAGCTAAAGGCAGATGCCTAACTGACTGAGCCACCCAGGCTTCCCATATCACATCTCTTTTACCCATTCATCTATTGAAGGATAGTCCGGTTGCTTCCATGTCTTGGCTATTGTAAATAATGTTGCAATAAACAAAGGAGTGCATATATCTGTCTGAATTAGGGTTTTTGTTTGCTTTGGGTAAATACCCAGTAGTGGAATTAATGGATCATATGATATTTCTATTTTCCATTTTTTTAAAAGATTTTATTTATTTGACAGAGAGAAACATAGCCAGAGAGGGAACACAAGCAGGGGGAGTGAGAGAGGGAGAAACAGGCTTCCCGCTGAGCAGAGAGCCCGATGTGGGACTTGATCCCGGGTCTCCAGGATCATGACCTGAGCTGAAGGCAGTCCCTTAACCAACTGAGCCACCCAGGCGCCCCCTCTATTTTCCATTTTTTGAGGAACCTCCATACTGTGTTCTGTAGTAGCTGTAAAAATTTACATTCCCACTGACAGTGCATGAGATTTCCCCCTCTTCCCCACATCCTCACCAACACTTGTGACTTCTTGCCTTTTTTATTTTAGCCTTTCTGACTGGTGTGAGGGGATATTCATTGTGGTTTTGATTTGCATTTCCTTGATGGTTAGTGATAATGAGCATCTTTTCACGTGTTTGTTGGCCGTCTGTATGTCTTCTTTCGAAAAATGTCTCCAGGTCATCTGCACATTTTTAATTGTATTTTGTTGTTGTTGTTGTTGTTGTTGTTATTTTGGTGTTGAGTTGTTAGGGTTTTGAAAATATATTTGGATATTAACCCCTTATGGGATATATCATTTGCAAATGTCTTCTATTCAGTCGGTTACCTTTTCATTTTTTTGATGGTTTCCTTTTCTGGACAAAAGTTTTTTAGTTTGATGTAGTCCCAATTTTGCTTTTGTTTCCTTTGTCTGAGAAGACAAATCCAGAAAATTATTACTAAGACAGATGTCCAAAAATTTACTATCTGTATGTTCTTTTAAGAATTTTATGGTTTAGGGGCACCTAAGTGGCTCAGTCAGTTAAACATCTGCCTTCCACTCAGGTCGTGATCCCAGAGTCCTGAGGTCAAGCCCCACATCAGGTTCCCTGCTCAGTGGGGAGCCTGCTTCTCCCTCTCCTGATCCCCCTGCTTGTGGTCATTCTCTCTCTTTCTTTCAAGTAAATAAATAAAAAACTTTTTTTTAAAAAAAGAGTTTTATAGTTTCAGGTCTTATATTTAGGTCCTTAATCCATTTGAGTTTATTTTTGTGTATGGTATAAGAAAGTGGTCCAGTACCATTCTTCTGCATGTAGCTATCCAGTTTTTCCAACATGATTTGTTGAAGATACAATCTATTTCCCATGGTATAGGCCTGCCTTCTTTCTCATTGATTAATCATATAAGCATCGATTTGTTCCTGGGCTCCGTCTTCTGTTTCATTGATCTCTCTGTCCTTTTTTTTTTTCTTTTTTTGCCAATACCATACTCTTTTGCTTACTGTAACTTTGTAATATAGCTTGAAATTTGGGATTGTTAAAATTCCAGCTTTGCTCTTTCTCAAAATTACTTTGGTCGTTTGGGGCCTTTTGTGGTTCCATACAAATTTTAGGTTTATTTCTTTTAGTTCTGTAGAAAATACTTTTGCTGTTTTGGTAGGTATTGCATTGAATCTGTAGAATGTTTTGTGTAGTGTGGACATTTAAAAATATTAATTCTTCTAATCCATGAGGAAGTTCTCTCTTTCCATTTCTTTGTATCATCTCTAGGTTCTTTCATCATTATCTTCTAGTTTTTAGGTTACAGGTCTTTCACCTCCCTGGTTAAATTTATTTGTAGGTATTTTATTCTTTTTATGCAATTATAAATGGGATTTTCTTAATTTTTCTTCCTGTGACTTAATTATTAGTATACAGAAATGCAGCAGATTTCTGAATATTAATTTTGCAGTCTATAACATTACTGAATTTATTTATTAGATCTGATAGTTTTTGGTGGAGCTTTATGGTTTTCTGTATATAGTATTATATCATCTTGAAATAGTGACAATTTTACTTCTTCCTTACCATTTTGGATGCTTTTTGTTTATTTTTCTTGTCTGATTGCTGTGGCTTGGACTCCCAGTACTATGTAAATAAAAGTGGTAAGAATGGACATCCTTATCTTATTCCTGATCTTAGAGGAAAAGCTTTCACTTTTTCACCATTGAGTATGATCTTAGCTCTAGGTTTATCATATATGGCCTTTATTATGTTGAGGTATGTTCACCCTAAACCTCTTTGTAGAGTTTTTTTCCTGAATGGATGTTGAATTTTATGTAGTGCTTTTTCCGTATCTGTTGAGATAATCATATGATTTTTATCTTTCATTTTGTTAATATGGGTATCACATTGATTAGTTTGCCGCTATTGAACCATCCTCGCAACCCTGAGATAAATACCACTTCATCATGATGAATACTCTTTTTAGTGTATTCATGATGAATACTCTTTTTAGTGTATTGTTAAATACAGTTTGCTAATATTTTGCTGAGAATTTTTACATCTGTGTTGACCAGAAATATAAATCTCTAATTTTTCTTTTAAGTGTCTTTGATTGGTTTTGGTATCAGAAAAATTGTGATCTCATAAACTGAACTTGGAAGCATTCCTTCCTCTGTCTTTTGGAATAGTTTGAGAATAGATGTTAACTCTTTTTTTTTTTTAAGTAGGCACCCATAACCAGCATGGAGCCCAACACAGGGCTTAACCTCACAACCCTAAAATCAAGCATCCGACGCTTAAATGACTGAGCCACCCAGGTGCCCCTATATTAACTCTTTTTTAAATGTTTAGTAGAATTTATTTGTGAAGCCATCTGCCCTTGGCTTTTGGTTTGTTGGGAGGTTTTTGAATACCAATTTTGTTGCTAGTAATTTGTTTGTTCAGATATTCTCTTTTTCCTGATTTAGTTTTGGAAGATGTATGTTTGTAGAACTTTATCCATTTCTTATAACTGTCCAATTTTTTTGAAATATAATTTTTCTGAGTAGTTTCTTACAGTCCTTAGTATTTTTGTGGTTGTTGATTATCACTTCTCTTTCTTTCTTTTTTTTTAAGATTTTATTTATTTGACAGAGAGAAACACAGCAAAAGAGGGAACACAAGTGATGGGAGTGAGAGAGGGAGAAGCAGGTTCCTGCCGAGCAGAAAGCCCGATGTGGGACTTGATCCTGGGTCTCCGGGATCATGACCTGAGCCGAAGGCACTTGCCTAACCAACTGAGCCACCCATGTGCCTCTCTTTCATTTCTGAATTTATTTGAGTCTTTTTTTTTCTTGATGAGTCTTGCTAAACATTTATTGATTTTGTTTGTCTTTTTAAAGAAGCAGCTTATAGTTTCTTTCTTTTTTTTTTTTTTTTGGTCTGTATTTCATATATTTCCACGCTGATCTTTATTATTTCTGTCCTTCTCACTTTGGGCTTTTTCCTCCTTTTTCTAGTTTCTTTAGGAATAAATTAGATTGCTTATTTGAAATTTTTCTTGTTTCTTGGGGTAGGTCTATATCATTCCAAACTTTCCTTTTAGAACTGCTTTGGCTATACCCCAAAGGTTTTGAGCTGTTGTGCTTTAATTTCATTTTATTTTTTGATTTCTTCTTTGATTTCTTTTTGGGCCCATCTGTTGTTTAGTAGTGTATTGTTTAACCTCTATAAGGTTGTTCATGCTACTATGGTCAGAATAGGTGCTTGATATGATTTTAATCTTCTTCAATTTATTGAGACTTGTTCTGTGATCTAACATGTGTTCTGTCTTGAACAGTGTTCCATGTACACTTGAAAAGAATATGTATTCTGCTGTTTTTGGATGGAATAGTCTATATATATCTGTTAAGTCCATAGAGTCTAATGTGTCATTCAAACCTACTCTTTCTACGGGCACCTGGGTGGCTCAGTTCATCAAGCATTCAACTCTTGATTTTAGCTCAGGTCATAATCTCTGGGTCATGAGATCAAGCCCTGTGTAAGGTTCCTTGCTGGGCATGGAGCCTGCTTAAGATCTGTCTCCCTCTCCCTCTGCCCCTCTACCCCCACTGACACACTCTGTCTCTAAAATGAAAAACAAACAAACAAAAGCTACTCCTTCCTTATTGATTTTTTTTGTCTGATCTATTCATTGATGTAAGTGGGGTTTAAAGTCCCGTGTTACTGTACATTTCTTTTTTTTAAATATTTTATTTATTTGGCAGAGAGAAACACAGCCAGAGAGGGAACACAAGCAGGGGGAGTGAGAGAGGGAGAAGCAGGCTTCCTGCAGAGCAGGGAGCCCGATGTGAGACTCGATCCCGGGTCTCCAGGATCATAACCTGAGCCGAAGGCAGTCGCTTAACCAACTGAGCCACCCAGGCGCCCTGTAAATTTCTTTCTTTATTTCTGTTAATATTTTCCTCATATATTTAGGTGCTCCTATATTAGGTGTATAGATACTTAGGATTGTTATATCCTCTGTTGGATTGATCCCTTTATAATTATGTAATGCCCTTCTTTGTCTCTTATTACAGTCATTGTTTTAATGTGTATTTTGTCTGAAAGAAGTATGGGTACTCTAGCTTTCTTTTCTCACTTCCATTTGCACAGAATATCTTTTATTATCCCTTTACTTTCAGTCTGTATGTGTTTTTTTTAAAGGTTTTATTTATTTGAGGAGAGAGAGAGAGACAGAGAGAGAGAGGGAGAGAGAGAGGGAGAGAGAAAGCATGAGAAGGGGAAGGTCAGAGGGAGAAACAGCCCCCACCCCCCCACTGAGCAGGTAGCCCGATGAGGGACTTGATCCTGGGACTCCAGGATCATGACCTGAGTTAAAGGTAGACGGTTAACTGACTGAGCCACCCAGGTGCTCCTGGGGTTTCTCTTTAAGTAACTATTTTATCTTGCTGCTTTTAAGGTTATTTCTTTATCTTTAATTTTTGACATTTTAATTATTATATACCTAGATGTGGACCTTCTTGGGTTCACCTTGTTTGGGTTTCTCTGTACTTGCTGGATGTGAATATCTGTTTGCTTCTCCAGGTTAAATTTCAGGTATTATTTCTTCAAAGAATCTTTCTGCTCCTTTCTGTCTTGTCCTTCCGAAACCTTACAATGTGAATGTTAATCTTTTTTTTCTGACAATTATTTAAGACCTTTATTAACAGGTATTTGTTGTTTGTTGATGTTTTTGAGGAAAATCAAGTTGTAAACGTTAGTTATAAATTAAAAAAGAGGTTTTTAAAAACCTCAACTTGACCAGACATGAAATAATTAAAAACCTTTAATGGTATATTGAGAAGAACCAGGTTTTTTTTTTTTTTTTAAAACACATTTCTCATTACCGAATAGAGATGTCTTTAGGTAAAAATAATAAAATCCCCATGCTGCATAGATAATGCAGATAGTTCTGTTTATCTGGTCAGTGGGCAAAAAGCAAGCCCTTAAGGTCTTCAGCTCCAATCTTTTGTTCATTTCTTATTGCTGGAATTACATCTTCATTCCTTTGTGTTGGATGACTAAACCAGATGATGGTAGAGATGGCAAACTGACATTTACTCAGCCCCACCCTGCTCGGCCTGGGGAGAGGACGAATTCTCAGCTGGTGGATAGGCTGCTTTTGTCTCTTTGCCATCTTGTGGCTTAGGGTGTTCTGGGCGTCTGTGTGGGTAATTGAAGTTGAAGTGGTACCGACATTGAGGCAGCTGCTGACCCTGCGTCTCATCTCCTTGATTTTGTCTTCCTCGTTGCCATCCTCTGTAGGTTGCCTTTGGCTAGGAAGACTCCTGCAGATTCGTGGTCTGTAACCCCAATACATATTCTGTCTCACTGGTCTAACTCGTTCTTCATGCTACTTGTCAGCACCTTCCATCACTTCTTCCAGCACAGGAGGGTTGGAAAGCTGTGGTCAACCGCCATAGGGTCTCTGCATGTAGTGAGATGGGAACTGTCGCCTGAAGTAGGGCCAGTGCTGTTGGGCCTGGCCTTGGGGAGCATTTCCCGATCCCGCATTCTTTTCCCCACTCTTGCTATTCTGGTGATTTTCCTGGGACTTGTGTGGAGGACCCCTGCGAGGTGGATAGTGTCTAATGGTTAGGGTCTACTGCGTATTTACTGCCTTGCACTGGAACTCCATCAGGGCTGGTCACATTTGCTGCCTCTGCATCCTTTTCTCCTTCGACAACACCAGACTGCACAATCTCTCCATCTCCTACACTGCGAAGGTGCTTCCTGGGGTTATCCTTCTTTATGGCAGTCTGGTGTATGAATATATTTTCCTGGGTGTCATTCCTGTTGATGAAACCATATCCGTTTCTTACACTGAACCATTTTACTGTTCCCAAAAGTTTTGTTGCAATGATTTTCTTGTCCCTGACGGCAGGTGCCGCGCAGGTGAGGCCGCCCGGGCCACCGCTCCTTGCGCCGCTGCTCGTGGTGCGGGGTCTGGTGTGGGCAGCACTGAGGGCAGGGGTGGCAGGTGGCTGCTGCGTCTCGGCCTCGCTGCCCATGGTTGCGGTGGTGGTGACTGGGGCCGGTTGCGGGGTGTGATGGTAGCTAGGCTGCAGCGGTGGGGCTTTTCAGGGCTCTCTGGGGTCGGCTGTCCACTCCTGCTACTGATTGAACTCGAATGTTAGCGTTCTTGATGTTGTTCCAGACATCTCTTAGCCTATTTTCATTTTTTTAAGTTTTTTTTCCCTTTTGGTGTTTATCTTGGGTAATATCCACTACCCTGTCTTCTAGATTATTGATCCATTCTTCTTCCTATAGTCTGTTGTTGATTTCTTCTAGTGTATTTTTTCATTTCCGTCATTGTATTCTTCAGATCTGATTGGTTCTTTTTTGTATTTTCTCGTTGTTGACCTCCTCCTTGAGTTCATCAGTCCTTCTCCCAAGTCCTGTGAGCATCATTGTGACCATTATTTTGAGCAATCTATCAAGTAGATTGTTTATCTCTATTTTGTTTAGTTCTTTTTCTGAGGTTTTCTCTTGATCTTTCTTTGGAACATATTCCCCTCTGCTTTTTTTCTAACTCCTTTGTCTGACTCTGTGTATTAGGTAGGTCAGTTATGTTGCCTGCTCTTGAAAGCAGTGGCCTTATGTAGAAGGTGGCCTGTGGGGCCCAGTAGTGCTATCCTCCATGGTCACTTGAGCCAGACACTTTAGGGGTGTCCCATTTGGGATTCATACACCCTCCTGTTTTTTAATTCTTTTTCATGCTCTTATTATTGGAGTTGTCTTCTTAATTCCATTTTCATTTTGTTTATTGCAAATGTATACAAGTACAATTGATTTTGATATATATAACCTACCTCGCTGAACTCATTTATTAATTCTAATAATCTTTTACTTGATTCCTTAGGATTTTCTTTGTGCAAGCTCAAGTCATCTGCTAATAGAAATAGTCTTACTACCTCCCTCCCTTCTAATGTAGATGCCACTTATTTCTTTCCCTTGACTGATTAATTGCCCTGGCTACTACTTCTAGCACATGGTTGAATAGAAGTGGTAAGAGTACAAGGATATCTATCCTTGTCTTGTTCCTCATATGAGGTGCAAAGCATCCAGTCTTTTATTATTAAGTATAATGGTAGTTGTGGGTTGCTTTAAAAAAAATTGCATTAAACTGGGGTTCCTGGGTGGCTCAGTCGGTTGAGTGGCTGCCTTCAGCTCAGGTCATGATCCTTGGGTCCTGGGATGAAGCCTCGCATCGGGCTCACTGCTCAGCAGAGAGCCTGCTTCTCCCTCTCCCTCTGCCTGCCACTCTGCCTACTTGTGCTCTCTATCTCTCTGTCAAATAAACAGAATCTTTAAAAAAATAAAATAAATTAAAAATTGCATTAAATTAGCATTTTTTAAGATTTTATTTATTTATTCGACAGAGATCACAAGCAGGCAGAGAGGCAGGCAGAGAGAACAGAGGAAGCAGGCTCCCTGCTGAGCAGAGAGCCTGATACCGGCCTCAATCCCAGGACCCTGACATCAGGACATGAGCCGAAGGCAGCCACTTAACCCACTGAGCCACCCTGGTGCCCTAGCATTTATTTTAATACTGAGTTTTGGGCACCCTCTAAAAATTTTGAGCCTGAGGTGTAACAGCATTCACTTCAGTCTTGCCCCTGCCATTTTAAAAGATTTGGGGGAGAGGTGCACCTGGCTGGCTTAGTTGATAGAGCATGTGACTCTTGATCATGGGGTCATGAGTTTGAGCCCTATGTGTGATATAGAATTTACTTTAAAAAAATTCAAAGAAAAAAGTTTTGGGAGAAATTGTAAAACCTATTAAGGATTCTGAATTCATATTGTTATGCAAGTGCCTTTATATTCTCTGTTTGCCTTAAAGAAAACAAATCTATAAATCACACCCCATGCATTTATTGTGATGGTGAGCTTAATTTATGAAAGAAGATGCTAAGATTCAATTAGTAGGCCAGTGCACAGAGAAAAAGCCTTGGCTATAGATCAAGTGATAAGGCAAATCACAAATGACTCCTACTTTCACTTTTTTGATTCATCAGTGAACTATGGGCCTAACTAAATCCTATAATACAACTCTCACTGTGGATATGTAAGATCCTATGAATGCCCGAGGCACCTGCCCTTGCCTTTCTGCCTTCTTTCATTGTGTTAAATTTGCTGAACTTACCTGTTATCAACCCAGGAAAACTATTCTCTTTATCCAGACTTGCATCCTGTACCCCCTTGAACCCCTTGCACAGTAAAAGTTGAGCGGCCTAATTAGTAAAGTGGGAACTTACATTGGAAAACTCAGTTTGAAAGAGCTGGCTTTCTTTGGAATTCTGAGTAGTGAATTGTCACTTAACAATTCTTACCATATTTGAAATTTCCTAAGTAAAAAGAGATAAAACTCTAGTAAATGGACTACGCTAATTGTTTTGAGACCAGATTTTTATTGTTGTTTTTCATTTAGTTGATTCATGTGGATTATGACTGAGTGGGATGCTGAATAGTATTGTATCTTTTTAAAAGGAAATTCTTGTATTTTTAATTTAATGTTGAAAAATAGGATAAACCTTTAAGAAGGCAGATGACTATTAAATACCTGATTTTTTTCTGAGATTGTGGTCTATAAATTACAGTGGGTCTTAATTAAAGAGGGTTCTTAATTCAATGTAAATAACTGATTGATCATGTAGGTAAGAACTCTATATATTCTTCTTGGTCAGAATAACAACTGTTATGCATAATGTTTTTTAAAAAAATATAAATATGGTCAGAAGATTCTATTCATATTATCTTAAGTTACTGAGGAGTGATTAAAATTTTTAAAGAAATGCCATACTGAATTTATCACTGTGAAAGAAATACTTTTCTTTCTTTTTGCTACTGTTTAGATGTTGCTTAGAAGTTAAAGCACAGAATTCAGATTTCACCTATAGATTGATTTGAAAACCAGAATCCATCAGCTCAGCTCTCTTATACAATGGCAATAAAATGATTCAGTTTTTACCTTTATAATACTAGAAAAATATAATGTAATAAAATCCCTGCATTGCATCTAGGTTTTTTCAGCAGTCACTTGGAACTTGATTATTCCATTATATTGGCGATACAAGCATTTCTGTTTTCAGATCGCTTATGAATCTCATTTTGCTTGGATAAACAGCTTTCTGGTAAGATGATTACTGTAATATAAAACCACTTAAGAATTTTACCCTTTGGAACACTGAGGACAAATTGAATTATGGCCTGCTAGCATGGAGATGGGGGAAAACAACCTTCACCTGCTTGCTTAAATGCAGCTCAAACTGGAAGGTTGTTGTTGTTGTTGTTGTTGTTGTTGTTGTTGTTGTTGTTTTTCAAACTGGAAGGTTTAATAGATGATACCCGCTTAGGTTCCTTCCCCAGTAAAATGCACAATGATTGTTTACCTTTCCTGAATTTTGGTATAGATTTCATTTTTAGGTTTCACTGATCTGGACCTATTAGTGGGATATGAAATCTCTTTAATAGATCAGGGCGTGCATTTGTTTTTAATGACACAGAACTGCAGGAAAAAAATGTAGTAAGAATATATACTGGCATTAGGGAAAGTTTTCTTTCATGAAATTTTTGTTTCAGGCACATACACTTGAATAACTAAGTCACAAAGTCAACTATATCTCTTACTGCTGCTCAAGGAGCTTAAGTCATTGAAAAAGCCATGTTTCCGGGCGCCTGGGTGACTCGGTTGGTTAAGTGACTGCCTTCAGCTCAGGACATGATCCCGGAGACCCAGGATTGAGCCCCACATCAGGCTCCCTGCTTGGCAGGAAGCCTGCTTCTCCCTCTCTCACTTCCCCTGCTTGTGTTCCCCCTCTGGCTGTGTTTCTCTCTGTCAAAATAAATAAAATCTTAAAAAAAAAATTCTGACCCTTTGTTAATTGGATTGGAATTGTATTGAATTTCTATATGAATTCTGAGGGAAATTTGCATCTTTGTTATTTTGAGTTTTTTCTATTTAATATTTGTGTGTGTATGTGTATTTGTATCCATGTAGCTATTTATTCATGTCACTTATGATTTTATAAACTCCAGTAAAATTTTATTTTTTATGTCTTTCAGATTTCTTTTTAAGCTCATACCTAGATATCTTACAGATTTTCTTGGAAGATAAAACATTTTTTGCCTTTATAGAGCTGATATTCCTGTAGTGGGCATTTTACTGTATTAGTTTTCCACTTGATTCTTCTGAACTTTGTATAAGGTTCAGAACTTTATATAATTTGGAATAACTATGTTACCTGTAAATCATTACTTCTTAAAGTGTCATCCGTGATCTACCAGCAGCAACATCCTTTGTGAATTTATTAGAAAAGCAAATTCTCCAGACTCATCCCATATCAACTGAATGAGAAACTCTGGGGGTGGGGCCCAGCAGTTCTCTTTTTGTCTCACCATCTAAAGGATTCTGGTACATACTCTGGTTTACAGACCATGGATGTAAACAATGATTTTTATTTTTACTTAGCTATATTTTCTTTTCTTGCTTCTTTTTTCTTGCAAGATGTTTGTGTACTAGTACTTAATGAATTATGTAGAATGGCCTTTGACTGAAGAGGCTGAGACAAATTGGTAACTTCCAAACGTAAGACTGTAGACAGGGATGATGAGAAATGCACTATTCCTTAACTGGCTGAATGGGGGAAACTTAACCTTAGAGAGAGGGAGATGGATTGAGAGAGACTGAGTATATAATCAGGGTAAGGATTTTGATGGGTAGCAGAGAGAGGTGTGATTAAAAGTGAAATGTACTAGGGTGTCCCTCCTGGAGATAAGAGTGATAACATGAATTCCTGAAGCCTGAGTGACAAAATGGAAAAGGACTACCCAGGGATCATACTGAGAAAGAAATGTGGTATTATTGCAAGAAGCAGCGGAACCACTTGGTGTGGGGTTTATGTTGTGGCAATCCAGAGCAAGATGGTAGTGACCACATGGTGGTCTAGGGGCAGATCGCCTGAGTGACTGTGGAAAGGAAATTGTAATTGTCAAGGATAGTGTATCAGCCATCCTGGCATGTGGCCAGGGGAAGGTGAGAAACTTCTAGAATATGTGGAATCTAGTCTTTCTGGTAGGAGTTTAGACCACGAAGTGGCTCTTCGACCTCTCTGGATCCCTTGTTACAGCACAAAATACTGATAAGGAGGAAAACAGGCAGACAGAGCACTTGCACGAATGTTCTAAAATCAGGTACAGTTGCAACCTTTATAATTTTTAGTGTTGCAGATTTTCTGGCGGGTTCACATATGTGGGAGCATACTACATAGTCCCAGCCAGTTTTAGATATACTCTAGGGGGAGAAAAAAATCACCACCCAGCTCAACATCTAGTATTCAAATATCTTAGGGTAGGCTCTCTTCGGTGCCCCAGGTGGGAGGTGAGTGTGGGGGGTGTCTTGCCTGGGTGGAAGCCAAAAGGCTGGATAGTCTAACCCTCTGTGACATTTAAAAAAATTAGCTTTTGTATAACAAACTCTTTTCCCAAAGAATACAATTCTGTTTCTTACACATCACTGTTTGCCGTGTCAAGATGATTCTGAATTTTTGGGTCTGTTGCTTGCTATATATAACTTGATTGAGAGAAGTGCAATTATGTACAATTTTTCTACATTGTGCAGTTTTTCAGTTTTGTAGTGTTGAGCACTTTTCACTGATCTTTTCTGTCAGCTTTTCTTATCAGAGTGCTTAACACACTTTTATGTGAAGGCAGACGATCATAGCCACTCTGAATTTCTCTTATAAAACATAAGGTTAGTTCTTCAGCAAGGGTTTACTTTACATGGTGTAAAATTGGCTAGGCATTTCTCAAATCTCACTTTTATTTTTATTTTTAAAATTTTTTGGAAATATTTTCTATATTTATTTGACAGAGAGAGACACAGCGAGAGAGGGAACACAAGCAGGGGGAGTGGGAGAGGGAGAAGCAGGCTTCCCACCGAGCGGGGAGCCCAATGCGGGGCTCGATCCCGGGACCCTGAGATCATCACCTGGGCCAACGGCAGATGCTTAACAACCGAGCCACCCAAGGGTCCCTCAAATCTCATTAATTTTAAAGCTGTCTGTTCTTGGGCAGGGCAGGAAAGAGTGAGACATTGGATTTTAATTAAATGCTGAGCCATAAACTGGAATTTCTATTTGAAATATTACCTAAAATAAAGGCTTAAGGGTAAAATTGGTTGAACTTATGCAAGTTATCTCAGCAATCCAAAACAGTCTTGTCAGTTTTATTTCTGGTGAGCTAGGTAGAATATTTGAAGGGCAAAACCACAATTACGTCTTTCTCAGGTATGAGCTCTGAGTAATGATTAGTTTGCCTTTTATTCATGAGAGTAGCATGGCTGTGGGTGAGTGTGTCTTTTTGATTATAATGCGTGCCTGTTTATGTTTTTGTCCTGCCTTTTTCCTTCATCTCTGGAAATGTTCTATCCATGTATATCTATCTGCTGGCCTTTGTATGCCTGGGTCTTTTTTTTTTTTTAAGATTTTATTTATTTATTTGACAGAGAGAGAGTAGAGTAGGCAGAGAGAGAGGAAGAAGCAGGCTCCCTGCTGAACAGAGAGCCCAATGTGGGCCTCGATCCCAGGACCCTGAGATCATGACCGGAGCCAAAGGCAGAGGCTTTAACCCACTGAGCCACCCAGGCACCCTGTATGTCCGGATCTTATCTGCTCATCTGTGTGGTCCCTACTTTACGGGAGAGGTCATGTATTATACTTTTTTGTTTCATTTGATTAAAATATACGGGGCACCTGCGTGGCTCAGTCATTAAGCATCTGCCTTTGGCTCAGGTCGTGATCCCGGAGTCCTGGGATCAAGCCCCAAATTGGGCTCCCTGCTCAGCGGGAAGCCTGCTTCTCCCTCTCTCACTCCCCCTGCTGTGTTCCCTCTCTCGCTGTGTTTCTCTCTGTCAAATAAATAAATAAAATCTTTTAAAAAACATTTCAAACATACGGAAAAGTACAGAGACCAGGATCACAACCCCTCCTATAACCATTACTTAGCTGTGTGATACCTTAATATTTTGCCTTTTTCCCAACACCTGTGAAAATATTAAATACAGATGAAGTTCCTTGTCTATCCCTCATCAATTGCATCTCTCCCTTTCTCTCCTGAGGGAGTGCTCTCCCAAACTGGGACTTTATCATTCCCATGCTATGTATACACACACGTATGGTCTTATGTGCTCTTGAAATTTTACATATTATCGTACCTCTTCAATTTCCATTTGTTTCCCCTCTTTCCTTTCATTCTCTCTTGCACCCATGCTCATCAGCCATTTTCTCCACCATTCCATGTAAACCACTCACATCAAGGTGTCCAGTGACCTCTTTGTTACCACATCGAGGCATCATTTCTCATTTCTTCACTTCACCTCTCAGCAGTATCTGACGCATTTGATTATGTCTTTCTTTATGTAACATTTTATTCAGCCTTCTCAATTAACTACAACTTCCTGATTTTCTCCTACTGTGTAGCCACTCCTTATTCCTTTTGCTGGATCTTATTTATTTATTTAGTTATTGTTTTGAAATAAGTGGGACAGAAGGGTCTAGAATAAAAAGTGAACATTCCTCCCAAACTTATATTCCCTCTCACTAATAATGGATATGCAGACTTTGGGCATGTGTGTGCGGCTCATATAGGTGAGCCAATGCCTCATTTTAAATTGCATTTATTTGTTTTCTTGGTGATTTGTATTTTTTATGTGCACATCTTATTTCTATTATTTGTCCACTTTTATTATTACGTTTTATTGTTTTTATTAATTTGTGTGTAAGTTAAAATCATTGGCTCTTTGTTGTCTGTGATGTGTGGGGGGACTATTTTTTTTCCTAGCTCATCAGATGCCATTTGACTTGGTGATATTTTTGAAGTACAGAGTTTTAATTTGTTTAGTGCAATCAGATTTAAGCTTTTTTTTTCTTTTATGATTCCTCAATTTGGAGTCCTGCTTATCTTCTCTACTAAGTGATTATAAATAATTTCACTTGGGTTTTTTTTCATCATGTTTTAGAGTTTCATTTTTTCCCTTTAAATCTTTGATCTACCTGGAATTTATTTAGGGTCCCCTAATGTGAACTGAAGTAGTATAAACTTACTTATTTTTTCTAATTGGCTACCTGATTCTTCCCCAGTCACTTATTTAATCATCTCTTTTCCCTTAACTTGTTCAGAGGCCACAATTACCATAGAGAAATTCCCTGAATGAATTTGAGTTACTTTCAAGTTCTTAAAAGTATTTCTTTGTGTTTTGTTTTTTGTAATCTCTACACCCAACATGGGGCTTGAACTCATGACCCTGGGATTGAGGGTTGTACGCTCTTCCCATTGAACCAGACAGTGTTTATAGCTGTCACATCAGTTAGCTGGTATCTTACCTGGACTGGGCAGAACCTGCAACAGTTGAATACCTACCAACAACTCCTCTTCTGGACCCACTTCCTTCCTTCGTTTTAATCTCACGTTTCTCTTAGTTGCCCTCCTACCTATTGTCTCTCTCTTTGCTAGCTCAGCTTCCTCGGTTTCTTGGATTCCACCTTCTCATGGCAAGTACACTTCTGAGGAATATTTCTCATTCTCCTGACTTCATCAGCACTTACTTAACTGGCCAAAAATCCTCATATTTTCATTTCTAGTTCCAGTGTAAATCTGGGTATATATATCCAGTTTTCTGTTAGATGCTATATGGCATGCCCTAAAGGACTTCCATGTGTTTCCACCAAACCTGTGTTCTCCTTCAGGTATTTTTCCTTCTTCCCTCTACCCTGCTTCACCTGATATCATTACCATTTCCCCCAGTCACCTAAATAGATTTTGTCTTTGATGTCGCTTTATCCCTTTAATATCTGCCAGTGATCTCTCAGTCATAGGTCCTAATTTTTTGCCCTGGCCATTCCTGTAGCTCTCATCTGTGCTCTTATTTCATGCCTTGACTATGGAAGTTGTTTCTTAACTGGTCTTCATACTTCCAGTTTTTTTTCTCTCTCTCTCTCTGATCCTCCCCCACGTTGCAAGCTGTGTTAATTTTCTAATGCATAGATTTGATCATACAGAATTCCCTGATTGAAAAGCAGGTTTTAGTTAAATCTTGTGTAAATCGACCATTGTTTACATCATTTACTTCCTCTCCCTTCCTAAACTCATTAAAATGAAACATGGAGGACAGTAGAAGGAAAGGAAATGTGAACTGGGTTAAACCAGAGAGGGAGACTGAGCATGAGACACTTTGGACTCTGAGAAACAGAGGGTTTTGGAAGGGAGGGGGTGAGGGGATGGGTGAGCCTGGTGGTGGGTATTGAGGGTACGTATTGCATGGAGCACTTAGTGTGGGGCTTAAACAATGAATCTTGGAACACTGAAAAAATAAAATAAAGTATTATTTTAAAATAAATAAATACATATCAAAAATGAAACCAAAGAAAGGGAAAATTTCAAAAGGACAAAAGAGAACAAGAGGGGCAGTATTGACTGTAAGGTTTAAACTAATTTTTTATTTAGTCAAAGGAAGTTAACAACTTGAGAATTTCCCCCTACATGAACTTTTGAGAGAAAGCTAATTCTTCCCATATAATTCCTAATAATTCAAGACTTGGGGGCATCTGGTCTGTGGAAGGCAGGAGTGTAAGTCTTTTTTTTTTTAAGATTTTATTTATTTATTTGACAGAGGGAAACACAGCGAGAGAGGGAACACAAGCAGGGGGAATGAGAGAGGGAGAAGCAGGCTTCCCACGGAGCAGGGAGCCCAATGAGGGACTTGATCCCAGAACTCCGGGATCATGACCTGAGCCAAAGGCAGTCACTTAACCAACTGAGCCACCCAGGTGCCCCAAGGAGTAAGTCTTGATATTGAAAATGTGGGCTGTTCCTTGCAAGTCTTTATAGCAAGTGGCTGGAGTCCCACGTCCTGTCATTCTCTCCCTGCTCCTCAGGAGACTAGAGGTTTATTATCTGGGAAATTTGAATGGGAAAGCCACAGACTCTGAGAGGCAGCAGGTAGATTGGTTAAAACGATGGGGTAGAGTTGGAGTTTGAATACCTACTTTGGGGACTTACATGTTCTACTCTAGATGCAGTTGATGAAAAGGGACATGAGTTATTTATTTTCACATTCTCAGATTCCTAATGATAATCTAGATATGGTTGTTTTTCTCTTGCCATATCATTTAAAAAATCTGTAGTTTAAAAAAAATGAAAATTTCTCAACACCTTAAAATTCTCTCACCACTTCAGCATTTTTAGGGAAGGTAAGTCCAAAGGTCAGTTGATTTTGAGATGCTTAAAATTTTTTTTTCATTTAAGCTATTCAATTTCTTGTAATAACAGAAAATATGATTATGTAAATAAAATGCTATATTGTCATTTGATTGTTTCTTTTTGGAATTATGAAGACTCAAGACATAGAGTACATTTCCCCCTTCTACATCTTTTGCTCTGACTCCAAATGAAGGGACAGGAAGAGGGCAGGGAACAGTGAAGAGAACCTTTTTCTCTGGCTTAATTATTTTAGGTCTTCACATAGCTTTCTAACAAACATAATTATATGAATGAACTAAATTCATACTCAACATTTTTATTTCCCCAGTGCAATAAGTTGATTTTATTAACTGGAAGCATTTAAGTAAAGCATACCTTTCTGTGTCCCAGTATATTTGAAATTAATAGAACCCTTGAAATATACTATCTCCAATGTAAAGCAGTCACATGACTAGAAACAATGTATTAGATTTAGTTTGCTACCACCTCACCAGCTCTTTCTCCATAAAAAGAACCACCACCCAAACAAAATTGCAGTCCAAATCAAGAAAACAACCCCAACTACCTATTTTGTGCTTGAAGATTTCAAAATCTTATACCTTTCTGGTCTGAATTTTGACCGACCTCTTCTAAAACTGTGGGCCCTGCTTTTATGGGCTTTTGAGGCCTCATGTGCTCCTGGTAACTCAGGACTTAGTGCCCTCTGTGTCTCTGCGTGGCAAATGTTTGCCTCCACTCTACCTCTAACTTCTCTTCTCTCCCAACTTCACCCAGGCTCCTCAGGTCTTCTTGGGGTTAATCCAACTTCCGGTATACTTGGTTATTATTCTAATGATTTCACACAAAATGCAATCAATGCTATTTAATGAGCTACTATGGGATTTTGTAGATAATTTGACTGTTGCAGATTCAGTTCCTTCAATATTCTCCATTTTCTTAATTTTCTTTTCTTTTTTTTTTTTAAGATTTTATTTATTTGACAGAGAGAAATACAGCCAGAGAGGGAACACAAGCAAGGGGAGTGAGAGAGGGAGAAGCAGGCCTCCTGCCGAGCAGGGAGCCCGATATGGGACTCGATCCTGGGTCTCTGGGATCATGACCTGAGCCGAAGGCAGTCGCTTAACCAACTGAGCCACCCAGGCGCCCCTATTTTCTTAATTTTCATAAGCTAAAATATGGACATCGGGAGCACAGACATATGTTTTTGTCTTGCTGTCACAAAATATATAAAATATTACATAGCATAATTTGAAAATTCTAGTCTTGATTTTTATAGTAAATATTGACTTCTTTTCCTCCTGAACAGGTCATTATCCAGGTGTTAGAGGTGATGGATCATCTTCACAGAGGAGAATCTGTTGCTGCAATACTCCGTAACCGGTATATTTATGGAAGCAAATTTTTTTTTTTACTTTATAATTTCTGTAATGTTTCTCCTGCCTATTTATATACCTAACATAGTTGCTACTTAATGAATATTTGTTGAATGCCTGGAATAACATAAAATATTTGCTATATGAGTGAATAAAAGAATGACTGGGTGAGGAAGAGATGGAATGACTAGAATGTTGGTGACCGTGTGTTCTGAACTAATGAAAAAATAGAGAATATAATTAGAAATCCTAATTGTTGTAAATTGTGATTCCGTGACATTCAGTAAATGAAGCTATTGACTTATTCTTTAGTCTTAAAGCATGTTACTGAATAAATACAGGTATCGATTGCTTAAGAACAAGATGTCTGAACCACGTGTTTTTTTAAACAGCATTGCCCTGTGATTGTGCATTTCTGTTATTTAAAAATCCAGGGAAAACTTTTTCAGAGTTACGAGAGATTCCAAACTTTCTCTGACAGCTTATGATTTTAAATTCATGGTTTAAGGAAACATAGCCTTTGCTTTGTAAGTGTGGAAGAGTATCCTTTCGTTCCAGTAGTTGAATTGAGTGGTTAAATTGAAATAATATGCTGGAGTTGTCTGTACCATTGCTCTGACACTTGACTAGTCGTCTAGTCTTGGGCAAATTTCTTAATTGCTCAGTGCCTTAACTTTCCCATCTATGAGTTGAGGATGATAGCACCTGCATCTCAGGATTGTTTGGAGGATTAAATAAGTGTCTGTGGGGTGTGGAGAGAGAGAGAGCTTGGCAAATAATGCAGGGTATACTGGTGCTCTTATCAATACGTGAATGTGAGATTTTAGCTATGTTGAAATACAGCATTATGTTTCTGACTTCTGATATATTTTAAAATTGGCGTGAAAAGAGGGGAGAGTTTGAAGTAGGAGAGGGACATATATAAAGTCACTGTTATTTGCCAGATACCGTACTAAGGATTTTACATAATAATTCTATTATGGAAACATATGATGGGTGCCTGTTGGTTGGAATGTGTATTCTCATGTAGGCAAGGGGCTGTAAGGTTAGTTTGTTCAGAGATGCAGAAAGCAAGAAAATCCTACCAGGAATAATGTGTGGCCATGTTGGGTGAAAAGAGAGAAGAAAAGAATAAGGTGTGTATGGGGGGTGGTGAACTCCCGTTGGTGAGTTGAGTCTGTGGAGGCCAAGCACTGTTGAGAAGGAGGGTCTGGATCACACATTTGGAAGAGGAAAGAGTAGGAGGGCAGGATTTCCGAAGGTCAAGTCAGTAACTGAGTTAGTCATAGCATATTTGCATTTATTTCCATTATTTTTATAGAGGTGTAATTAAATGTGGTAAAACATTCAAACACTTAAATATACATGCTTCTTTTTATAGAGATATAATTAAGTGCAGTAAAATATACAAGCACTGAAATATACATCATGATAGCTTTTTACACGCACATATATCCAGGTAGCCATGACTCAGGTCAAGATATAAGACAGTTCCATCCTTCCAGAGAATTACCTCGTTCCCCTTTCCAGTCTATATCCTGTATCTTCTTTAACTTCATGTAAATGGACTCAGACACTGTGTATGGCTTCTTTAGTTCCAATTAATGATTTTGAAATTTATCATTGCTGCCGGTATCAGTAGTTCTGTTTTATTGCTGTGTAGTATTCCTTTTTTTTTTTTTAAACTATACCACAATTTGTTTATCTATTTTCTTGTTTATAGGTAAAGTTGCATCCATTATTTGGCTATTATGACTAAAGCTGTTCTTGACATTTTTGTACAAATCTTTCTGTGGCTATATATAACCACAAAATTTCCTTTGGCTATGTATCTAAAATATGAACATATATAAATTATTTATTAAATTTATTTTAATTTATTAAATCTATTTTATGGAAATTCAAAATTTATTTAATGTTATTAGACTGCCAAAGACTTTTTAAAAAAGATTTAGTTTATTTATTTGAGAGAGAGAGAGAGAGAGAGAGAGAGCGCGCGCGCCAGAGGAGGAGCAGAGGGAGAGGGACAAGCAGACTCTGTGTGCTGAACGCGGAGCCTGATGCAGGGCTCAGGCCCAGGCTCCTGAGATCATGACCTGCACCAAAATCAAGAGTCAGATGCTTAACCAACCGAGCCATCCAGGCGCCCCTGCCAAAGACTTTTCTAAAGTGACTGTATCATTTTCTCCTCTGACTAGTGACAAGGGAGAATCCTCACTAACTCTTACTGTTAGTAGGTTAGCATTTTAAATTAGTTGTATTTAATTATTTTTAAGTAGGCTCCATGCCCAAGGTGGGGCTTGAACTCACAACCCTGTGACCAAGGGCCACATGCTGTACTGACTGAGCCAATCAGGCTCCCCTTGTTAACTTTTTTAATTTTAGCCATTCTCTTGGGTGTGTAGTTATTTCTCATAATGGATTTCACTTTGCCTTTTCCTTGTGTGATGATTTTGAGTATATTTTCATTTTTTTTCTCATTATTTGTCTATCTTTTAGAAGTATCTGTTCAGGTCCTTTGCCCATTTAAAAAATTAGGTTGTTTTCGCATTTAAGGAGTTTTTAAGCTTATTCTGAATAGTTCAATATATTGCATTATAGATACTTTCTTTCAGTCTGTGCCTTGCCATCCTATTTTCTTTTGAAGAGCAGAATTTTTTAAATTTTGATGAAGTTCAGATTATCCTTTTTTTCTTTTATACTCATGCTCTTTGCATATTAACCAATAAATTTTTGCTCTCCCAAATTTTAGGCTTTCTTCCTGAAGTTTTATGGTTTTAGCCCTCACATTGTAAGTGCATTCTTGACCAGAAACCAAAGAAATGAACTTATGTCCTAGTTTTCACATAGAGTCTGAATAATTAATAAGAGCACGTAATAAAAGAAATCTCTCTGTAGCTTTAATTTTAAATTAATACCTTTGTATATGATAAGAGAACCGAATTATAACCGGAGCCGTACCTCACAAGGCATAAGGAACTACTTGTATAACCCCTAGTTTATAAATCAGTGACTTCCTACTGCTACAATCTTTATTATAACTCCTTTGAAAGAAACAGATAATTCTGATATTAAAGAAACTGATTGAGAGTATAGAAGATGATGGAAAACTACACTATTCATTTTATGATGCTGCATAGTTCAAGTATGAAAATCTGAGAAAAATGTTGCTTGCTTGTGTACACAAATTATAGATCAATTTTGGATTGTAAATAAAGTATAAAGCAAACACATTTAGGAATATATGCAAAGAATTGACCCTTTGTGGCTAAGAATGTTTTACTCCAGAGTGTTAATTTTAATACCTTGAAAGTTATGTGATGCATCCTGTCAATAGAACTCGTTTAAAAAATTAAATAAATAATTAAATAAATAAAATAAGTGCTGGAGGGGAGCACCTGGCTGGCTCAGGGTCTTGAGTTTGAGCCCCATGTTGGGTGTAGAGATTACTTAAAAAAGTAAATTTAAAGAAAAATCACAGAAACTTGCTCTCTTTTTTTTCCCACTCTTTATTACGTTTTGTTAGCCACTGTATAGTACATCATTAGTTTTTCATGTAGTGTTCAATGGTTCATTAGTTGCCTGTAACACCCAGTGCTCATCACGAAAAGTGCCCTCCCTAATGCCCATCACCCTGTGACCCCATCCCCCCACCCCCATAAAACCTTCAGTTTGTTTCTGAGTCCATAATCTCTCATGGTTCATCTCCCTCTCCAATTTCTCCCCCTTCAGTTTTCCATCCCTTCCCCTATGGTTCTCTGCGCTATTCCTTATATTCCACATGAGTGAAACCACATGATAATTGTGTT